>JARGCV010000954.1:0-55690 GCA_034064705.1 Bothrops alternatus
CACTCCAGTCCACTCTACTCTCCACTCCACTCTACTCCACTCCACTCCACTCCACTCCACTGCACTCCACTCCACTCCACATTCTATTCTATTCTATTCTATTCTATTCTATTCTATTCTATTCTATTCTATTCTATTCTATTCTATTCTATTCTATTCTATTCTACTCTATTCTATTCTATTCTGCTTCTATTCTATCTCTGTTCCGTTCTGTTACTATCTGTTCTATACTATACTATGCTATACTATTACTATTACTATACTATTCTGTTCCAATATTCTATTCTATTCTATTCTACTCTATTCTTTTTCTTTTCTTTTCTTTTCTTCCATTCCTTATTCTATTCTATTCTGTTCTGTTCCAATATTCTATTCTATTCTATTCCATTCCATTCCATTCTATTCCATTCCATATTTTCTATTCTATTCTATTCTATTCTATTCTATTCTATTCTATTCTATTCTATTCTATTCTATTCCTTATTATATTCTATTCTATTCTATTCTATTCCTTCTTCTATTCCTTCTTCTATTCTATTCTATTCTATTCTATTCTATTCTATTCTATTCTATTCTATTCTATTCTATTCTATTCCTTATTCTATCCTATCCTATCCTATCCTATCCTATTCTATTCTATTCTATTCTATTCCATTCTACTCTACTCTGTTCCGTTCTGTTACTATCTTAACAACTGCAGTGATTCACTTAACAACTTTGGCAAAGGAGGTCTTAAAAGGGGGCAAAAGTCACTTAACAAATGTCTCACCTAGCAACAGAAACTTTTAGCAATATTTGCTGAACAGGTATGGCGAAAAAGGTCATAAAATTGGGCCCGGCTCACTGCCTTGCTTGGGAACAAAAAATCTGGTCCAAATCCGAGTCATTAAGTTGAGGACACACTGCATTGTCACTTCTCTGTATTGTTGGGGCAGCAACATCGATTTGAATCAGAATCACGGCCAGGAGAAAGGAACCTTTAAAAAAAAAAAAAAGCTAAATCGGAGAGGCAGTTCGGTGTAGTGGTTAGAGGAGCAGGAGCAGAGACAAAGCAGCCAGCTGAAGGACTGGTTGATCACATGATCACGGAGATGTTGCGACAGTCGTAAGTGTGAAAAACGGTCGCAAGTCACTTTGTTCAGTTGTCGTTGTAACTTAACAAACTGTTTGTAAGTCAAGGAACAGTCTTACTCTAACAGCCCGGCTTATTTCAAGAGCGACTACAGGAGTTAAAATAACAGGAACAAGCACTATATCCATTGCCTGGAGTTGCACAAAAATAAAAGCAGGCTAATTATCTATTATTAATGTTTTTTTTTAATTAATCAACATGCCAATGGAGGGAAAGAGACATTGGTGGGGTTTTTTTTTTGCACAGAGCTCCACCACGTTTACAACTCCTTAGGTGAGAACAAGCCAGCTAAAACACCCTGGGGTCTCTATCTGTCAAAAATAAGCTCTGTTGAAACCGGCTTTTTCCGAAGTGGGTGTCCTGCAGATATTATGAAATCTGCAAGCTAACATTTGTTTAAGAGATGTAAAAAAATAAAAACGCAGAGTAAATGAAATGACTTGTTTTTGACTAGTTAAAAGCATTAAAACTGGAGGGGAGAAAGGGATGGAGGGGGAGAAAGGAAGGAAGGACATCCTAAAATCATTGAAAAATTCGATCTGAGCGTCTCCAGATTTTTCCTAAATGAGACCGCGGGACTCAAACTAAGAAAGAAAGCTATCGGCCCATTGGTTAACAAAAGTTGGGAAGATTTGTTCCCAGCGATCTGGAGAGGTTTCAAAAAGCTTCCATCAGCCCAAAAAAAAAAAAAAAATTGATAAACAAAGTACATACTTGATTTTACATGTGATAAACAGTGGCAAGAATCATATTTGCACCATGCTGGAAAAATGGAAGAAGCACCCCCAGAGGAAGAAATAATTTTTTTAAAAAAATACTAGAATGTGCGGAAATGGACAGTCTTACTTTGAGGTTGAAAGAAAAAGCAGAAACAGAATACTTTCAAACTTGGGACTTATTTTATCAATGGCTGGAGATAATAATAATAATAATAATAATAATAATAATAATAATAATAATAATAATAATAATAATAATAGTAGTAGTAGTAGTAGTAGTAGTAGTAGTAGTAGTAGTAGTAGTAAAGTTGGAAAGGACCTTGGAGGTCATCTAGTCCAACCCCCTGCTCAGGCAGGAAATCCTATATCATTTCAGACAAATGGCTGTCCAGTCTCTTCTTAAAGACTTCCAGTGTTGGAGCATTCACCGCTTCTGGAGGCAGGTGGTTCCACTGGTTAATTGTTCTCACTGTCAGGAAGTTTCTCCTTACTTCTAGGTTGCTTCTCTCCTTGATTATTTTCCATCCTTTGCTTCTTGTCCTGCCTTCAGGCGCTTTGGAGAAGAAGCGTTGTCTTACCTGAACGTTCTTTCTCTGCATGGGGGGATGGAGAATCC
This sequence comes from Bothrops alternatus, assembly GCA_034064705.1. Lineage (NCBI taxonomy): Eukaryota > Metazoa > Chordata > Lepidosauria > Squamata > Viperidae > Bothrops > Bothrops alternatus. The sequence continues at coordinate 2,468 of JARGCV010000954.1, forward strand.
ACCAATGGGTTAACACTGTCCTCTGCCCAATGGGAGACTAGGTCCGAACTTTAGCTCCGCCTCCGGCTTCCTTCTTCCCCAGTTTTTGCCAGGCGAAGCACTCCATCAGGTCGGACCGTGTAGCTCCTTCTCAATGACCTGTAAGAGAACTCCTACCTAGACCGGTTAGAGGAGGGTGTGGATTCTCCATCCCCCCATGCAGAGAAAGAACGTTCAGGTAAGACAACGCTTCTTCTCCTGCATGGGTGGATTCCGAATCCACCAATGGGACGTACCCAAGCCCTCATAAGTCCCTTCGGGTGGGGGTCTAGGATGTCTCTTACTAGTCCTGAACTATCTGCTGCAAAGACCTCCTTCCAAATGAAGCCCCTGCTGCAGCAAATTGGTCTATCTTGTAATTTCTTATGAACGAGGATGGAGAAGCCCATGTGGCTGCTCTACAAATCTCCTCTAGTGATGCCTGGGTGCGCCAGGCAGCCGATGTGGACGCACTCCTTGTGGAATGCGCCGTGATGTTGTCTGGTACTGGCTGATCCAGCGCCTCATAGGCCTTGGCTATGCATGTCCTAATCCATCTACTAATGGTCGAGGTTGATACCTTCAGGCCCTTAGATGTTGGGTGATATGACACAAAGAGGGCCTCGGACCTTCTGTAGGCCTCTGTTCTGGTGACATAATGGCGCAGAGCCCTGCGCACGTCCAGTGTGTGCCATCGTCTTTCCAGACGATGAGTGGGATTCGGACAGAAATCCGGTAGTACTAGGTCCTGAGACCTGTGAAACCATGTGTTGACCTTCGGCACAAAGGATGGGTCCAGGCGTAGGATTACCCTGCCTTCTGCGAAGGTGATCAGATCCGGTCGGACCGAGAGGGCCCCCAACTCCGATACCCTTCTTGCCGATGTGATGGCCACCAAAAAGGCCACCTTCAGCGTCAGGAAACGGAGTGGGCAGGTCCCCAGTGGTTCAAAGGGACCCTCGGTTAATGCCTGTAGAACCCTGTGTAGGTCCCAGGATGGAAAACGGTGAACTACAGGGGGTCGCCTAGTGGCCGCCCCCTTTAGGAATGCGCTCACCGCTGGATGTTGTGACAGAGGTCCCCGGTCCTCGCAGACGAGGACCGTCTGTAATGCCGCAACCTGCCTGCGGATGGTGTTGAACGCTAGTCCCCTGACCATGCCGTCCCAAAGATACTCTAGGATGGTAGGGATGTTGGCGGTCAGGGGGTTTATGTCCTGTCTGCTGCACCAGGAAGAAAAATTCCTCCATGTTGCATCATAGATCCTGTTTGTAGAAGGACGTCGGGCATCCTGTATGACCGAGATGACATGTTGGGAGAATGCCTGCCTACTCAGACCCTCCCGCTCAAGTGCCAGGCGGCTAGTTGTAGCCACTGCGGGTCTGGGTGCAAGAGTTTCCCCTGGCTCAGGGACACCTGGTTCGGCGGTAGTTTCCATACAGGCGAAAGCGATAGGTCTACCAGGTCCGCAAACCACGGACGCCTCGGCCAGTATGGCGCAACCAGTACCACCTCCGCCTGCTCCAGGATGAGCTTGCGGACCGTTGCTTGGATCAGGGGCGGAGGAGGGAAGGCGTACAGTAGCCCCTGGGGCCACCTGCATCTTAGTGCGTCCGTCCCCTCCGCTTCCCTGGTCTGGAACCTGGAGAAGAAGCGGTGGGTTTGAGTGTTCTCTGGTGTTGCGAAGAGGTCTAGGCACGGCCGGCCGAACCTGTTCGAGATCGCCTCGAACAGCTCCGGTGCCAGCCTCCACTCCGCATGGTCTATGGTGACCCTGCTGAGGGAGTCTGCCTGGTGGTTTGCCTCCCCCGAGATGTGTTCTGCCTTTATTGATGCCAGGTGTCGCTCTGCCCACAGGCCCAGCGCCCTGGCCTCCTGCATGAGAGCCACTGACCTGGTCCCGCCCTGCTTGTTTACGTGCGCCTTTGCTGTTACGTTGTCCGTCAGGACTAGCACGTGCTTCCCTGCCAACAGGGGTACAAACTGAAGTAGGGCCAGGTGGATGGCTCTCAGTTCGAGCCAATTGATTCTGTGCTTTAGTTCCCCTGGACTCCACCTTCCCTGGGCCATCTGATCCCCTGAGTGAGCCCCCCAACCGAACAGGCTTGCATCGGTTGTGACGGTTACCCTGTTGGGTTCCCTGAGTGGGGTGCCCCTGTTCAGGGCCCCCGACCTCCACCACCTCAGGGAGGCTAGGACCTGTGGGGGCACTCTGATTTTTCTGGGTGAAGCGCTCTGATTCTGTCTTTGGAAGGGGAGCAGTAGCCACTGCAGACCTCTGGAGTGCAGTCTGGCCCACGGGACAATTCCCAGGCATGATATCATCTTTCCCAGGAGCTGGGAGAGCTGCACCACTGTGGCCACTTTCCTCTGCATTACCAGAAACGCTAGTTTCTGTAAGCTCTCCCGGCGCTCCTGGGAGAGGTACACCATGCCCTGGTCCGAATCTATGATCGCTCCCAGATGCTGGAGCCTCCTTGAGGGTGTGAGCTGACTTTTCTTGTGGTTGATCGAGAAGCCGTGCCTCTGGAGTACGGCTATGGTGGTCTGGATGTCCCTTAGGGCTGCCTGGTGGGACGCTGAGAGTATCAGGATATCGTCCAGGTAGCACTGGACCCGCACCGGTCTCATGCGCAGGTGCGCTCCCAATGCCGCCAGCACCTTTGTGAACACTCTGGGCGCTGAAGACAGCCCGAACGGGAGTGCCCTGTATTGGTAGTGTCGCCCCTTGTGGCAGAACCTCAGGTACTTTCTGTACCCCGGTCTTATTGGGATATGAAGATAGGCCTCTGTGAGGTCTATTGAGGACAGCAGGTCCCCTTTCCGGATGCTGGCCAGTATGGATCTGAGGGACTGCATCTTGAACTTCCTGTATACTACGTAGCGATTTAACCGCTTGAGGTCCAGGATTGCTCTCCAGTCCCCTGATGTCTTTGGTACCAGGAAGAGGATGGAGTAGAAACCTTGCCCCTCCTGTCCTGGAGGAACCTGCTCTATGGCCCTTATCTCCTCCAGGTGTCCAATGGCCTGAACTATGAGGCCCGCCTTGGTCCTGTTGCGTGATAGTGGGCAACTTATGAAGAGATCTGGTGGTGTGGAGTAGAATTCTATTGCTAGGCCCTGGGTCACTGTTTCCCTGACCCAGGCATCCGTCGTGGTCGCCTGCCATGCTTCGCTGAACCGTGCCAGGCGACCCCCGATGGGGCTGTTCCAAGAGTCACTTGGAACGTCTGTAGGGTCGTCCTCCCCCCCCTTTAAAAGGGCGTTTGGACGGTTGGCCCCTGCCCGCGGCTGGACGGTCCTGACCGCGCTCCTGCCTGTATGAGAAGGTGCGCGGATTTCTGGGCCCTTCCCAGGACCGTCCCCCTTGAAAGGGCTGCCTCCATTCTCCGGCCCCATTCTGACGGGGGGCCTGCCTACAGAACTCCTGGGTTCCCTTGTCCGTTCTTTTGGAAGGGTGAGCTAGCACCTTCCTTTTGTTTTTGTCTTCTATCAGGTAAGGATCCAGGATTGCCCCGAAGAGCTTTGATCCTGCATACTTAGCTGTGGCGAGTCGCCATTTTGACTTAAGGTCCGCCTTCCAGTTCTTGAGCCATACTAACCTCCTAGCTGCCACTGTCCCTGCAATGGATCTAGCTGAGTATCTGGACGCGGCCAGTGCGGAATCTGCCATGAATTCCGTTGCCCTCCGCAGTTTGGTTAGTGTTTGTCTTACACGTACCTGCTCAGGTGGGACACTTGCCTGGATCTCCCGCAGCCACCTGATCGCAGCTCTGGCGACTAATGAGTTCGTAGATGCGGCTCTGATGGCCCAGGCAGATGAATGGTGAGCCCTGCGGAGGGAAAGTTCTACCTTCCTATCCTCCGCCTTCATGGATTCTGCTAGGTCTCCTGGGATGGCTGAGGACGGAAGAAGAGAGCTTAGTGGAGCGTCCACCTGTGGCACCTCTATTAAAGTTGCTAATGGACTGCAAACATTATACATTTTCTTTTCCACGCCATTAGGCGTTGGGATGGTGCCTAGATTAGACCACTGGGTCCTTACCGTTGACCTGAACACCTTAGTGCATGGTACCTGGATCACCTCTGACACCGGTGCGTGAAGCAAGGGATCCTTTGCGTCCTCCTCCTCTGAGGACGGCGGTCTGGCCTCCTTGGTCTTAGCTGGCAGTTCTAGAACAGAGCATGTCTTAATCATGAGGGAATAAAACAGATTATGGTCAAATAAACCTGACACTGGGGCCGCCTGTGGCTCTGCATCCTCATTTTCTGACAACGGGGCATCCTCATCGTCCCAGTCCTCCTGCTCCTCGTCTGCCACCTGTGGAGAGTTCTCAGACTCATCAGAATCCTGAAACAATATCTTTTCCCCACGGGAAGATGGTGTGCGTGTTTTGTGAGCTCTCTTGGGAGGAGAGCTCCTCCTAGAGGCCCTGAGGTGCACTAATGTTTCCTCTAAGAGGGAATGAAGTCGTGAAGGCCACTTACCAGATCTCCTTCTTTTCCTACCTCTGTGCTCAGGATCCTCCTGGCTTGTGGAAGGCTCTGAATGCTCTGGTGAAGATGGCACCGAAATGGGGGACACCTCCCTTTCTGTCTCCCCCCTGGGGGACCACTCCTGTTCAACCGCCTCTGCAGGCTCGAAGGAAGTTGGTGTCTCCCCGAGGGACAAGGCCGGACTTTCCATCCCGCTGTCCCTCAGTCTCTGCGCCTTGGCAAACTCCCTCTCCAAGGCTTGGTGTCTCCTTGCGGCCTGGCGCTCGTCCGCCCTTGATGGCTCAGACAGATGCTTTGTTTTGGCCTTCTTCTTGCCCCCCCCCGCTTCCTCCGTTCTGCGTCTAGTCGGCGACGGAGGGGGCGCTGAGCCCTGGGCCGGTGTTCCTTCTGCCATTGCCATGTGCCAAGAAGCACCCTTTCCGGGTATCTAGTAGGCACAGACCGATGTCGGCAGCGCTACAGGGAATGCCCCTAACGTGCCTGGTCAAAGAGCTCCTGCGGTCACGAGGAAAACTAGCCAGGGAGTTTTGTCCCTATGCCCGTCCAGACCGCCTTGACTCCGCTGGGGAATCTGCTAGGAGCCAAAAAACACCGAGAACACACACACACACACGCCTCCAACTGGACCCCCCTGGGCGCTCGGTCTCCGTTTCCTTGGTCTGGCAGCCGGAGCTAGGCCTCCGCCTCACCGGCAGTCCCTTCCCTTCCCCCAGGCCCCGCAGGCAACTCGACCGGGTGAAGAAAGGAGAGTCGCGCCAGAAACAAAAGACTTTCACGCCAGGGGTTAAAGGCTTTCGCGCCAGAAAGCGAGGGCCCAATCAGAGGTCTGAGGCGCTCTGATACGCCCCCTTTCCAAAATGGCGCTTCGCGCCAGTAGGCGAGACCGCCCCTTTTTAAAAATGGCCACCGCGCCGAATTTTCGTTCGGAGCTCTGTGCTCCCGGCCACGCGGTGCCTTAAGGGAAGCTGGCCTCGGCCTACCCCTCCGGTACCGACGGTCCCGGCCTCTGTCCGCCTCCCGGCTGACTGGCTGGACTCCTCCCCGCGCCCCCTTGCCCCACTTGCGGTTTTTGGGCGACGATCAGCGTCGATCTCCTCGAAGCTTCCCTCGACGCCTGGTCCCTCGGAGCTTCCTGGGGCGCTGCGAAGCGAATAGCGGAGTCCAGGGAAATTTCCCCCTTTCCCTCCGCTGTTCCCAGGCCCTAGGCCCGGGCGGGCTCGCAGCCGCGCTCCCAAAGCGTGGGGGGGAAGGATCGACCGAAGGTCCCGAGGAAAAATGCCAGAAAAAAAATCTCTAAGGTCAAAAAACAATTCAAACTAAAGTTCGAACTAAAACTAACTCCAAAACAATCAACAAAAACCTTTCTACCAGTCCTAACCGAAAAGAAATTTCCTCTTTTCGCGGAGCTACGCAAAGAGCTGTTCCTTGGGCTTAGACTAGGTAAAAACTGGGGAAGAAGGAAGCCGGAGGCGGAGCTAAAGTTCGGACCTAGTCTCCCATTGGGCAGAGGACAGTGTTAACCCATTGGTGGATTCGGAATCCACCCATGCAGGAGAAGAGCTTGACTCCCTCTTCTTTGGGGCAGCCCTGAGATATTGGAACACTGCTCTCATGTCCCCCCTCATCCTTCTCTTCATTAAACTAGACAAGACTAGACTAGACTAGAACAAAGGATTAGGAATTAAATTTGTATTCGTGAATGATAAACCCAGACGACGCCTTTGTTGAATAAATGCTACTGAACGGTATGAAAAAAAAATAACAAAAACTTTACACACACACAAAGCTTCCATCAGCCAGAGCCTAAGGACACACTACTCTGAATAATTTACAGGTGAAAATCGATTCGTTTAGCAACCTTTCTAAATAGAGTTATAATAAAATAATTAAAGTTGGAACAAACGCAACATGGAGCAACGGAGGATGGAAAACGAAGAAGGAGAGAACCAAGCTGGAAATAAGGAGAATTTTCCTGACAATAAATCAGCGGAACGGCCTGCCTCCAGAGGTTATGGGTGCTCCATCAAGAAGAGACTGGACAACCACTTGTCTGAAATGGTATAGGTTCTCCTGCTTGAGCAGGGGGCTGGATTAGAAGACCTCTAAGGTCCCTATTCTATTCTATCCCAGGGAAACTCATTGATTGATGGAAACTAACCAAAGAGAGAAGCAACCTAGAACTAAGGAGAAGTTTCCTGACAGTTTGAAGACCCCTGGTCTGGATCCCAGTCTGCAGTTTCCTCAAAATGGCTGACTGAGGAATTCTGGGAGTTGAAGCCCGCCAGTCATAAAAGGGCCGAGTTTGAAGACCCCTGGTCTGGATCCAAGCCTGCAGTTTCCTCAAAATGGCCGACTGAGGAATTCTGGGAGTTGAAGTCCACCAGTCATAAGAGGGCCACGTTTGAAGACCCCTGCTCTGGATCCAAGCCTGCAGTTTCCTCAAAATGGCCGACTGAGGAATTCTGGGAGTTGAAGTCCACCAGTTGTAAAAGGGCCACGTTTGAAGACCCCTGGTCTGGATCCAAGCCTGCAGTTTCCTCAAAATGGCCGACTGAGGAATTCTGGGAGTTGAAGTCCACCAGTCATAAGAGGGCCACGTTTGAAGACCCCTGCTCTGGATCCAAGCCTGCAGTTTCCTCAAAATGGCCGACTGAGGTTCCTCTGTTACGTTCCCGCCTCCTTCACCTGTCTCCTCTGAAGATAAACTGGCCCACTTAAGGGTGGACTTGAAACCCGAGCAGGAAGCCATTGTGAAAGATGTCACCTGCTGTGAGATAAAGCAGGTTGCCTTGCTCTCTAACATCTCTGGGTCTTCTACTCCAAGATAAAAAACACTCAAGAAGTGTCAGATGATTGCTCCCACCAAGAAGCAGCTCCCCGATGTCCGTGGAGGAAAATACACTCTTGCCCCTTGGAAGTCCTCTAAGTGATTTTCAATTTTACTGGGGTTGCCTCCTGTCGCTTTTCCCCCCAGCTCGTCTAAACCTTTTGTCCCAAACCGAGTAGAGCATGAGTGTCTTTCAAGACTCTCCATCCAATCTTATATATAGAATAGAAGCTGGAAGGGACCTTGGAGGTCTTCTAGTCCAGCCCCCCCCTCTCAAGCAGGGGAACCTATCCCATCTCAAATAGGTGACTGTCCAGTCTCTTCTTAAAAATCTCCAGGGATGGAGCATCCCCGATTTCTAGAGGCAACTTGTGTTCCATTGGTTGATTGTCCTCCCTGTCAGGAAGTTTCTCCTTAATTCCAGATTGCTTCTCTCCTTGATCAGCTTCCAACCATTGTTTCAAGTTTCAAGTTTATTTGCACTTATATGCCGCCCCGGGGCGGCTCACAACAAGAACACATCAACAATTTTTAAAATTAACCACATTCATGCCACACACAAACACAATCAATTCGTAGCCACTGATGGCGGGACACTCTTAGGGCCGAGGGGCAGAGCACAGCTCATACGCCCCAAGCCTGTCGGCATACATGTGTCTATTGGATTTCTATGCCGCCCTATTCCGGGAACTCAGGGCGGCTCACAGCATAAATAGAAATCAACATTAAAATACATATAAAAAAGAACCCCTGAACTAAAAAAAAACCCAATCATCCAACAAACATGCACACAAACATACATTGGCTAGGGGCAAGATGTTAACTGCCCCAGGCCTGTCGGCAAAGATGTGTTTTGAGCAGTTTACGAAAGGTGGAGAGGGTGGGGGCGATACGGATCTCCGGGGGGAGTTGATTCCAGAGGGCCGGGGCCGCAACAGAGAAGGCTCTTCCCCTAGGCCCCGCCAGGCGACACGGTCTGGCTGACGGGACCTGGAGAAGGCCGACTCTGTGGGCCCTAACCGGCCGCTGGGTTTCATGGGGCAGCAGACGGTCCCGTAAGTAACCTGGTCCAATGCCATGTAGGGCTTTATAGGTCATAACCAACACTTTGAATTGCGTTCGGACACCAACACCCACCTCAACGCTAACTCGCCAAAGTCCCACGTGGCCGGATGCATCCCAGCACGGCTGGTTTCCCTCCCCACTGTCCCATCCCTCCCGGCCTCGCATGCTCTCCTTTTCCAGGGTACAACCCACTGCATCGCCTCCTCAGCTGTCGGCCGTCTGTCCAGCTCAGAGGCGGCTTCTCTGAACTTCTGGTGGCAGGCTGCGGAGCCCCGGAGTGCGCCGGTCCAGGGGCCAGCGGGCTGTGGCTGCTGATAGACGCTGTCCATCCCCATGCGCTCGCTGGCCTGTGTCTGCAGGGGCCGATGGGATCAGGCAGCAGCCGCCCCGGCCCTTGCCTTGCCCCATGGCAATGGCACCCCCACCCTGCCTTGCCTCACCCCGCAGGACGAGCCTCCTGCCCACTGCCCCACCTGCCAGAGACCCCCTGGATCTCCCCGAACCCTGCCCGGCCCCCACAGGCGTCCCTCCCCACGAGCAACATCCAGGTGACCATGCCTACCTTGGCCACACCCACCCAGCCTGCCATGACCACCACAGCCACGCCCACCCAGTGGGCCACGCCCACCTGGCACCCGGCGATAAATAAGTGGGTTTCGGGTTGCACTCGGTCTCTAAAAGGTTCGCCACCACTGACTTAGGGACTCTTCACAGTTATAATGAGATTGAAAAAAAAGAGACGTATGACTATTTTTCCCACTTAACAACCGTTGGAGCATCCCTCTTCAAAATTTGGACGCCGGGCAACCAGTTCATAGTTATGATGGTTGCAGGGTTTTTTATTTATTTATTTCCGATTTCTATACCGCCCCTCTCCCGAAGGACTCGGGGCGGTGTACAGCCCCAAATAAAAAACATATCAATATACAAAAATTAAAATAATTAAGAATTAAACAATTTGGCCATAAAGCCCCATTTAAAACCCAATACATTATAGATCTTAAAAATAACTCAATCCCCCTAAAACAATTTTAACCTTGCTGGAACCGGAGCTTCTATGCCAGGCCGGCCAGTCGAAAAAGGAACGTTTTCAATTCCCGATGGAAGGAACGTAAATCCGTCATCGTACGGAGTTCGGGGGGGAGCTCGTTCCAAAGCGTGGGAGCTCCCACAGAGAAGGCCCTCCCCCTGGGGGTCGCCAGCCGACATTGTCTGGCCGACGGCACCCTGATGAGACCCACTCTGTGGGAGTGAACCGGACGGCGGGAGGTATTTGCTAGCAGCAGGCGGTCCTGTAAGTATCCGGGTCCGATGCCATGGAGCGCTTTAAAGGTGGTCACTAACACCTTGAAACGCACCCATAAGGCCACCGGCAACCAGTGCAGCTCGCGCAGGAGTGGTGTTACATGGGAGCGCCATGACGCTCCCGTCACTACCCGAGCGGCCACATTCTGGGCCAGCTGGTGCCTCCGGTTCATCTGATCCCCCCCACTTTTGGGACCTTCGGACAAGCAGAGTCAAATTCATTTAATGACCGTGTTACTCGTTTAACAACTGCTGGGATTCACGGAGCAACTGCGGCGCGACAGGTGGTCAAAATGGGGCAAACCTCACTGAACAACTCTCTCCCTTATGCCCAGAAATTGTGGGCTCAACTGGGAGTCGTTAAGTCGAGGATTACCTGCAGGGAGTCCAGACAGGCTTCCGGGTTGATCCAGAAGGTCGCTACGGCATTATGGGTCACGCCCAAGTGCACACACTCACAAGAGCTGCAGAACTGGGGCTAGTCGACATTCCTGTCTAAATCTCCTGCGCCAATTATAGGAAAGGTCAAGTCTCCACCTCTGAAATTCAGTTTTGTTGAAAATTAACCTGCCCTGGGACTTCGGCTTCCCACCCTTCCTTCCTTCCTTCTACAGTGCCCCTCCAGTTGTTTTTTCTTCTCCTAACACAACTCACAACTGGCAGAGAATAAGTGAGTAGAAGCACCCGACACACCTGGGAAGTTTCAGGGCAACTGACAACCGTTCGTTCAAACTTACAGCAGCACTGAGAACGTGGATTTAGGACCGTGTTTCACCACTTACGACCCTTGCAGCGTGCCCACCATGCTCACCTGACGGACATTTGGAGAGGTATCACCTGACTCACACTTTCGACATCTGCAATGTCCCCGGGGTCATGTGATCCCCTTTTGGCGACCTTCTGACGACCTTAACGACGGGGTTACTAATTTAAAAACCAACCCAGTGAGAAAAGCCGTAAAATGGGGCAAAACCCGCTTAATAAATTTCTCACCTACCAAGATCAATTTTGGTCGTTAAGGGGAGGACTCTCTGTAGGCCCATCTTCCCGTCCTGTTTCTTTTCACTAGCAACCTGGTTCCAGCCAAGGTGAAGACAAAAAGTCAGTGTGAAGGGCGCAGCTGTGCACTTGGGTCACCCGTGCACCGTTTTTTTGCAAATGGGCCATTTTACTGGGGCAAATATTACCCCAGATCTCTTTTGTACACAGTCTAAGATACGTGCGTCGCCACTAACATTTTACACAGGTGTGCACGCGAACCCTATCTGATTTGTCCAACGGCCGACCTGGGCCAGGCGTGGGTGTGTCCACCGCAATCCGACCACTTGCATTAAAACTGCAGTAAGACAAGCTCCATGTTGTGTAACAAGGAAATGCGAGTAGAAATAAAAGGATTGTTTAAATATTTATATGTGTGTGTGTGTATACACGTGTGCATGAATGCATACATACACATATATACGTATGTGTGTGTGTATGTATGTATGTATGTATGTATATATATATACCGGTATATACACATACATATATATACATATATATATATATATATATATATATATATATATATATATATATATATATATATATATATATATATATATATATATATATATATATATATATATATGTATATATATGTATGTGTATATACCGGTATATATATATACATACACACACACACACACACTGTGTGTGTACACACACACACACACACACACACACCGATGACCTTTGTTCTGGCATTCTTGAGTAATACCAGTGGCATCTCCACCAGCTCCCGTCTGACTTCACAGTTAAACGTTTGTTTGCTTTATGACACACATAAAATATCAAATGCCAAGGAACTGTTGTGTCACCTTGGACCTTAAGAATAGCTGAGTTTAAATGTATAATCAAATCTCATTAAACTCTATCCAGCAGCTCATTTAAAAAAAGGGGTGTATTTCTGGCAGCAGGTGATCATTTGTATTTCTTTTCACATCTGTATCTATATCTATATCTAAGATATGGAGAAGGACGAGGGGGGACATGATAGCAGTCTTCCAGTATCTCAGGGGCTGTCCCAAAGAAGAGGGAGTCAAGCTATTCTCCAAAGCGCCCGAAGGCAGGACAAGAAGCAACCGATGGAAACTAACCATGGAAACTAACCAAGGAGAGAAGCAACCTGGAACTAAGGAGAAACTTCCTGACAGTGAGAACAATTAACCAGTGGAACAACCTGCCTCCAGAAGCTGTGAATGCTCCAATACTGGATGTTTTTAGGAAGAGACTGGGCAGCCATTTGTCCGAAATGGTATAGGGCAGTGGTGGCGAACCTATGGCATGGGTGCCAGAGACGGCACTCAGGGCCCTCTCTGTGGGCACGCGCACCGTCACCCCAGTCCTGGGCCTTCAGCTGGTTTTTATAACACCTTTTCACTTTAGGCCTCCACCGCTGTGTGCAAAAAAAAGGTTCAATCAATCAATCAATTTCAACTTCTCGCGGGGAAAAAAAAGATCTCGCAACGTTGGAATTGATTGATTGAACTTTTTAGTCCCACCCAGTCTGCCGTTACCCCCGCCGCCATGTCCACCCAAAGGGTCATGCCCAACCAATGGGCCACATCCAGCCAAATGGGCCACACCCACCTGGCACCCAACCATGCATAAGTGGGTTTTGGGTTGCAGTTTGAGCACTCGGTCTCTAAAAGGTTCGCAATCACTGGTCTAGGGTTTCCTGCCTGAGCAGGGAGTTGGACTAGATGACCTCCAAGGTCCCTTCCAACTTTTATTATTATTATTATTGTTGTTGTTCTTAGCATTTGTGGAATAGTTAAAGTGATGTATTTGTGGGTTATGTCTCATTTAGAGTAAGACACTATGATATTATATATTGGTAATATTATCTGACTGACGGCTATATATACCTTTTATATTTTAGTTCTCTATTGTTGAAACAAGAGAGTGTTTTATTATATACCTGTATCCTTATGGGAGAGAGTTGGAAGTAACTTTTTAATATTATTTTTGCTTGCTTTTTTTTCTCTCTCTCTCTCTCTCTGTGTGTGTCAGTCACTGGTTGGAAAGTTTCCCCATTTTTTTTCCCTTTGGGCTCCAACCTTGTATTTTAAATTGCTATTGTTGAAATTTAATCAACAATAAAAATAAATGAAATAAAAACAAGGGAACAGCAAGAGCTTTGAGTTCGGGAGAAGTGACTATAAAGAAACAATGTTAGAAACCTTGCCCCCCGGGATCAGCACATTCTGTCCTGGGTTATGACATGTGATGCTCGTTACGCACATTACAACCTATTCTAAATTTAGTCCCCATTGCTGCCAAAACCGAGACCGCTGCAAAAACTTTCTAATTGGTACAAGTCTCTCTTATTCGTCGTTTAATGTCCATTAGAGTAGAGTAGAGTAGAGTAGAGTAGAGTAGAGTAGAGTAGAGTAGACTAGAGTAGACTAGAGTAGAGTAGAGTAGAGTAGAGTAGAGTAGAGTAGAGTAGAATAGAATAGAATAGAATAGAATAGAATAGAATAGAATAGAATAGAATAGAATAGAATAGAATAGAATAGAATAGAATAGAATAGAATAGAATAGAATAGAATAGAAAATATGGAATGGAACGGAACAGAACAGAACAGTAAAGTAGAATAGAGTAGAATAGAATAGTAAAGTAGAATAGAGTAGAATAGAATAGTAAAGCAGAATAGAGTAGAATAGAATAGTAAAGTAGAATAGTAAAGTAGAATAGAATAGTAAAGTAGAATAGAATAGTAAAGTAGAATATAGAATAGAATAGTAAAGTAGAATACAGTAGAATAGAATAGTAAAGTAGAATAGAGTAGAACAGAATAGTAAAGCAGAATAGAGTAGAATAGAATAGTAAAGTAGAATAGAGTAGAATAGAATAGAATAATAAAGCAGAATAGAATAGTAAAGTAGAATATAGAATAGAATAGTAAAGTAGAATAGAGTAGAATAGAATAGTAAAGTAGAATAGAGTAGAATAGAATAAAGTAGAATAGAGTAGAATAGAATAGTAAAGCAGAATAGAGTAGAATAGAATAGTAAAGTAGAATAGAGTAGAATAATAAAGTAGAATAGAGTAGAATAGAATAGTAAAGTAGAATAGATTAGAATAGAATAGTAGAATAGAGTAGAACAGAATAGAATAGTAAAGTAGAACAGAGTAGAATAGAATAGTAAAGAATAGAGTAGAATAGAATAATAAAGAATAGAATAGAATAGTAAAGTAGAATAGAATAGAATAGTAAAGTAAAGTAGAATAGAATAGAATAGTAAAGTAGAATAGAGTAGAATAGAATAGTAAAGTAGAATAGATTAGAATAGAATAGTAGAATAGAGTAGAACAGAACAGAATAGTAAAGTAGAACAGAGTAGAATAGAATAGTAAAGAATAGAGTAGAATAGAATAATAAAGTAGAATAGAATAATAAAGTAGAATAGAATAGAATAGTAAAGTAGTATAGAATAGAATAGTAAAGTAGAATAGAGTAGAATAGAATAGAATAGTAAAGTAGAATAGATTAGAATAGAATAGTAGAATAGAGTAGAACAGAATAGAATAGTAAAGTAGAACAGAGTAGAATAGAATAGTAAAGAATAGAGTAGAATAGAATAATAAAGTAGAATAGAATAGTAAAGTAGAATAGAATAGAATAGTAAAGTAGAACAGAGTAGAATAGAATAGTAAAGAATAGAGTAGAATAGAATAATAAAGTAGAATAGAATAATAAAGTAGAATAGAATAGAATAGAATAGTAGAATAGAGTAGAATAGAATAGTAAAGAATAGAATAGAATAGTAAAGTAGAATAGAATAGAATAGTAAAGTAAAGTAGAATAGAATAGAATAGTAAAGTAGAATAGAGTAGAATAGAATAGTAAAGTAGAATAGATTAGAACAGAATAGTAGAATAGAGTAGAACAGAACAGAATAGTAAAGTAGAACAGAGTAGAATAGAATAGTAAAGAATAGAGTAGAATAGAATAATAAAGTAGAATAGAATAATAAAGTAGAATAGAATAGAATAGTAAAGTAGTATAGAATAGAATAGTAAAGTAGAATAGAGTAGAATAGAATAGAATAGTAAAGTAGAATAGATTAGAATAGAATAGTAGAATAGAGTAGAACAGAATAGAATAGTAAAGTAGAACAGAGTAGAATAGAATAGTAAAGAATAGAGTAGAATAGAATAATAAAGTAGAATAGAATAGTAAAGTAGAATAGAATAGAATAGTAAAGTAGAACAGAGTAGAATAGAATAGTAAAGAATAGAGTAGAATAGAATAATAAAGTAGAATAGAATAATAAAGTAGAATAGAATAGTAAAGTAGAATAGAATAGAATAGAATAGTAGAATAGAGTAGAATAGAATAGTAAAGAATAGAGTAGAATAGAATAATAAAGTAGAATAGAATAGAATAGAATAGTAGAATAGAGTAGAATAGAATAATAAAGTAGAATAGAATAGAGTAGAATAGAATAGAATAGTAGAATAGAGTAGAATAGAGCTGGAAGGGACCTTGGAGGTCTTCTAGTCCAGACCCCCCCCCCTCTCATTCTCAGGAGACAGAGGCTGCCATGAAGGGAGTATAGAGAAAGGAAGACCGTTTTTTTTCCCCTCAATGAAATTACAGGCAGAGACAGATGGATTCACACAATCTAGAAGGGAAAATACAACACGCAACATAGGCCTGCCCAATATGGTCATGAGTCGGCACAGTCATAAGCCAGGTTGTCCCTGCTCTGCGGCGGCCATTGAGTGAGTGCTGTGGTTAAGCAAACCAAGTGATGGCTACGGATGGCTGAAAAGTCTGGAAGTCATTAGTCTTTGGGGGCAAAATCTACAACGATGCACATTTATACAGATCATCCTCAATTTACAACCATCCCTTTAGTGACCAAAAGTTACAACAGCACTGGGGGGGGGAAAGTGACTCAGGACCGTTTTTCACACTTACGACTGCTGCGGCATCCTCCCCATGTTCACGTGATCCAAATCCAGCCGCCTGGCAAACTGCTTCGTATTTATGACGGTCGCAGCGTCCCAGGGATCACGTGATATCCCCCGTTTGTGACCTTCCGACAAGCAAAGTCAAAGGGGGAGAGCCAGATTCACTTAACAACCTTGTTACTCACTTAACAACCGCAGTGATTCACTTCATGACTGTGGCAAGCAAGGTCCTAAAATGAGGCCAAACTCAATTAAGCACAGGCTGGAGACCCCTGGAATAGGTGAACTACTCAGAGCGTGGCTGGCTGAGGAATTCTGGGAGTTGAAGTCCACCAGTCTTAAAATAGCACAGGCTGGAGACCCCTGGAATAAGTGAACTACTCAGAGCGTGGCTGGCTGAGGAATTCTGGGAGTTGAAGTCCACCAGTGGTTAAAATCGCACAGGCTGGAGACCCCTGGAATAGGTGAACTACTCAGAGCGTGGCTGGCTGAGGAATTCTGGGAGTTGAAGTCCACCAGTCTTAAAATAGCACAGGCTGGAGACCCCTGGAATAAGTGAACTACTCAGAGCGTGGCTGGCTGAGGAATTCTGGGAGTTGAAGTCCACCAGTGGTTAAAATCGCACAGGCTGGAGACCCCTGGAATAGGTGAACTACTCAGAGCGTGGCTGGCTGAGGAATTCTGGGAGTTGAAGTCTTAAAGTTTAGAGACTCCTGATCTATTCCATCCACTCCGTGGTCTGCTCTGCATCCCCTTTGCTTCTCCGATTTTTCATGCTCCTTTATGACTTTGAAGAATCACAAGACTAGCCCATGACTGCCAGGGCAGAAACTTTTCCATTGTCACAAACAACGTAAGTCTCTTTACA
This sequence comes from Bothrops alternatus, assembly GCA_034064705.1. Classification (NCBI taxonomy): domain Eukaryota; kingdom Metazoa; phylum Chordata; class Lepidosauria; order Squamata; family Viperidae; genus Bothrops; species Bothrops alternatus. The sequence goes on from JARGCV010000954.1 coordinate 19,016, forward strand.
TTGCAAGATAACAAATAATCATCTTCTTTGTTAGCATTTCTTTTATATGTTGTCAACAGGGAATAAATCCCCAATTATCTCTGGATAGGATGTCTAAAAATATGATTTGGCTGAAAAAAAACACTATTGAATTTGAGAGGGTTTTTTCCCCCTTCTTTTCATTTCAGGGTAACATCTAAACGAGCGTCCTGGAGAATTCAAAACTATTCAAAATCCTAATAACACAACTGCCCTATTATGAATGTTTAATTTTCTCTTCCCCCCCCCAGGCAAAATGTTCCTTTTTTTCCCCCCATTTGTTCCAGGTTCACTCTATTTCACTTCTTTTCTTTTTCTTCGTATTTTCGTTAACTCATTCTACCGTAATCTGGGGGGGGGAGCCTTTGGCTCTCTTGTATATAGATATTACTTGTAAAAAATGGAAATTCCCTTTTTTTTTTTAGAAGAAGAAGAAGAAAGTCAGTATCATCCGAAACTTGATTGTTAACTATGTGCTGCATTAACCAATTCCCGGAAGACTTGAAAATAAATAAATCATTAAAATCCATTAAAATTCAAATAATCCCTTAAATTATACTTGGAGTGTTACTCAATCTTAACTCAGAAATATATGCAGTATGGAAAAAATGAGGGGGGGAGGACCACAATTAGCAATAGGGTCAATGGGAGTCAGTTGATAGATAGATGATAGATAGATAGGTAGGTAGGTAGGTAGATAGATGCATGATAGATAGATAGAGAGATGCATGATAGATAGATATAGATAGATAGATGCTAGATAGATAGATGCATGATAGGTAGGTAGGTAGGTAGGTGGATAGATAGATATAGATATAGATAGGTAGGTAAGTAGGTAGGTAGATAGAGATGATAGATAGGTAGGTAGGTAGGTAGATAGCTAGATAGATAGCTAGATATGTGATAGATAGATAGGTAGACAGATAGGTAGACAGATATGTGATAGATAGGTAGATAGGTAGGTAGGTAGATGATAGATGCATGATAGAGAGAGAGATGCATGATAGACAGATATAGATAGATAGATGTATGAAAGATAGATGCATGATAGGTAGATAGGTAGGTAGGTGGATCGATATAGGTAGGTAGGTAAGTAGGTAGGTAGGTAGGTAGGTAGGTAGATAGACAGATAGATAGAGAGACAGACATAGTGATAGATAGATAGATAGATAGATAGATAGATAGATAGATAGATAATGATAGATATAGACATAGATAGGTAGGTAGGTAGGTAGGTAGATATTTAAATTTAGTGGCTAGAACGGCGGGGGTTGTACAATGAGCCAGGACACACAGTACCACAGGTCGTCCTCAACTTACAACAGTTTGTTTAGTGACCGTTGAAAGTAACAGCACTGGAAAAAAAAGTGACTTATGACCCTTTTCACACTTATGACCGCTGCAGCATCCCCATGGTCACGTGATTTACATCCAGATGCTTGACAACTGACTCATATGTATGATGGTTGAAGTGTCCTGAGGTCATGTGATCATATTTGGCAATCTTCTGACAAGCAAAGTCAATGCGGGAAGCCAGATTCAATTAACAACTGTGTCACTAATTTAATAACTGCAGTGATTCCCTTCACAAATGGGGCAAGAAAAACCGTAAAATGGGCAAAACTCCCTTAACAAATTTCTCACTTAGCAACATAAATTCTGGGCTCAATTGTGGATGTTAAGTTGAGGACTACCTGTCGTTGATTGGCTGGAGAGTGCTGGCTCCTGCGTGAGGCAATCTGCACTGTGATTGGTTGCTGTGGAGGGGGAGTTTCCCCCTTTTCCCGCTTTTTTTCCCTCTCTGCCCTATGTGCTCTGTGATTTACCTCATGATTTACCTCAAGATAAGTATCCTGTTTGCTGTATGCCAAGATGTAAAATATAATTATTTACATAGAACCACACATTTGTGTCAGCGTCTCTAACTCCATTTGGATACCGGCTGCGCAATTCCCTGACATCCTCCCTTCTTTCCTGCCTCATAATCGCCAAACAAGCGCTAAAAAATGGAACGACAATCCTAAACTTTTGATAGGCCTCTCACTGTTCTGGTTATTGAGGTAGAATATCGGCAATCCCAAAAACGTTTTGTGCGGCTGGCTTCAAGGTCTCCAAAGACACGTCTTCTCCACCCTGCCTTTAACCGTTCTTGCTGGGGACTCAACAACTTCTCAGCCGCAAAGCACCAGTGGTTCTTTTACTGCTGACTGAGGAAGGAAACTTCAGACACGTAGCCGGTCCTGTTTTTCTAGTTAAGCATTAACTTTGCATGAGATCAGCCTGCAACACACTGGCTAATTAATAAATCACCAGAAGAGGTGGTCCAAAGAGTGAGCAGGAATGAAAGATGTTTTCAGTTTCTGGAAGCAAGTGCAAGCTAAAAACATCAGGAGGAAGGGGAACAAGGAGAAGGTGAAGGAGAAAGTGGAGGAGGAGGAGGAGGAGAAGGTGGAGGAGGTGGAGAAGATGAAGGAGAAAGTGGAGAAGGAGAAGGTGGAGAAGGAGGAAGTAGAGAAGGAGGAGGAATAAGAGGAGGAGGAAGAGGAAGAGGAGAAGAAGAAAAAAAGGAGGAGGAGGAGAAAAGAAGATGGAAGAAGAAGAAGAAGAAGAAGAAGAAGAAGAAGAAGAAGAAAGGAGGAGGAGAAGGAGGAGGAAAAGGAGAAGGAGAAGAAGAAGAAGAAGAAGAAAAAGAAGGAGGAGGAGGAGGAGGAGGAGGAGGAGGAGGAGGAAAAGGATGGGACAGAGAGGATAACAGAATAACAGAATTGGAAGGGATCTTTGTAGGTCTTCTAGTCCAACCCGCTGCTCCAGCAGGAAACCTCTATACCATGTCAGACAAGTGGAAGCCACTAAATGAATGGTTATGTCGAGGACTACCTGTATCTGAGAATAGGAAATAAGAAAAGATACCGCGTAGTTATGCCTTTATTTACCCCGACGACCTGTAAATAAAGGCTTACAGCCTGGAGTTGTAAGTTCTGATGGCCACACTCTCCTTGCGGTGACATTATGGCATTCTGGGTGCCCAGCAACTGGCCTGCATTTCTGGCTGTCCACAACGTCAGATGACTGTAATTTGTGGCATTTTTTCAGTTGGAAACCAGCATTTATTTCCAATTTCCAGCCAAAACCGCCCACGACCGACAATGGATTAAGCTTCACGACCACCGCATATGGTTAACAACTGCAGGGTTCGCTTAATGACCACTGCAACAATGGTTGCAAAACTGGGCACGGTGATGTGGTGACACGCTTAATGACTGAGCTCCATCGCAGTCGTTAAGTCAAGGACCATATCTGCATTCCTAAGAGTTATATCCCACCAAGGTGCGAAGCCTGAAGACAGCTTGAAATGGTGAACGTTAAAAAGAAAAAAAAATAGCCATGAAACGAAGAAAAACAATTAATAGCAAAAAGCAATGTAAATTATACCCGCAAAAGCCATTAAGTCAGAGGAGACTTGACTCAATGCACCTAATTTTATAATGAAAGCAGGTCCAGACGTCAAGGAGAGCTTCCCACAATTTGCGCACAACCGCTGAAAAAGCTTGGTGTGGCCGCTGTTACGCCTTACGATACCCACGTGAAGGTTTTGAGGCTGGAAACAATGGCACAGCTTTTGCACACCTTAAGAGTTTGCACATGCCCAGGGCTATGTAGCACCCACAAATTACCGCCAACACTTTTACGAAAGGCCCAGATCTCACAAATTGCCAGTCTTGTAGGACTTCAACCATTTTTAAAATGTTTCCTGTTTAAAGCTTTGCCTTATGAAATTTTATGATGACGAGATGGGAGAAAAACCCAGCTGCAATTTCTCTCACTATTGATTGCCCCAAGTTGATTTGGATGATCTACTTGGATAGGAAAATCTCTCCACATTCTCCACTACTTCATCTCTCTCTCTCTCTCTCTCTCTCTCTCTCTCTCTCTCTCTCTCTCTCTCTCTCTCTCTCTCTCTCTCTCTCTCTCTCTCTCTCTCTCTCTCTCTCTCTCTCTCCTATATCCTTCTCTATCTATCCATCCATCTTCTATCTCTATCTATCTATCTATCTATCTATCTATCTATCTATCTATCTATCTATCTATCTTACTTGTCTCTGTGTCATCTCTATCTCTGTCTTCCATCCATCCATCTATCTATCTATCTATCTATCTATCTATCTATCTATCTATCTATCTATCTATTTATCTATCTTACTTGTCTCTGTGTCATCTCTATCTCTGTCTTCGATCCATCCATCCATCCATCCATCCATCCATCCATCCATCTATCTATCTTACTTGTCTCTGTGTCATCTCTATCTCTGTCTTCCATCCATCCATCCATCCATCCATCTATCTATCTATCTTCTTCTCTATCTGCCTATCTGTCCTCTCCCTCTTTATCTCGGTCTGTCTATCTATCTTCTATGTTCTTCTATATGCCAAACTCCTGGATGCGTCATGCCGAAACCATGCCTGCCCCATTGCGGGCAATGGGGAAAAAAGTCGTGATATGTCGCGACAGGTCACGTGACATTGTGAGTTTGACACCCCTGTTCTATAGCCTTCTATTTGTCTGTTTATCTATCCTTCTCTCCCTATATCTCTCTGTCCATCCATCCATCCATCCTTCCATTTTACATGCTTCCATATCTGTCTGTCTGTCCTGTATTAACCTGTCTGTATGTCTATCCTTTCCTCCCTATATTTATCCTCTACCCTTCTGTATCGCTCTCGTCTACATCCTTCCATACCTGTATGTCTATCCTTCACTTCCTATCTATCTATCTATCTATCTATCTATCTATCTATCTATCTATCTATCTATCTATCTATCTATCTATCTATCTCCTTCTCTCTCTCTCTCTCCATCCATCCATCTCTCCATCCATCCATCTACCTATCTACCTTTTCCTTCTGTCCACCCCCAAATTTGCTTAGTGGAAGAGAATGACCAGCCCTGATAGGATTGGGCCATTTCTCAGCCAATAAATATACCAATGATTCCCTTACAAGGACCTCTGAGCCATGTTGAGACCCCCATAAAATGAAGCAAGCCCCCCCCCCCGCAAGGCCTCCAACCCCATCTTTAAGCCACACTGCATGTATTTTATTTCCACCACCGAAGGAATGAAAGAAGAGGCTGAGGCCTGAGAATACTTTCCACCCCAAAAGGCCATTAAAAAGAAAAAAGAAGGAAAAAAAAAAACCATCTGACGCTTACACAGATGTGCGAAGCCTTCCTAGTAATTTGCATGGTCTTTGAAGAGGAAAGCATCATCTGCTCGGGAGCCGTCATCATTAGACGTGTCAAAAACAGAATTCAGATAAAGCAGGCGCGAGAAATGCAATCAAGCTCAAAAAAAAAAAAAAAGAGCTCCATGGCAACCATTCACATATTATGATATACAAGGAGGGCTGGAAAAGGAGAGCAGGCAGTAGACCGGCATTTCGCCTCTTACTGATGTGAGCTGAAAGGAAAGAGGTACATCTGAAAGCACCAAAAGAGGCTGTTAGAATTGACCTAAAATGGTTGGGTTCCCGGCTCCCCCTTTGCAGGAATGCAATTTTGCAAGCGGAATAAATTACGCCAGCTCAGCCAAAAAAAAAACAGACACACACACACCCCATTTCTTTATTTGCCCAATTCTGGATTTCATGTCAAGAGCAACGTTAAATTGTCTCAAAAGTCTAATTTCCACGTTCCAGTTTAATTCCTGGGTCCTCCTTTGATGCCATCCAGGACCCCTAAATAAAGCTGGGGAGATTCCCAGTTAAACCAAATGCTCTCCTTACATTTTGTTATCTGTGGTGCGTGGTGGTTTTTTTTTTTTTTTTTGGTGTGCACGGTTTTCTTTACTGTTTTTTTGATCAGATTTATCTGCGACCGATGGTCACTATCACAATAATAATCTGTTTAGGTAGATTCGTCTGCCTCTTCAGTTTTTAAAGGTCTCCTTCAGCTAAATTTCTAGCGGAAAATTTAATCTACAACAGAGGCTGCCAACCTTTGTCGGCTGGCGGACCGGAGGAAAAGGGAGGGGGAAGATTTTACATGCGTGCGTGTGCTTGCGCAAGGGACTGTGAGTACATGCACGCCACAAATGGGGCGGGGCTAGTGCCCGCGTGATACTGACTAACCCTGCCCCGGTTCTTGCGTGGCATTGCGCAGCGGTTCTCAACCTATGGGTCGTGACCCCATTTGGGGTCGAACGACCGTTTCACGGGGGTCGCCGGACACCGCGGTCTGCCATTTTTTTTGCCCATCGCGCGCGTGCCGTGCATGCGCGGTTCGGGCCGTCGTGCATGCGCCACGCATGCATGCATGGATCGGCCCGTCACGCGTGCCATGCATATGTGGATCGGCCTGTTGCGCGCGCCGAGCATGCGCGTATTGGCTCGTCGCATGCACATGCGCGGATCGGCCTGTCACGCGCACGCGCGGCACGGGACGGGGTCGCGCCGCGCATGGGTGGGGAAAGTGGGGTCTCAACCTGAAAAAGGTTGAGAACCACTGGCATAGCGCCTTGTTTCTGTGCCCCGCAGCGCTGCGGTGGCCGTTTTTGTACCTTGCAGCGTGGTGGCAGCCCGTTTTTGTGCCCCGTGATGCAGTGGCACACCATTTTTGCACCCCACGGTGTGATGGTGGTCTGTTTTTGTGCCCTGTGGCGTGACAGCAGCCATTTTTGCTCCTTGCAGCACGACAGTGTCCCGTTTTTGTACCCTGCGGTGCCATAGTGCCCATTTTTGTGCCCCGCGGCGCAACGGCATCGTTTTCGTGCCCCGAGGCGCGACAGAATCCCACTTTCATGCCCTGAGGTGCAGTGGCGGCCCATTTTGGCGCCCCGTGGTGCAGCGCCGTGTTTTTGTGCACCGTGGCCGTGGCACTATTGCAAGTGAGGGGTATCTGCGCACACGCGCGCACACTGGCCAGCCTGTCCCACAGCCCGGGGGCCAGCAGGCCCACAGGTTGGGGACCCCTGATCAAGAATTAGGCATCTGTTTACATGTAGTCCCCAACGTACGACCACAATTGAGCCCAAAAGTTTACGTTGCTAGCAGGAATCTGTCAAGCGGGTTTTGCCCCATTCTACGACTTTTCTTGCAACTTTTGTTAAGGGAATCACTACAATTGTTAAATTACTAACACTGTTGCTAAGTGTAAGTGGCTTTTCCATTTCCCCAAAAGGCCATCATGAGCCTGGGACACTGGAACCGTCATAAATATGAACCGGTTATCAAGCATCCGAATGTAAATTAAAAAAAGGACGAAGGGGGACATGAGAGCAGTGTTCCAATATCTCAGGGGCTGCCCCAAAGAAGAAGGAGTCAAGCTATTCTCCAAAGCCCCTGAAGGCAGGAGAAGAAGCAATGGATGGAAACTCATCAAGGAGAGAAGCAACCTAGAACTAAGGAGAAACTTCCTGACAATTAGAACAATTAACCAGTGGAACCGCCTGCCTCCAGAAGCGGTGAATGCTCCACTGGAGGTTTTTAGGAAGAGACTGGACAGCCATTTGTCTGAAATGGTATAGGGTTTCCTACCTGAGCAGGGGGTTGGACTAGATGACCTCCAAGGGCCCTTCCAACATCATTTATTATTATTATTATTGTTGTTGTTGTTGTTATTATTATTATTATATCAGGTGACTATGAGGATGCTGCAACGGTCATAAGTCACTTTCTTCAGTGCCGTTGTAATTTTGAATGGTCACTAAAGGAACCATTTGTAAGTCGCGGACAACCTAGACTAGTTTAATTATTTTGTGTCCTCCAGGTCACCTTTAGCAAAACCTAAGCAAGCCCTTAGCAAAACTTCCTGGTGTAGGATATTCTTCAGAAAAATACCTCTGAGAAGCAAAGCTGAGGGAATCTCCAGCCCAACCAAATCTGGGGTTTTTTTTGGTTATTGAATATCATATTTTCCACTGACTCACAAGTTTCATTTCGGATGAAGCCTGTGGTTTGAACTCAAGGCTCCTCCTTTATCATCTCTTTTCTCAATGTTCGTAATCCAAATAGCTACTTTCAATTATCACTGGGGTGCATCAATGGATCCATTTTAATCCGTGTTCACAAACCAGCTTATTAGGGGTGTAAACACCAAAGAGGTGTGAGTCTCCATCCATGCAGAAGTGAGGCTAAGCGTCTGTATTTTAAAATTATGGGGAGTCCTCGGGTAGGGACTTGCCTCATTTAGTGGCCTTGCCCAAAATGGAGATGAAAAAAGCTAGCCACCCATCCTCACATTTCTGACCTTCGTGTGTTTGCAAAGGAAAGCGAAGTCAGATCATGAGCTCCAGCACAATTGCGTTAAATGACGGCTTCGCTTAATGATTCAATTGCTGGTCCCGACTGTGGTTATTAAACAAGAACTACCCGTGCTGGCCTTATTATATAGCCAGTTGGATGTAATGGTAAAGGGGTTGGCCTAATAACCAGGGGACAGTGAGTTCTAGTTCTTCCTTAAGCATGAAAGCTGACTGGATGACTTTAGGCCAATCACCAGGAGACTGGGAGTTCTAGTCCCGCCTTAGCCATGAAAGCAAGCCGGATGACTTTGGGCCAATCACCAGGAGACTGTGAGTTCTCCCCCCCCCCGTACGTATGAAAGCCAGTTGGGTGACCTTGGGCCAATCACCAGGAGACTGTGAGTTCTAGTCCCACCTTAGGCATGAAAGCCAGTTGGGTGACCTTGGGCCAATCACCAGGAGACTGTGAGTTCTAGTCCCACCTTAGGCATGAAAGCCAGCTGGGTGACTTTCGGCCAATCACCAGGAGACTGTGAGTTCTAGTCCTGCTGTAAGCATGAAAGCCAGCTGGGTGAGTTTGGGCCAATCACCAGGAGACAGTGAGTTCTAGTCCCACCTTAGGCGTGAAAGCCAACTGGGTGACCTTGGCCAATCATCAGGAGACTGTGAATTCTAGGCCTGCATTAGGCCTGAAAGCCAACTTTGTGACGTGGGCCAATCACCAGGAGACTGTGAATTCTAGTCCCACCTTAGGCCTGAAAACCAATTGTATGATGTGGGCCAATCACCAGGAGACTATGAATTCTAGTCCCGCCTTAGGCCTGAAAGCCAACTGGGTGACGTGGGCCAATCACCAGGAGACGATAAGTTCTAGTCCCGCCTTAGGCGTGAAAGCCAACTGGGTGACGTGGGCCAATCACCAGGAGACAGTGAGTTCTAGTCCCGCCTTAGCCGTGAAAGCCAGCTGGGTGACTTTTAGGCCAGTCCCCCTCTCTCCGCCCAACCCACCTCACAGGGTTGTGGTGGGGAAAACCGGAGGAGGACGTGTGTGTTTGCCACCTTGTGTTATTTCTACAATTACGAAAATTGAGCTGTAAATAAAATAACAAATAAAATAAACAACACCCAATCAGTTGCTCCTCACATCCCCGCGGTGCAAATGCAACTTTAGATGGCCGTTACCCTGAAGAGCAAAGACTCTTTGCAAAGATCTGAGGGGGCTGGAAAACTGGGAAGAAGGGACACTTGGAAACCAAAATGGTTTCTGCAGAGGAGGAAAGAGAAAACACGTCAAAAATGAGCAGCAGCAAAGCAAACTAAGAGTTGCTGCCTGCAGATCCCCAACCTAGCAATTAGCCACCGAAGCAATTATGTTCTCTCTTCACCTTTCCCTCCCCCCCCCCCACACACACAGCCCAAAGGCAAGCCCTCCATCTGGGAGCCAGGGTTAACTCTTCAGCGCCTCGGTTTCCCTTTCCACACCAGAACGGGCACAGCTGAGCAGAAACAGGATGGTAACCTCAAGGAGGACAATAAAAAGAGAGGCGTAAGGATGCGGAGGTGTGAAGGCAGAAATGATTTCGTTGGAAATACCCAGATACTCGTTGGTAATACACAGATACTACGGATACTTAACAATTGTTTCGCTTAGCAATATAAATTTCGATAATTCCCTGTAACAAAAGCGCCACAATTGGGACCGTGATTTATATTGCTAAGAGAGACAAGTTGTTGTGACCTTCCTTACCACAGTGGCTAAGTTAGTAACATAGCTGTTAAGTGGATCATTTTTAAGCTTTTTTGTTTGTTTGTTTCCCCGCTGGAACTTTGCAGAGTTCAAAGACGCCGCTAAGGCAAGGTTGCGAACAATCAAAGCCAGGCCCAAAAGCTCATGGTTTAATTTTTATTATTATCCCGGCAAACCTCCAATAAAAAAACGAAGACTCTCTCAAAAGGCTGGCGAGCCAGAACAATGTGCTATGCTAAGGTGTTTCCTTGCTTCTCCTTTTCTGTAGCCAGTTGTAAATAGATAGTCCTCAACTTACGACCGTCTGTTTAGTGAGCGTTCGAAGTGACAATGGCGCTGCAGAAATCGACCGATAAACAAAGCGTATACTGGGTTTTGCGTGTGACACAGCAGCAAGAATTATATCCCAATATTGGGAAAAGGAAGAAACACCCCGCCCCCCGAGGAAGAAATAATTAAAAAAAAAGTACTAGACCGTGCGGAAATGGACAGATTTACTCTGAGGTCAAAAGAAAAAAGAAGAAACAAAATATTATTTTCAAACTTGGGACTTATTTTAGTAATGGCCGGAGAAACGAATTAGGGATTAGGAATTTAATTTGTATTAGCGAATGATAGTGGCATGCCTCCATTCTGTGGAGGAAAATGAGCTGGAACGGGACCCTGTGGAGGTCGAGGGAGGGATGTGGGGAAGGGCAGGCCGAGACAGGCCAGGGCCCTTCAGGATTGGGACAGGAGGAACAGGAGAGACAGAGTTCAGGCGATGAGCAAGGGTCACTCTCTCCTGATCCTAGAGCACGGAGAGTGGAGAGAAGGAGGGAACAACACAGGCAGGTTCAACTACTCAGGAGGAGAACATTCGACCCCTCTCCACAAGGCACACCTGGAGACTGAAATTTAAGGAGACACTGTGGGGAGAGGCATTTGTCAGGAACAAACGCTGATTCCTTGGAGTTTTGTGTGTGTTATTGCTGATCTCTTGTTCTGTAACTTCTGCTTGGAAACCCGGAAACTCTGACCATTGGACTGGCTGACAATCTTGCTTGGATGTTTAACAAACTCGGACTGTATTATGGCTTCCCTTCTGAAACTGCTCAGGCAAGCTTGTATTTCCACAGACTCGTTAGATTTTGGATGTATGTATATGTCATTCCTTGTTATCTCCATGGCCTTGAGTAAATTCCTCTCCTAATCAGACTGTGTGTGAAAATACTTGCAGCCAGAGGTGTGTGCATCTTCCTTTGTTCTGAGGCGTGCCAGAAACGTGGGAGCATTGGGGAAAATTTTGGGAGCAACTAAAGGGCGGTTTGAATTGCCAACTGACTGCATTGCCCCTGCGCCGTGCACTCGGTCATCACAGATAAACTCAGACAACACGTTTGTCGAATAAGTACTGTTGAACTGTATTAAAAAAATAATAATAATAAAAAGAAAGTAACTGACAACCAAATCCTCACGACGACGACTGTCACAGCATCTCGGTGGTCACGCAATCGAAATTCACGCACTTGGCATCCGGCACATATTCACGAGGGTGCAACGCCCCCCAAAAAACCATGAGACTGCTATTTGCAACTTTCCCAGCCAGTTTCTGCACAGTCAGGGGCAGAATCTGGACTCACTTAACCACCGTGTAATTCACTTAACCATCGCAATGATCTGGCTTAACAACTGTGGCAAAAAAAAAAAGGTTATAAAATCGGTTAACTGCCTCGCTTAGCAACAGAAATTCTTGACCCCACTGTGGTCGTAAAGTTGAGAACTGCCTTTAAAAGAGTTAACATGCTTTTAAAAAAAATCTTTGGCACGGTTGTAAGAGCTGAAACAGAAGGCAAGTTAAATGAATCAATTCTGAGATTTACAACAGAGGCTGTGATTTCACACAAAACATTGCGGAAGAGAGAGAGGCGACAGATCTACCCACACACACACATCCAGCAACAGTTGAAGTCACCCCCCCCCCGGCGGGGCAGAAATCAGGCAGGATATTAACTTAATAATAATAAAAGTTGGAAGGGACCTTGGAGGTCTTCTAGTCCAACCCCCTGCTCAGGCAGGAAACCCTACACCATTTTGGACAAATGGCTGTCCAGTCTCTTCTTAAAACCCTCCAGTGTTGGAGCATTCACCACTTCGGGAGGCAGGTCGTTCCGCTGGTTAATTGTTCTAACGGTCAAGTAGGATGAAAGAAAGAAAGTAGGAAGGAAGCTTTACAACCAACTTTTTTTATTATTAAACTCGGACTCAAGGACGCACCAATAAATCAACCTGGTTTGGTCCATCAGGCGAAAGTCAAAGAACGACATCCATACAAGGAAATTGTGGCTGATAACAACCGTGCAGGAGAACCGCATACCAAGCCCCCAAAGGTGATCCTGCGATTGTGGGGAGCGTTTGGTCACCCCAAAATCAGATTATAAGTACCTTTTGGAAACTCAGAATGGTCACTAAGCAACTGGGTGTTAAGTGAGGACTACCTGTATATTCGAAATGAGATTTGGGAATATTTCAAAATACTTCTTCCTCCAGGTCATACCTCATCTCTTAGACAGCCAGAATAGTCTAGTGCAGGGGTTCTCAACCTTGGCAACTTTAAGACTTGTGGACTTCAACTCCCAGAATTCCTCAGCCAGCTTTGCTGGCTGAGGAATTCTGGGACTTGAAGTCCACAAGTCTTAAAGTTGCCAAGGTTGAGAACCCCTGGTCTAGTGGTTAGGGCACCAGACTAGTGAGAGCCTCTGAGTTCAGGTCCTACCCTAGTCACTAAAGCCAGCTGGGTGACTTTGGGCCCATCACCAGGAGCTGATGAGTTCTAGTCCTGTCTTAACTGCGAAAGAAGGCTGGGTGGTGTAGTGGTTAAGGAGTTGGCCTAAAAACCAGGAGACGGGTCTGCTTTAGGCATGAAGGCCAACTGGGTGATGTGGGCCAATCACCAGGAGACTGTGAATTCTAGACCCGCCTTAGACCTGAAAGCCAACTGGGTGACCTTGGGACAATCACCAGGAGACTGAATTCTAGGCCCACCTTAGGCCTGAAAACCAGTTGTGTGACGTGGGCCAATCACCAGGAGACTGTGAATTCTAGACCCGCCTTAGGCCTGAAAGCCAACTGTGTGATGTGGGCCAATCACCAGGAGACTATGAATTCTAGACCCGCCTTAGGCCTGAAAGCCAGCTGGGTGTCCTTGGGACAATCACCAGGAGGCTGTGAATTCTAGGCCCGCCTTAGGCCTGAAAACCAATTGTGTGACGTGGGCCAATCACCTAGAGACTATGAATTCTAGGCCCGCCTTAGGCCTGAAAGCCAACTGTGTGATGTGGGCCAATCAGCAGGAGACTGTGAATTCTAGACCCGCCTTAGACCTGAAAGCCAGCTGGGTGATCTTGGGCCAATCACCAGGAGGCTGTGAATTCTAGGCCCGCCTTAGGCCTGAAAACCAATTGTGTGACGTGGGCCAATCAGCAGGAGACTGTGAATTCTAGTCCCACCTTAGGCCTGAAAGCCAGCTGGGTGATGTGGGCCAATCAGCAGGAGACTGTGAATTCTAGTCCCACCTTAGGCCTGAAAGCCAACTGGGTGACCTTGGGCCACCCCCTCTAAGCCCAATCCACCTCACAGGGTTGTTGTGTGGGGAAAATACGAGAAGGTTTTTTGAATACGCACGCCACCTCGGGTTGTTTGTAGAAATAATAAAAGGCAGAATGCAAATAAAGAGTGGAATGGAATGGAACGGAATATATTCTTTTAGCAAAATAACCCCAGATTGCTCCTTAATCTTCACCTGCCATTTTTCACACGGCAATCTTATAAATTGTCACGAAAAGCCCGCGGAGGGGGGGGGAGCTATTGTTGCTTCTTTTTTGCCATTCCAAAATTAGCTGCTAAGAAACTCTTCAACCAAGCCAATGGGGAAAACCCATCACAAATAATGAAGAAACACACACCATAGTATAAATACTATGTGCCACCCACGCTTACAGTGACTTCGTGAGCAGCACAAACAAACAAATAAAACTGCCTTGTGACGAGGCCACCCAAACTAAACGGTTCTCCCCAGGTCAAGTCCAAACTCAGCAGCCGAATTTATTATGAGGCACTGAGCCTGGTTCCATTTAATCCTGGTTTTATGGTGGCTTAGCGCACCCTGCAAATCCAGACCGTTTAGCTAGCTTAAGATGGAATGTGCGACAGGAAACCCAGAAATGAGATTTTATGTCAATCATCAAATTAACGGCGCCGAGGGCATGGAACAACTAAATTAACCCTGTAATTTCTCTCTTTTTTTAAAAAAAAAAAAGTTAAATTCTACTTTGCTTCAGGACTGGCTGTTTGTTGCATTTAAGCCCTGTTTTTTTCCCTCGATCTGTGCAAACCGCCCTTATTATTAATGAATGCAACTCTAGTACAGTGATATTTCGAACAAGACTGAAGGGATGAGTATTAACAGAACAACGGAACTGAAAGGGACCTTGGAGGTCTTCTAGTCCAACGCCCCTGGTCCAGCAGGAAAGTCTATATGCCATGTCAGACTAATACTTGTCCAATCTCTTAAAAACTTCCAGTGTTGAAGAAGTAGGAAGGAAATAGCAGGAAACTCAGTGATGTTTGGGATTGTAATAACATTCCCAGTTGCAGCTACCCAACCCATCGGAGTGGGGAGGCAGGGAATGTTATAATAATAATAATAATAATAATAACAACAACAACAATAATAATAATAATAATAATAATGGTGGTGGTGGTGGTGGTAGTGATGATGAACAAGCAGAAGAAGCAGAAGCAGAAGGAGGAGGAAGAGGAAGAATCAGCAGCAGCAGAAGGAAGAGGAAGAGGAAGAGGAAGAGGAAGAGGAAGAGGAAGAGGAAGAAGAAGAAGAAAGTTGGAAGGGATCTTGGAGTTCATCTAGTCCAACCCCCTGCTCAGGCAGGAGACCCTATACCACAGGTCGGCAACCTGCAGCTCCGGAGCCGCATGCGGCTCTTTGAGCCTTCCCCTGTGGCTCCCAGCCTCCTCTGCCTTTTGCAGAGAGAGACAGAGACAGAGAGTGGCAATTGCGCTTCCCTGCTTCTCTCTCTGTCTCTCTCTCTCTCTGTGTTTGTGTGTATGTGTGTGTAAGAGAGTGGACTCACTGTTCTCCGAGAAGCTGAAAATCTTTTTGGGCGAGGCTCCTCCCTTTGCTGCGTCTATGCAGGAAGCAAGAAGGGCAGGAGAGAGCTGGCTAGCCCAGCTATGCTGACTCAGGAATTCTGGGAATTGAAGTCCATGAGTCATAAAAGAGCCGAGGTTGCCTACCCCTGAGCTTGTTGGAGAACAGCTTGAAGCCAGCTTGCCAGGTGAGCAGAAGATCGGAGGGGGGGGATAAAGAGAGAGAAAGAGAGAGGGGGGAAGGAGAGAGAGAGAGAGGAAAGAGAGAGAAAGAGAGTGGGGGAAGAGGACTGGCAGACCAAGGGCAGAAAGAAAGAGAGGGAGAAAGAGGGAGGGAGAGAGAGACAGAGACCCTTTTGATATCTAAAATGAAGATAACACTGCCCTCCTGGCCTTCCGAAAGAATTTAAAAACCTACCTCTGCCGGCAGGCCTGGGGATGATTGTTGATTGTGGTGTGATTGATGAGTATGTATGGGGTTTGTATTTTTAATGTTGTTCGGATTTGTTGCAATTGTTTTTATATATATGTTGTGAGCCGCTCCGAGTCTTCAGAGAGGAGCAGCATACAAATCCGAATAAATATAAATAAATATAAATTTATATCCTTTTTTACCTTTACGAGATATGTGTGTGTGTATGTATATATATATATGTATATATGTGTGTGTATATATATATATGTGTGTGTGTATGTGTGTGTGTATGTGTATGTATATGTATGTATATATATATATATGTATATGTATATGTGTGTGTGTGTGTGTGTGTGTGTGTGTGTGTGTGTGTGTGTGTGTAGGTCTTTGGTTCTTCAGGTTTTCTCCCACGTAGAATTTAAAGTGTCTTGGCATATATATGTTTTCTGAGGTTTTCGCGGGTGTTTGTATGTAGGTCTTTGGTTCTTTGGGTTTTCTCCTACGTGGGAGAAAACCCGAAGAACCAAAGACCTACATATATATATATATACACACACACACATATACATACACACACACACACATACAATGTGTGTGTGTGCGTGTATATGTATGTGTGTATATATACATGTATATATATACATAAAAGGTAAAAAAGGATATATGCAGTGTTATCTTCCTTTTAGATATCAAAAGGATTTTGCGGCTCCCAGTGTTTTGCTTTTGATGGGAAACGGGTCTAAGTGGCTCTTTGAGTGTTTTGGGTTGCCCTATACCATTTCAGACAAATGGCTGTCCAGTCTCTTTTTTAAAACTTCCAGTGTTGGAGTATTCACAACTTCTGGAGGCAGGTTGTTCCACTGGTTAATTGTTGCTCATTGTCAGGAAATTTCTCCTTAGTTCCAGGTTGCTTCCCTCCTTGATTAGTTTCCATCCGTTGTGTCTTGTCCTGCCTTCAGGCACTTTGGAGAATGGCTTGACTCCCTCTTCTTTGGAGCAACCTCTGAGATACTGGAAGACTGCTATCATGTCCCCCCTAGTCCTTGTCTTCATTTTAACTAGACATACCCAATGGGACTCCTCTCCTGAGAAGTTCCATCTGGTGGGACCAGGAAGACAGGCCTTCTCCGTGGGGTGATTATCCACCCTGAGGAACATCTTCCTTGCTGAGATAAGATTGGCCTCCGCCTTGACAGTCATTTGCCAGACCCTGAAGATATGGTTTGGAGGATGAACCCGGAGACGACCCCCCCCCCAAGTGGGATGGAACCCATCAACTCAACTGCTATCACCAGGGGGTTATTGCCTTTTTATTGTTTTTATTTTGGGTGTTTATCCTTGAGTGCTGCCCAGAGTCAAGGCAAGCGAGTTGGGCAGGTGTAAAAATTCTCTTAAATAGATAAATGAAAAGTTGCCACCTCGTTGCCCCTTTGAGCCTCCCACAGTTAGCTATCTGAACATCTTGAGATGTTTGTTTAACCATCCCGTCTTCTCCGGTCACCTTTCTCCCCTTTATTCACAAGGCGCGAAAATCCCTCGTATTTATTTCCCGCACGTGCAAACTTGTCATTTTTCATTAATAATAATAATAATAATAATAATAATAATAATAATAATAATAATAATAATAATAATAATAATAATAATAATAATAATAATAATAATAAAACATTCCCAAAACCTATTGTTTGAATTAGGCCCTTGTCCGTTTTATTTTCCTTTCCTCTACTCGTCCAAAAACGCCTTCGAGCCTCAAGCAAAATGTGGAGATGAAAAGATTTAGCTGGCTTGTTCTGCATTTGTCTTCCTTCATCCCAAGTAGACTGAAGTGTTGTGAGAAAATAAAAGAAAAGAAAATAAAAACAAACCAGCCACCTTTCATTACACTCCCTTCTGCTCCGTATTAGAGTTTGTGCGGCTTTCTCACTGAAGGAGCATTATTGTTTTTGAGATTCTTACTTAACCCTTAATTTACACGGTAATTAAGGTTTTAGGTTTGTGGTTTACCTACGTTTTGAATTCATAAGCCATTATCTGGCATAGGAAGCAATGAAAAAACACGGCCATTAACAACTTCCTCCCTGCCTCCCTCCCTTTCCTCTCTCCTTCCTTTCTACTTTCTTTTTCCTTCCTTCTCTTCATTTTTCCTTTCTTCCTTTTTTTTCCTTCCTTCCCTTCCTTCCTCTCTCCCTTCCCTTCCTTTTTCCTTCCTTTTGATTTTTCTTTCCTTTCTGCCTGTCTTCTTTCTTCTCCTTCCTTCCTTTTCTTTTCCTTCCTTCCTGTCTACTTTTTCCTCCTTCCTTCCTTTCCTTCCTTCTACTTCCTATTTTCTTTTCTCTTCCTTCTTTCATTTTTCCTACCTACCATCCATCCTTCCTCCTTTTCTTTTTCTTCCTGTTTTTCTTCCTTCCTTCATCTTCATTTTTCTTTCCTTCCTGCATTCCTGCTTGCCTTCTTCTCCTTCCTTCCTCCCTTCTTTCTCCTTTTTTTCTTCTTTCCTGTTTTTCTTCCTTCTTTCATTTTCATTTTTCTTTCCTTCCTGCATTCCTGCTTGTCTTCATCTCCTTCCTTTCTTCCCTCCCTTCTTTCTCCTTTTTCTTCCTTCCTCTCTGTTTCTTCCTTCCTTCATTTTCATTTTTCTTTCCTTCCTGCATTTCTGCTTGCCTTCATCTCCTTCCTTCCTTCCCTCCCTTCTTTCTCCTTTTTTCTTCCTTCCTGTTTTTCTTCCTTCCTTCATTTTCATTTTTCTTCCCTTTCTGCATTCCTGCTTGCCTTCATCTCCTTCCTTCCTTCCTTCCTTCCTTCCTTCCTTCCTTCCTTCCTTCCTTCCTCTCTCTCTGTACTTTCTTTTTTCTCTCCCTACTTTCTTCCTCTAAAAGCTACAGACAAAACTTCTAGGAGGATTAACAAAATTAGATTCTTCTCAGGAGGTCTGGAGACAAAAAAAAAAAAAAAACCCAGAAAATGAGGTGGGGAGATGAGAGAGAGCAGAAAGCAAACAATTTTTTTTTCCAAGATCTCTTAAAATTATCGGCTTCCCGTTGCATTATAATGGTGAGCTTAAGGGCAATTACTGGAGCACTTGAAGCAATAATTTTGAAGAGAGAATAGACTTCATTTGCAAGGAAACCCACTTCAATCAAATTCACGTTTAGAGAGAGGCATGTAAAACAAAAAAAAAAGTCAACATTAGTTCAATGCTCTCCCAAGATCTTCTGGGGAGCACACTAGCAAGGCGTAGGTGGAAATAATTAATCTTCTCTTCACAGTCTCAACAACGTCTAGAGCAGGAGTAGGCAATCTTGGCCCCTTCATGACTTGTGGACTTCAACTCCCAGAATTCCTGAGCCAGCTTGGCTCAGCTTGGAAACCTCTCCCTTTCCCCTCAGCATGGCTGGCTCAGGAATTCTGGGAGTTGAAGTCCACGAGTCATAAAAGAGCCAAGGTTGCCTACCCTTGCTCTAGGCCTAGGCCGCTTTATGACTCGTGGACTTCAACTCCCAGAATTCCTGAGCCAGCTTGGCTCAGCTTGGAAACCTCTCCCTTTCCTCTCAGCATGGCTGGCTAAGAATTCTGGGAGTTGAAGTCCACAAGTCATAAAAGAGCCAAGGTTGCCTACCCCTGGCCTAGGCCTAGGCCGCTTTATGACTTGTGGACTTTAACTCCCAGAATTCCTGAGCCAGCGTGGCTCACCTTGGAAACCTCTCCCTTTCCCCTCAGCACGGCTGGCTCAGCTTGGAAACCTCTCCCTTTCCCCTCAGCACGGCTGGCTCAGGAATTCTGGGAGTTGAAGTCCACAAGTCATAAAAGAGCCAAGGTGGCCTACCCCTGGCCTAGGCCTAGGCCGCTTTATGACTCATGGACTTCAACTCCCAGAATTCCTGAGCCAGCATGGCTCAGCTTGGAAACCTCTCCCTTTCCCCTCAGCACGGCTGGCTCAGGAATTCTGGGAGTTGAAGTCCACCAGTCATCAAGGGAGCCATAGTTCCCCCATGCTGGCTTGGTAATTCTGGGAGTTGAAGTCTGCAAGTCATAAAAGAGCCAAGGTTGCCTACCTCTGGTCTAGATCTAGTCCTGGACTTACACCGGCAAACTGAGTCCAAAATTTCCATTCCTAAGCAAAGCAGCTGCTAAGTGAGGCTTGCCCCATTCTACCACCTTCCCTCACCACCGTTGCTAAGCGAATCGCTGAACTAGCTAGGTTAGTAACATGGATAGTAAGTGAACCCTCCTTCCACTATTTGACTTTACTCGTCAGAAGGTCCTAAAAGGTCACATGGCCCCATTAAGGACCCTGCAACGGTCATAAATAGGAGTTAATTAATTGCCAGGGTCTGACATGGCCATGGGGAGGCTGCAATGGTCGTTCATGGTGAAAGTCCCATTGTAGCTTTGGTCACTAAATGAAACGGTTGTTAAGTCGAGGGCTTCCGGTACTATTACCGCATCATGAAGGTATAGTTAGGGTTAACAGCCCTGAATTATGTCAACAACACAAAAAAGGCATTACATAGAAAACTATTTTTATATAGAACAGAACAGAACAGAATAGAATGGAATAAGTAGTAATGGACTGGACTGGACTAGACTAGAACTGGAAGGGACCTTGGAGGTCATCTAGTCCAACCCCCTGCTCAGCCAGGAAACCCTATACCATTTCAGACAAGTGACTGTCCAGTCTCTTCTTAAAAACTTCCAGTGTTGGAGCATTCACCGCTTCTGGAGGCAGGTTGTTCCACTGGTTAATTGTTCTCACTGTCAGGAAGTTTCTCCTTAGTTCCAGGTTGCTTCTCTCTTTGGTTAGTTTCCACCCATTGCTTCTTGTCCTGCCTTCAGACGCTTGACTCCCTCTTCTTTGGGGCAGCCCCTGAGATATTGGAACACTGCTATCATGTCCCCCCTCGTCCTTCTCTTCATTAAACTGACATACCCAATTCCAGCAACCGTTCCTTATGTTTTAGCCTCCAGTCCCCTAATCATCTTTGTTGCTCTTCTCTGCACTCTTTCTAGAGTCTCAACATCTTTTCTTATATTGTGGTGAGCAAAACTGGATGCAGTGTTCCATTTAAAAATAATAATAATTAAAAAAAATAATATTTTGTGAGCTTAACCGAGAATTCCTCCATCTTTAAGTTACAGAGCCAGGGCTACCCAGACAGCTGCCCAACATTAACTAATAATGATTACACCTTAATAAAAGATCCCACTTCAGCCTAGGATGCAGTTACTGTCAGAAAGGTCATGGTTAATAATGATTAATCTGATCTTCATCAACACAGGCTGTATCTGCCGGTCACTGAATAATTGCTCAACAGCCTGAAGATCTGTTTCCAAGGAAGAAAAAGGAGATGTAGAAACATCTATTAGATCAAATTAAACACCTCAAAAGGAAGAACAGCTAAAAGAGGGAGATTTTGCAAGACGGCAAACAGAACTGAAAGAAAGACAATTGGAAAGTGGATAAGAGATGGGGGATTACGCAAGGCCGTCTCACATCAATGACCGAACACGCCACCAGCTAAAACCTAAGTTGTTTTCTTTAACTAGCATTAAACACTCCATTATTTCAAACCGTCTTGAGATCGCTTCTCCTACCTAATTAATGTCAACTGGATCGCTAATGGTGAGCACGTAATCCATCCATTCATTTCCGTATTCCGATTTAGCATGGCAGAGCGATTGGCTCAGTGGTTAAAGGCACCAAGCTTGTTAGCTGGAGAGCAGACGGCCCGGGTTTGAGATCCGAGTGCTGTGCAATGGGGTGAGCTCCCGTTCTTTGCTCCAGCTCCTGCTCGCCTAAGCAAATTGAAAGCACGAACACGCGAGTAATAAACAGGTATCACTTCAGCGGGAAGGTAATAGCATTCAGTGTGCCTTTGGTGTGTAGCCATGCTGGCTGGCCAGGTGACAACAGTAAATGTCTTCAGACAATGCTGGCTCCCTCAGTCGAGAAACGGTGGTGAGCCCTGCATCCTACAGTCGGATACGACGTGATAGGGAAACCTTTACCTCAGAGGTCCCCAACCTATGAGCTGTGGCCCACTATTGGGCCGTGGCCTCTTGGCCACTGGGCCATGTGAGTAGCTGGGCAGCCCATGCACGTATGCCTGGGCTCAACCCCCCTCGTTCCACCATTGCCGCGCACGTTGTGCAGGTGGCAGTGCCCCTAGTATTGCCACGAATCTTGCATGGGGGCGGGGGCGCCATGAGTGGCAGGTGGGCAGGGGCGCACCACACACAGGTTGATTTGTTTGGGCGGCGGCAATGCCACAAGCAGTAGGTGGGCCACGGCACGATCCTCGGGTTGGGGAGGAGGCACAAGCCTCATGCCGGGGCAGCATCGCTGCAGGCCACGGCGTGATCCTCGTGTTGGGGCAGCGGCACGAATCTTGCACCGGGGTGGCGGCACAAACCTCATGCCAGGACAACATCACTGCGGGCCGAGTGCAATCCTCACACTGGTGGTAGCATCGCCATAATCCTGGCGGTGGCAGCGCAAAAACCTCACACAGGCAGCGCCATCACTGAGAGCCTCACGCGCATGCTCGCAGCCCCATTTGTGTGGTGTGCATGCTCGCAGACTGTTTGTATGCATGTGTGCATGCGTAACGCACCTGCCCCTTCGTCTCCTACCGGGCCGCCAATCCAAAAAGGTTGGACACCCCTGTTTTACCTTACCTATTATAGTTAGCATACAGGAAGTTCTGATTACAACCTGTCACTTAGTGACTGTTGGGAAGTTACAATGGCACTGATCAAGGCGACTTGTAACCTCACGCTTACGACCGTTGGGAGTTATAAATATGGGCCAGCTGCCAAGCATCTGAATTTTGATTACACGATCCTGGAGAATGCTGCCACGGTCCCCAAGTGTGTATGTCCCTTTTTTTTTGGTGCCGTTGTGACTTCGAACAGACATTAAACAGACTGTTGTAAGATGAGGACCACCTGAAGAAGCCTAGCTGGTCTCCAGGCTTTGCAGCTAGAGCAGTGGTTCTCAACCTTTTTCAGGTTGAGACCCCACTTGCCCCGCCCATGCGCGCCGGGCCGATCCGCGTATTCACGGCACGCGCGATGGGGAAAAAAACCAAACAAAATGGCAGACCGCGATGGCCTGAACCGCAGATGCGCGGCGCGACGGCCCAAACCGCGCATGCGCAGCGCGCGCGACGGAAAAAAACAAACAAAAAAATGGCGGACCGTGACGGCCCGATCCGCGCATGCGCAGTGACGCGATCTGCGCATGCGCGGCACGCGCGCGACGGTTCGATCCACACATGCGCGGTGCGCAATGGCCTGGTCTGCGCACGCATGGCGTGCGCGCGACAAAAAAACAAAAACAAAATGGCGGACTGCGACAGGCCGATCCGCGCATGCGTGGCGCGCGTGACAACCCAAACCGCGCATGCGCGGCGCACGACGAAAAAAACAAACAAAAAAACAAAGCAAAAAACAAAATGGCGGACCGCGGTGTCCGGCGACCCCCGCGAAACGGTCGTTCGACCCCAAATGGGGTCGCGACCCATAGGTTGAGAACCGCTGAGCTAGAGGTTGCTCGGAAATGGAAGCCAATCCTTGGTCAACCTGGATAAAGAGCCCGGGCTGCAATGAAAACAGTATCGCCATCTGGAGAAGTTGACTTGGGATGTCCTGACTGAAAATAAACTTTGATCTAGTCCTGACCAAGCAACTGAGCCCCTGGAAATCAGTATTTTTAGAAGGCTGATGTTGTAGCTCCGCCAAGCACCTGGAGAATTAATCAGATTCTCACAATCATAAAGAAAGTGCGTGTCTCCAAAAGCTAGTTTAGCACCTACCATCTGGGGCTGCATTTTGAGGGAGGGCGGTGAACCGCTGAGGCCTAAAACCCTCTGATTCTTGACTACGCAAAGAGGACAAGGTCCACTTCAGTGCAAAACCCATGTTCCTTTCCGCAGCGACTTGTCTTAACACTTCGGGCGGCTTCTGGTGGAGGTGAAAGCATGGGAGACCCCACCAAGAGTCCTTGCTGAACCACAAGACAGAGACTGGATTTTAAAAAAGCAAGATCCAATTTACATGTGGGGGAAAAAGAGACCATAGTAATCTCTCAACTTGGTCGTTTTCTTCCAGGCGCTTCTTCACCCAAACTTGAATATTGGGCGCTATCTAATAAAATGAAATTCAAGTAAGGTTCTACATTTAGGCAAGAGAAACCAAATGCACAGGTACAGTATAGGGCAGGGGTGGGCAACCTTGGCTCTTTTATGCTTCGTGGACTTCAATTCCCAGAATTCCTGAGCCAGCATGGCTCAGCTTGGAAACCTCTCCCTTTCCCCTCAGCGTGGCTGGCTCAGGAATTCTGGGAGTTGAAGTCTACGAGTCATGAAGGGGCCATAGTTCCCCCATGCTGGCTGAGGAATTCTGGGAGTTGAAGTCCACGAATCATGAAAGGGCCATAATTCCCCATGCTGGCTCAGGAATTCTGGGACTTGTGGTCATAAAAGAGCCCAGGTTGCCTATCTCTGGCCTAGGCCTAGGCCGCTTTATGACTTATGGACTTCAACTCCCAGAATTCCTGAGCCAGCATGGCTCAGTTTGGAAACCTCTCCCTTTCCCCTCAGCATGGCTGGTTCAGGAATTCTGGGAGTCATAAAGGGGCCTTAGTTCCCCCATATTGGCTCAGGAATTCTGGGAGTTGAAGTCCACCAGTCATAAAAGAGCCACGGTTGCCTACCCCTGGTATAGGTGGTACCTCATTCAATAGTAGTAACTGTGAGAGGGACCTCCGAGTCCTAGTGGACAATCAATTAAATAGGAGCCGTCCGTGTGCTGCAGCTGCCAAAAAGGCCAACACAGTGCTGGGCTGCATTAACAGAGGGATGGAATCAAGATCGCGTGAAGGGTTAATACCACTTTACAATGCCTTGGTAAGGCCACACTTGGAATCCTGCATCCAGTTTTGGTCACCATAATGTAAAAAAGATGTTGAGACTCTAGAAAGAGTGCAGAGAAAAGCAACAAAGATGATCAGGGGACTGGAGGCTAAAACATATAAGGAAGAGTTGCTGGAATTGGGTAGGTCTAGTTTAACGAAGAGAAGGACTAGGACTGACATGATAGCCATGTTCCAGGATCTCAGGGGCTGCCCCAAAGAAGAGAGAGTCAAGCTACTCTCCAAAGCACCTGAAGGAAGGACAAGAAGCAACGGGTGGAAACTAACCAAGGAGAGAAGCAACCTAGAACTGAAGAGAAACTTCCTAACAGTGAGAACAATTAACCAGTGGAACAACCTGCCTCCAGAAGCTGTGAATGCTCCAACACTGGAAGTTTTTAAGAAGAGACTGGGCAGCCATTTGTCTGAAATGGTCTAGGGTTTCCTGCCTGAGCAGGGGGTTGGACTAGATGACCTCCAAGGTCCCTTCCAACTCTGTTATTCTATTCTATTCTATATTCCCTGTTCTCTTCTCTTCTCTTCTCTTCACTAGAAAACACCACCAGTGCTAGGGAACACCATCACTGATGATCTCACCTAGTTGCGTAATAAAAGGTCTAACCGAAAACCCCACCGTTAAGCCCAGAGCTATAAATATTATCCTTTAAAGGTATCATGACACAGAAATGATTAATGAGTTTGGCAAGATGAGAACCTGACTGGGGATGGGAGAAGATTCCTTGAAGAATTGCATCCATTTCTCCAAGTCCAGCAAGGAAAGAGGTAAACATGAAAAGTTGAAAATAAGATAACCTTTATTGTCATTTTTTTTTTTACTGCGGGCACAACGGCACACATCAAAAATGAACTTTTAGTTGCCCGCTCTGAAAGTGAAACACATACATGACACACACCTAAACATGCTACATACAACATATGTATAGACCCACACCCCTACATATACATAACAAATAAGTATTAAATACTGTGCATCTTGAATATATCACAGAAGGAGGAAATAATCTGGCTTCTGGAACATGGCAGTAGCCCTTAATTTATATAATCTCTCTTCTATTGGTTTGATTTTGTTACTTCTGGGTTTCAAGAGATTGAAAAGATGACCTACCAGCAAGACTGGAGCAAACAAATTGCTCTCTGTACAGGTTATCCTTCACTTATAACAGTATATTAACTCAGGGATCCCCAACCCCTGATCTGTGGCCCAGTACCAGGCCGCAGCATGCAAGCAACCAGTCCACACAAACAAGCAAAGCCCCATTTGTGTGATGCAGACAACACACAAAACCACGCACGCTCCGGTCTGTGGAAAAACCTTTCTCCACCGAACCGGTCCCTGGTGCCGAAAAGGTTGGGGACCTCTGGTTTAGAGTCTCCTGCTTGAGCAGGGGTTTGGACTAGAAAAAGGGTCCCCAATCCCCGGTCTGTAGACCGGTACCAGGCCGCAGCATGCCAGCAACCAGTCCACACAAACAAGCAAAGCCCCATCCGTGGGATGCAAGCAGCACACAAAACCACACACCCTCCAGTCCACGGAAAAACACCTCTGCACGGAACCGGTCCCTGGTGTCCAAAAGGTTGGGGACCTCTGCATCAAGTGACCATTCCATGTTACGACACCGGAAAAAAGTAACTTATGACTGTCTTTCACACTTAAGACCCTTGCAACATTCCCACGGCCACATGACCGAAATTCAGATGACTCTAATTCAGTGGTTCTCAACCTTTTTCAGGTTGAGACCCCACTTGCGCCGCCCATGTGCAGCGCGACCCCGACGCGCGCGCGACGGAAAAAAACAAAATGGCGGACTGCGACGGGCCGATCCACGCATGCGCGGCACGCGCGCAACGGCCCAAACCGTGCATGCGCGGCGCGTGCGATGGAAAAAAATGGCGGACCGCGGTGTCCAGCAACTCCCGCGAAACGGTCATTCGACCCCAAATGGGGTCGCGACCCATAGGTTGAGAACCGCTGCTCTAATTTGTGACGGTTGCAATGTCCCGGCTTCGTGGGGTCCCCCTTGATAAACCTCCGAGAAGCAAAGTCCATGGGGGCAAGCCAGATTCTCTTAACAACCGTGTTACTAAATGAACTGCAGGGATCCACTTAACAACGGTGGCAGGAAAGGTCGTAAAATGGGGCAAAACTTACTTAGCAACGGAAATTCTGGGCTCCATTGTGGCTGTAAGTCAAGGACAACATTTTAATTTGAGGTAGCAAGTTGAACTTTTGAAACAAGGAGGGAGAACGATCTGGAACTTCCACAGCCGCGTCTCCTAAAAAAAAAAAATCAGCGGGGTGCAACCGAGCCTCGTGACCCAACGCTGACTGGCAAATATTTATATAAATCTATCAACAGGTACATCGGTTGCCCTTCAGAGAATGCTCACAAGGCAGCAGAGATTTAAAATAGCACAGCAGCGCTGTAAAACGTCAACGTTCAAATAAGATGCGACTGGGGAACAAACTGTGCGAAACCAATAAACTAACCCTGAATCGTAAACCAAGCCAATGAAAATATAACCGGCTTTATTGCCCGATCCATTTAAAATCAGATTGGCCTGTTTTCAGCTATGGAAGGAAAGCTATGGTTGAAAAAAGAAGAATATTAGAAGTTCTCCAGCTACATGTTGATGTTAGCTTGCTTTCTCTTTGACTTTTAGTCAGGTGTGCATTTTGCGATCGTCCTATTTCGATTTTATTCCGAAATCTGAAATGGACATCAGCCATCAAATAATTTTGAATATTCTTAAGGGTGAACATTCTCCAACGCATCTGAAGGCAGGACAAGAAGCAGCGGATGGAAACTGACCAAGGAGAGAAGCAACCTAGAACTTCCTGACACTGAGAACAATTAACCAGTGGAACCACCTGCCTCCAGAAGCGGTGAATGCTCCAACACTGGAAGTTTTTAAGAAGAGACTGGACAGCCTTTTGTCGCAAATGGTATAGGGTTTCCTGCCTGAGCAGGGGGTTGGACTAGATGACCTCCAAGGTCCCTTCCAACAACAACAACATCAACATCATCATCAACATCATCATCATTATTGAGGATCATCGCACAGTCAGCCAGATGTTTAGACTGGATTTGGCATTTTGTCTATCTATTGAGTCCTTACCAAGGACCTGGGATGATGATGATGATGATGATGATGATGATGATGATGATTGTGTGTACATCCCATCAAACCCCCAAAAAGGCCGGAATGGCAGGGGGTTGGACTAGAAGACCTCCAAGGTCCCTTCCACCATCATCACCATCATTATTATTATTATTACTACTACCATTACTACTACTACTACTATTATTATTGTTGTTGTTGTGTGTCCATCCCATCAAGCCCCCGAAAAGGCCGGAATGGCAGGGGGTTGGACTAGAAGATCTCCAAGGTCCCTTCCATCATCATCATCATTATTTCTACTACTATTACTATTACTACCATTACTACTACTATTATTATTACTGTTGTTGTTGTTGTTGTTGTTGTTGTTGTGTGTCCATCCCATCAAGCCTCCAAAAAGGCCGGAATGGCAGAGGGTTGGATTAGAAGATCTCCAAGGTCCCTTCCATCATCATCATCATCATCATCATTACCACTACTATTACTACCATTACTACTACTATTATTACTACTACTACTACTATTACTACCATTACTACTACTATTATTGCTACTATTACTATTGTTGTTGTTGTTGTTGTTGTATGTCCATCCCATGAAGCCCCCAAAAACGCCGGAATGGCAGGGGGTTGGACTAGAAGATCTCCAAGGTCCCTTCTAATCCTATCGTTCTTTCTTCTACCTTCTAGGGTCGGAAAGCTTGTTCTTATCCTTCCTTTGTTCCCTTCCCTTCTTATTTATCTTTCCTTAGTCTAAAGGAGCCAGCTGACCCTTTCTCCCCACTGGAGGAGGAGGAGGAGGAGGAGGAGGAGGAGGAGGAGGAGGAGGAGGAGGAGGAAAAGAAGAAGAGGAGTGAGGAGGAGGAAGAGGAGAAAGAGGAAGAGTGAGGAGGAGGAGGGGGATAAAAAGGAAGAGGAGAAGGAGAAAGAGGAGAAGGAGGAAGAGGAGAAAGAGGAGAAGGAGGAAGAGAAGGAGGAAGAGGAGAAAGAGGAAGTGAGGAGGAGAAGGGGGAGGAGGAAAAGGAGAAGGGAGGAGGAGGAAGAGGAAGAGGAGGAGGAGGAGAAGAAGAAAAAGAAGAAGGAGGAGGAGGAGGAGAAGAGGAAGAGGAAGAGGAAGAGGAAGAGGAGGAGGAGAAGAAGAAGAAGAGGAAGAGGAGGAGGAGGAGGAGGAGAAAGCTGGGCCATCCCTGAAAGATGGAAAATAAAATGGCTTTCCTGTTTTGTCTGTTTGGTGTTTCCCCTCCCCCCCCTCCTCCTCTTTGAAATGTCTTCCCCTTGGAGATCCTTTCAAAAGAGGGGATGGGGAAATCCTGGAATCCTGGCCTGGGAAGCCGGAGAGGGGGAGGGAGGGAGGGAGGGAGGGAGGGCGAGAGAAGGGGGGAGAGAGAGGGAGAGAGAAGCGGGACAGCTGGTGTTTGGGTGGTGGTAAATCACCCTGAAAGGCGCCCCTTTCCCTCAGCCCAAGGAGGCCTGGGTGACAAAAGGAGGCACAGCCTGGAGCCCCTGGAGCCCCTGACAGCTCCATTCAGCCAGCCGGAGCCCAGACAAAGGCCTGGAAATCAATCCGGCCTCCCACTAGCTGGGACAATGGCCCCCGTCTTCTCCGGAGGGGAGCCCCGAAGGAGGGAGACCCCATTCAAGGGGGATCAAAACCCGGCCGGCTGGCCTTGTAAAGGCAGCTCCTCTGGTGGAATAACGGTTTCTTTCTCTCTCTCTCTTTTCTTTTTCTTTCTTCCTTTCTTCCCTTTCTTTCCTTCTTTCTTTCTTTCTTTCTTCTTTCCCTTTTTTTCTGTTTCTTCGCCTTACTTTGTCTCTCTTCTTTCTTCCACCCTTTCCTTCCTTCGGTTCTTTTTCTTTCTCTCTCTCTTTCTTTTCTTTCTTTCTTCCCTTTCTTTCCTTCTTTCTTTCTTCTTTCCCTTTTTTTCTGTTTCTTCGCCTTACTTTGTCTCTCTTCTTTCTTCCACCCTTTCCTTCCTTCCGTTCTTTTTCTTTCCTTCTCCTTTCTTTCCTTCCTTCTTTCTTTCTTCCCTTTCTTTCCTTCTTTCTTCTTTCCCTTTTATGTTTCTTCACTTTACTTTCTCTCATCTTTTCTTCCACCTTCTTTCCTTCCATTCTTTCTCTTTTCTTTTTCTTCCCTTTCTTTTCTTTTTTCTTCTTTCCCTTTTTTCTTAACCTTACTTTGTCTCTCATCTTCTTTCTTCCACCCCTTCTTTCCTTCCATTCTTTTTCTTTCTCTTTCTTTTCTTTCTTCCCTTCTTTCTTGTTTCTGTTTCTTTTTTTGTTTCATCTTTTGTCTCTCATCTTCTCTTCTTTTCACCCTTTCCTTCCTTCCATTCTTTTTCTCTCTTTTCTTTCTTTCTTTCTTTCTTTCTTTCTTTCTTTCTTTCTTTCCTTTCTTTCTTCCTTCCCTTTCTTTCTTTTTGCTGTTTCTTCGCCTTACTTTGTCTTCTTCTTTCTTCCATCCCTTCCTTCCTTTCTTTTCTTTTTACTCTTCCTTCCTTCCTTCCTCTTCCTCCTTTCTTTCCTTCTCTTCCTTTCTTTCTTCCTTCCCTTCCTCCTACTTTTTCTTTCTTTCTTTCTCTTTTTAATTCTTTATTTTTCCTTCTTCCTTCCTTCCTTCCTTCCTTCCACTTTTGTTTTTCTTTCTTTCTTTCTTTTTAATTCTTTCTTTCTTCCTTCTGCAGGGAAGGCTCTTCGCTCAGTCAGCTGGCTGCTTTCAAAGACTAAGACTTACAGCCAAGGATAACTTTAGGACTTTGCTCATTTGGGACAAAGGGGTGTGAGAAATTGGCACAGGGGCACATGGGGGGGGGAAGATATGAACATGGTATATTGGTTTATTTCTTTTCTCCTTTTCTCCCTTAGAGCGACCTGTGTTTTACTCATCTCTACCTAAATCAGGGCTTGCACCATGTAATTTTTTCTTTAATAAACGAACAAAAGGATAGAAGAATAAAGGATGGATAGATGGATGGAACTAGAGGTGTATGGAGATTCACAATCATCCAGGTCACGGTTGTGCCAAATGTGCTTTTCCCAAAAGCAACTGGATTTTCTTGTTGTTTTTTTCCCTGAAAACATTTTGCTTCTCATCCATCCAAAAAGCTTCTTTAGTTCTAACTCCTGAACGAGAAGCAAAATGTGTTTTTTTTTTCCCTAAGCAAAAACCAAGGAACTTAAGTTGTCTTTTGCAAAAGCATCTTCGGGGTGGAGCTAGAATTACCCAGTCTGGGCCATATAACTCTTTAATAAAAACGTGGGTTAGATGCCATCCTCCAGATTGTCAAACTCCAGAAACCTTTTGCTCAATAAAACACGGTTTGTGCAAAAAAAGGGAAAGAGCTTTTATTCACAGCCGTTGCATTGGAATTGTCCTATGTAAAATATGTCTTTTATTCTTTGGTTATTCACAGAAACTCTTCCAGGAGCTATCAAAGATTTTCCACTAATAAAGCATCATTAAATACACGCACCCAGAGACAGTCACTTATCCTTATTCTTCTAGCCAAATATCATCAGCCAATTTTTTTAAAGAAAATTCTATGTTATTACAGTAAAGGATTGTTATAATGCTTTCTCCTTGGTGTATCTCATCAACGCTCAAGAGTAACTCATTTCTCCCCTTCAAAATTGCAGAATATCCTCTATTTAAAAATGTCACGTGCGATCAGGTATTAAACGTGGCCACCTAACACAAAACCGCAGGTGAATTATTGGTAAGCCTTGACTTACAATCATCCGTTTAGTGACCGTTTGAAACGGGACTGAAAAGAAGTGATCGGCAACTGGTCCTCATGCTTATGACCACTACAGCATCCCCATGGTCATGTGATCAAAATTCAGGCGCCTGGAAACTGACAGGTATTCATGCCAGTTGCACATCCCGGGGGGGGGGGTGTCATCCATTTCCATTTACAACTTTCCAAATCCTCTGACAAGTAAAGTTAATGGGGGAGGCCTGATTGGCTTAATGACAGCGTGGTTCTCTTAACAACTGTAAGTGATTTGCTTAACAACTCTGGCAAAAAGCAGGTCTGAGTATGTCTCGCTTAACAACCAGTGGAAATTCTGCTTAGCAGTGGAAATGTTGGTTCCCATTCTGGTCGTATGTTGCGGACTGCCCGTAGTCAGATCCAGGTATGGCCTGATTCCCACGTACGTGTGTTTTCTAGTTCTGACAATTTGTATTCTGCCCTTCCGTAAGAGGTAACGTGTTAATTTGTACTGTTGTTGTTTTTATCCGTAAGCTTTGTAAAATGTAATGAAATTATGTGAAGGGAGGGAAGGGAGGGAGGTCAAATGGGAGGAAGGAAGGGAAGGGAAAGAGAAACAGGAAGGAAGGGAGGGAGGGAAAGAGAGAGAGAGAGAGAGAGAGAGAGAGAGAGAGAGAGAAGGAAAGAAAGAAAGAAGGAAGGAAGGAAGGAAAGAAAGAAGAAAAAGAAAGAAAGAAAGAAAGAAAGAAAGAAAGAAAGAAAGAAAGAAAGAAAGAAAGAAAGAAAGAAAGAAAGAAAGAAAGAAAGAAAGAAAGAAAGAAAGAAGGAGGGAGGGAGAGATGGGAGGTCAAATGGGAGAAAGAGAGTTAGGGAGAGAGAGAGAGAGAGAGAGAGAGAGAGAGAGAGAGAGAGAGAGAGAGAGAGGAAGGAAGGAAGGAAGGAAGGGGGAGGGAGGGAGGGAGGGAAGGAGGGAGGGAGAAATGGGAGGTCAAATGGGAGGAAGAGAGTTAGGGAAAGAGAAAGAAAGGAAGGAAGGAAGGGAGGGAGGAAGGGAGGGAGGGAGGAAGAAAGAAAGAGAAAGAAGAGAAAGAAAGAAAGAAAGAAAGAAAGAAAGAAAGAAAGAAAGAAAGAAAGAAAGAAAGAAAGAAAGAAAGAAAGAAAGAAAGAAAGAAAGATGGGGAAGGCAGGTCAAATGGGAGGAAGAGGGGTGAGGTAAAGAAAGAGAGAGAAGGAAGGAAGGAAGGAGAATGGAGAGAGAAAAGAATAACTATGAGGAGGGGGGCAGGGGAAAGGAAGGGAGGGTCCTCGGATAGACGGATGGTGATGGGGAACTCCTTGAAGGTGAAGGAGAAGTCAACGTTGACCCCCTCTTGTCCACTAGAAGCAATCACCATATCGAGGGACTGAAGGGTACCCTTTCCTAAGACCGCCCTGTTCCATCGGCCTTACTCCCCCCCCTTCCCAATGGTGCCTCAGCCCCCTCCCTACTACTAGGGGAATTATCTCTCAGCTGTGATCACCTTAATAGAGCATCTGCAGTGGAGTCCAAATTAAACCAGAGGAGCACATATGTAAATCTTCCTTGGCACGTTTCCCCTGCAGGGGCAGGTGGTGAAAAGAAAAATCTTCACTAAACGGATGGATGTAATTTCCTAAACTTACTACACGACCAAGAGCGGCCCATAAGGGGAAAAGGGAAAAATTAAGGCAGGCATCTACCGTGTTTCCCCGAAAGCAAGACACACCCGATTGTCAGACGTATCGGGGGTGTCAGGGGGGTCGGATACTGTAAGCCCGTGCCCCGACCGTAAGACGGTATATCTTATACGGTATTTTACTTTTGGGGAAACACGGGGGCGGAGGGGAGGGAAGATGGACGCGCTGCAAGGAGCGGAGCGTGGCGGGGGAGGAGCGGAATCCAGAGCTTTGCGCCACTCCCCTCCCCTCCCCGCCCTGCCGCCGCCGGCCGGGAGGACGTCCGCATCTTTCGGCGGGCCGTCCGAAAGCCGCCCGCCCGCGCGCCGGGCCAGCAGGCTGCGCAGGGAGGCTCCTAGGCGGCCATCGGCTGGGGTGGCGGCGGCCCAGGCTCTCCCTGCGCAGCCTGCTGGCCCGGCGCGCAGCTGGAGAGGCTCGGGGCTTCGGCTTGCGCGGGGAGGTCCGGCTGCCCCCCCTCGGCGTCTCTTCCTTCCCGGCTCCATCCGGCCGCCTACCGTAGGAGGCTCCTGCCGGGGGCGGAGGGGAGGGAGGCGTCGAGGCTCCGAACTGGAGCGAGGGAAAAGCTCCGCAGCCTCAGCCCCCCACGGGGGAAGCGGGTGTTCCGGCAACACCAAGAGCGCGCGCGCGCCAGCCGGCTGCTTAGCGTGCCGAGGAAAGGGCCAGGAGAAGTGCTTTGAGGTGACGCCTGACGACCGCCCGCCCACCCGCCTTCGGTCAAGGGTTTTGTTTTTCCCCTGAGGAAAAGCCTCAACTTATGCCTCACGGGTTCTGTCTGTCACGGAGATGGGGAAGAAGTGGCGGAGTCCCAGCCAAGCGGAGAAAGGCTGCTCCGACAAGGAAGAACTTGGCAGGCGGAGGAGTCGGAGCGCCAGTCGGGGGAGGTTCGCGGAGTCGTGGAAGAGGTTAAGTTCCAGGCAGGGCTCCACCAAACGCTCTGGATTGGCTTCGCAATCGGGAAGCTTCGCGCCCGCAACTGAAGCCGGCGGGCCAGGGGGGAAAGGGGCCGCAACGTGATGTGATTTGCCAAGGTGCAGCAGGCTGCGCAGGGAGAGCCTGGGCCGCCGCCGCCCCAGCCGATGGCCGCCTAGGAGCCTCCCTGCGCAGCCTGCTGGCGCGGCGCGCGGCGGGCGGCTTTCGGACGCCCGCCGAAAGACGCGGACGCCTCCCGCCGGCGGCGGCAGGGCGGGGAAGGGAGGGGAGGGGGTGACTTCAGGCCAATCACCAGGAGACTGAGAGTTCTAGTCCCCGCCTTAAGCCATGAAAGCCGGCTGGGTGTCTTTGGGCCAATCACCAGGAGACTGAGAGTCTAGTCCCGCCTTAGGCATAAAAGCCGGCTGGAGGACTTTGGGCCAATCACCAAGAGACGGTGCGTTCTAGTCCCGCCTTAAGCATGAAAGCCAGCTGGGTGACTTCAGGCCAATCACCAGGAGACTGAGAGTTCCTAGTCCCGCCTTAGGCACGAAAGCCGGCTGGAGGACTTTAGGCCAATCACCAGAGACGGTGCGTTCTAGTCCCGCCTTAAGCATGAAAGCCAGCTAGGTGACTTTGGCCCAATCACCAGGAGACGGTGAGTTCGAGTCCTGCCATAGACATGAAAAATCGGGATGGAGGACTTTGGACCAGTTACTCTTAGCCCAACCTACCTCACAAGAGTTGTTGTGGGAAAAGAGGAAGAGGGAGGGCGTGTCGGGATACGTTCGACATTGAATTTGTAAAATAATAAACGAACCGTTGAAGTCGAGGACCTTCTCGAGGGCTCGGCTGGGCTAATTTGGAGATTTGCAACCGACCCGACACTTTTAAAATTGCCTAGGCTCCCTTTCCTCTCCCCAACCCCCCCACATAAACACACACTTTTTTTTCCCCCCACAACACCCAACAGGCGCAGGAATTAAACAAGGCTGGCCATATGCCGAGCTTCACTTGTTCACGGCTGCTCCTTGCCATCTGGCCTCTTTGATTAAAGGGGGAGGGAATGGGAGGGGGAGAAGGTGGAAATGGAAAAGATAAAGTTGGAAACAACGGAATCATAATTTCAAAAAAGAAGAAAGAAAAAAGAAGGAGGAGGAAAGGAAGAGGAGGAAGAGGAGAGGACGAAGAGGCGACAGAGAGAAAATGCTCCTGTTTTTTCCATCAGCTCCTTGGCCAATTTAACTCAAACAGAGTCCTGTTTGTTTAACCTTCTTGGGGAGATCAGGCTCGGCCCTCTATGGTTCTTTTTGGTAAAGAGGCCAAGAGTTCCTTCCCAGAACAAGGAGCATCCCACAGCGATGTTTCTGGCCAGAGGGAGAAGCCCGGGCTGGGTTCCCTTCCCTTCATCCACCGAAGCCCACCGAAGGACAAGGTCTCCCATGAAAGAAGGGTTTTCCAAGGGACGGGAATTGGGCAGGAACCCCAGGGAAGGCATGTCCCCTATTTGGAAGGGCACCACTGGGAAGGGAAGGAGGAGGGAAGGGAAGGAAGGGAAGGGAAGGAAGGGAAGGGAAGAGAAGAGAAGAGAAGAGAAGAGAAGAGAAGAGAAGAGAAGAGAAGAGAAGAGAAGAAGAAGAGAAGAGAAGAGAAGAGAAGAGAAGAGAAGAGAAGAGAAGAGAAAATATGGAAGAGAAGAGAAGAGAAGAGAAGAGAAGAGAAGAGAGAGAGGAGGAGGAGAGGAGAGGAGAGGAGAGGAGAGGAGAGGAGAGGAGAGGAGAGAAGAGAAGAGAAGAGAAGAGAAGAGAAGAGAAGAGAAGAGAAGAGAAGAGAAGAGAAGAGAAGAGAAGAGAAGAGAAGAGAAGAGAAAATATGGAATAGAATAGAATAGAATAGAATAGAATAGAATAGAATAGAATAGAATAGAAATAGAATAGAATA
This sequence comes from Bothrops alternatus, assembly GCA_034064705.1. Taxonomy (NCBI): domain Eukaryota; kingdom Metazoa; phylum Chordata; class Lepidosauria; order Squamata; family Viperidae; genus Bothrops; species Bothrops alternatus. The sequence continues at coordinate 54,911 of JARGCV010000954.1, forward strand.
GAATAGAATAGAATAGAATAGAATTTATACTGCATTTGTGAGACCACACTTGGAATACTGTGTCCAGTTCTGGTCACCATGATACAAACAAGAGGCTGGTATACTAGATCAGAGGTCCCCAACCTTTTGGGCACCCAGGGGACCGGTGCCATGGAGAAAGGTTTTTCCATGGACCAGAGTGGGTATGGTTTTAAATACTGCCTGCATTCTGAGGATGGAGCTTTGCTTGTTTGTGCGGCCCGATGGCTGGTATGCTGCAGATCGCTGTCAGTCCATAGACCGGGGGTTGGGGACCCCTGCTCTAGATCAGGGACAGGTTCCGTGGAGAAAGGATTTTCCACGGACTGGAAAGTGTGTGGTTTTGTGTGCTGCCTGCATCTCACGGATGGGGCCTTGCTTGTTTTCTGCGGGCCGGTTGCTGGCATGCTGTGGCCCGGTACCGGTCCACAGACCAGGGGTTGGGGATCCCTGCTATAGATAAAGTGCCAAGACAAGCAACAAAGACGATTTAGCTGGAGGCTAAAACATACAAAGAAAGATTGCACGACCTGGGTATGTCTAGTTTAATGAAAGGGAGGACTAGCGGGTGACAAGATATCAGTCTTCCAATATTTGACGGGCTGCTCCAAAGAAGAGGAGTCAAACTATTCTCCCCTGAAGACAGAACAAGAAGCAACAGATGGAAACTCATCAAGGTGAGAAGCAACCTGGAATGAAGGAGAAAACTTCCTAACAGTGGGAACAATTAACAATTAACTCGTGGAACAGTTTGCCTTAAAA
>JARGCV010000957.1:0-17500 GCA_034064705.1 Bothrops alternatus
GGGGCGCAGCGCGGGGATGGAGAGGGAAGGAGCGCGCCGGCCCGCCGGTGGGACCGGAGACGTTTGAGCCGCCGAACCGGCCAGGCGGGGGGCCAGGCATGGCCGAGGGTCTCGCCGAGGGTCGGAACCGTCGCGCTTCTCGCTCCCCCGCCGGGACTCCTGCAGCTTCTGGACGCCGCGGGGGCTTCTAGGGAGAGGCAGCTCCGGGACCTCGGGGGTCGCTTGGATCCGGGGCAGCCGGAGGCCTCCAGAGCGGGGAACCTGGCCGAGCTTCGCCGGGCCCCATGCCGCCCCCCTGGGCTTCCCGCTCCCCTGCGGGCCAGCCCCAGTAGCCGGCGGGCAGAAGGGGGTCTGCGGAGAAAGCGCCCATGTTCCAGCCCGGCATGAGCGATGCGGGCAGCGGCTCCGGCACACGCGCCCTCCTCCTGGGCCAGCCCGGGAGACCCTCCGAGCGGGCGCGGGGCAAGGAGAGCGCCAAGGGAGGAGGAGGAGGAGGAGGAGGAGGCGGGGAGCTCCCGGACCTGGCGGCGGGGACGTCGGCTTCCAGCGGCCCTTCCCAAGAGCCCACCCCGGAGAGCGGCAGCCACTCTCCCGCGGGCGAAACGGATTACTGCCGCCGGATCTTGGTGCGAGGTAAGGGGCCGCGCGAGGCGACGAGGGCGCTCCATCCCCGGTGGCTTTGAAGAAGAGGCGGGGCAGCCACCTGTCCGAAACGGTAGAGGGTCTCCTGCTCGAGCGGGGGTGGAGGGGGCGGGGGCTGGACTAGAAGACCTCCAAGGTCCCTTCCAGCTTTATTCTGAGTTAACCGCGTCTGCCTCCGTTTCGGAGGGTCCCAGCCTAGTAATTCCAGAGGTAGGAAGGCGTTTGTAGACATCCCCCCCCCACAGCAGCGCCTTCTCGACTTTTTCTGCCCCCCCTCTCGCCCAAGACCCTCCAAAACAGGGCGCTGCCTGCCCCCGCCCCACCTAACCCCTCGCGTTTTCCAGCCAAACGCGGCCGGTCTTTGCGCGCGCCCCTCTTTCAGCCCCCTCGGATTCCAGGTTCCCCTTTGGGGCTTCCTTGCCCCCCCTGTCGCTCCCTCCCCCTCCCCCCCAGCAATTGGGGGTCTTGAACTGTCTGCGCTCCCTTCTCCGAGGCAGCTGCCTTTTCGGGCCCGGCCCCTGGTCCTTCTTCCCGGGCTCCCGCTTCGCCGCCGCTCGTGCCAACCGATCCGGTAAAGGTTGCTTCCCCACCCCACCCCACCCCACCCCCGGGGTCCCTTTTTGGTCGCCTGCCCCTCCTCCCCTCCCCCCACTTCCATGCACCGGCTGGATTTCTGCTGGTGCATTTTGGATGCTGGGCGGGGGGGGGGAGAGAAGAGGAATGGAGACGGAGCTCAGGCGAAGATTTTTCTCGCGCGCGTCTGTGCGTGTGTGTTTGTTTATATTTTTGTGTGTGTGTGTGTGTGTGTGTGTGTACCTGTGTGTGTGTGTAAATGAGGCTGGAAGACCCCCAGCGGCTAAAAGGCCAACTTGTGTCGGGTCGTCTCTGCAGTCCGGCAATTAAGGGGGGGGGCGGTTGGGGAGAATCGCTCTTGCCCACATCTGCTCCCCCCCCCAAGCTGGCCGGCCTTCTGGGGGGGGAACGGGGCGTGAGCGCGCGCGCGTCCCCGCACCAGCCTCGTCGCAGGGAAACGGCGTCACCGCGGAGCTCAGAGAGCCCAGCGCGGGGTTCTTCTCCCCCCCCCCATCGCTTGGCCTTCACGAAGAGAACCCCCCCCTCCGCCCAGGTCATATGCCCCTTCTCCCCCCCTCCACTCCGGGATGAAATCGCCTTTGGCAAGCCGCCGCCTTTGGGAAATCCTTGCGCCACGCTCCCCATCATCCTCAGCAGACGGGGGGGGGGAGGAGGTGGGCTTGGCTGGGAAGGATGGAAACGGGAGTCCCGTAGACCAGTTCGCGGGAGGTGGGCAGGAGAGAGAGGGGGGCGCTGGTATCAGCGAAGGGGCTTTGCCAGGCAGCCCCCCCAGCTGAGCCGGCGAGCCGGTTCGGTGGAGGATGTGATTGCGGAACAGCCTCGGAGAAAAGGGGGGGGAGAGGCGGGGCGGGGCGGGGCAGACCCCGCGGGAAGAAGGGCTTGGATCTGGCGGGGGGGGGGGAAAGGGAGGTCTCTTGGGGGAGGGGCTCTTGCTTCCCCCTGGCGACCCTCTCCCAGGCCCAGATGGTTCCTTCACCTGGGGCGGGGGCGGGGGGGTTCCGCGTCCTTTCAACTTCAGAACACATACCGGGCTCTGCGCTTGGTCTGGCCGGACCGCGCCCCCCCCCCGCGTCCTTCCCTTTCCCTTACCGGCTCGGGACCCCTTAGGCGACCCCTGCCGCCTTGCCCAGGTTACTTGGCCGAGGTTCTGCGCTGCGATCAGAGTGTGTGTGTGTATGTGTGTGGGGTGTCCTCGCCGTGAAATCTCCCCCCAAAGTTGATGAACGGAATCTCGGAGGGGAGACTGACCCAGCCCTTGGGGCGCCGGGGGGGGGTGTTTACCCAGCCCACTTCCTCCCGTGGGGAACGGGGCTGACTTCGCATTTCCTCCCCCCCTTCGGTTCTCGGGTGAAATTCCGGGGGGGGGAGGCAGCGGCGATCGGAGGGGCTGTTGGCTGGACCCCAGCAATTGTTACAAGTGACCCAAAGGGCCGCGAAGGTCCAAATGGGGGGGGTCTCTGCTGCTCAGGCCCAGAAGCGTCTGAATTGCCCTTTTCAGACACCCCCAAACTGCAAGCTCTATTTCAGTGGGATATTTACCCGGGGAAGGGGGGTCACTTACAAATGCGGAGGTGAATTTGGGACCTCTTACGTTACACCACGTTGGAGAAAGAAATCCTGGAAAACGGAGGGGCTAAAATACGTGCCGGTTAAAGGGCAAGGAGGGGACGGAAGAGAATTATTACTACTAGTACGGTAGTAACGCTACTAGTAATAATTCTCTAGTAGTACGGTAGTAGTATTTATTAACTGCCCAACTGCCATACGAAGGAAAGGAAAGGCGCCACTGAAAGGGAATTATCACTACTACCGTAGTAGTAGTAATGCTAGAAGTCATAATATAGCTAATAGTTCTAGTACAATAGTTAGTGTGCTATTTTTACTAATGCTAGTAGTAATAATTCTCTAGTAGTAGTGTTAGCTGTCTATCATAGGAAGGGAAGGCAGGGAGCCACCCGAAGTGAATTATTACTACTACCCGGTAGTAATAATGTTAGTTAATAGTTGTAGTGTTTACGTAGTGTATATTGGAGATGGTGACCCTTTGAGAGCTGCATGCAACGAAATTTCATTTTAATGAAATTAATTGTCATTCATAGTGACAATACTGCTATTCTATTCTGTTCTGTTCTGTTCTGTTCTGTTCTATTTATTCTATTCTATTCTATTTTCCAATATCTATTCTAGTCTAGTCTAGTCTATTTTCCAATTTCTATTCTATTCTATTCTATTTTCCAATATTTATTCGTATTCTATTCTATTCTATTCTATTTTCCAATATTTATTCTATTCTATTCTATTCTATTCTATTCTATTCTATTCTATTCTATTCTATTCTATTCTATTCTATTCTATTCTATTCTATTCTATTCTATTCTATTTTCCAATATTTATTCTATTCTATTCTATGCTATTATTATTTTCCAATATTTATTCTGTTCTATTCTATTCTATTTTCCAATATTTATTCTATTCTATTCTATTCTATTCTATTCTATTCTATTCTATTCTATTCTATTCTATTCTATTCTATTCTATTATTATTTTCCAATATTTATTCTGTTCTGTTCTGTTCCACTCCAGAAGATGGTAGAGGACAGGAAGGCCTGGAGGAACGCGGTCCATGGGGTCGCGATGGGTCGGACATGACTTTGCAACTAACAACAACATTCCATTCCATTCTAGCATAATAGCTAGTATGCTATTAGTTATTACTAATCCTTGAAGTAATAATTCTCTACTACTAGTAGTAGTATTTATTAGCTGCTCAGCTATAATACGAAATAAAGGAGCGGAAAGTAGTAGGGCTTTCTTTAGGAGAGGCTCTCCGTCTTGTCCCTTTGTGTGTAAAACCGTTGTTGCTCTCGGTTGTTGTGCAAAGGAAAGCGGCCGAAACGGGGGGGGGGGTTCCCGCACCGTTTCCCAGCGCCAGAAGGCCCCCTCCGTTTCTCTTCCATTTCCCGCTCGGAATTGAGAAAGGGGAGGCAGTCCAGGGTCCGGCTTCTCCTTCTCTTCCCCTCCAAGGCTGCGGACCGGGTGGGTGGGTGGGTGGGCTGGAGAGAAAGCGGCGGCGGCGGGGCGGGGGATCCCCGGAGCCAGGCCTGTCCGCGCTCCTTCCAACGAGGCCTCTTTCCGTGGCTCCATCTGCCTGCGTCTTTCGGGCTCCGGCAGGCCTCCCTCGCCCTCCACGAAGGTGCCTTGTTGTTGTTGTTGTTGTTGTTGTTGTTAGTGGCGAAGTCGTGTCCGACCCCTCGCGACCCCATGGACCACGTTCCTCCAGGCCTCCCTGTCCTCTACCATCTTCTGGAGTCCCTTGAAGCTCCGGCCTGCTGCTTCAGGGACTCCATCCAGCCACCTCCTTCTCCCTCGTCCCCTTCTTCTCTTGCCCTCCATCTTTCCCAGCATCAGGCCCTTCTCCAGGGAGTCCTTCCTTCTCATTAGGTGGATGGATGGATGGATGGATGGATGGATGGATGGATGGATGGATAGATAGATAGATAGATAGATAGATAGATAGATAGATAGATAGATAGATAGATGTTGTTAGTTGAGAAGTCGTGTCCAACCCATCGCTACCCCATGGACCACGTTCCTCCAGGCCTTTCCATCCTCCACCACCTCCCTTATGAAACCAGATTGCAACGCCTTGGTCTCTTCAGCCTTGAAAGACGGCGTTTAAGGGGTGACATGATCGAAGTGTATAAAATCATGCATGGGATAGAAAAGGTGGATAGAGAAAAATTCTTTTCTCTATCACACAATACCAGGACAAGGGGGCACTCCCTAAAGCTCATAGCTAAGAAAGTGAGGACAAATAAAGGGAAATATTTCTTCACCCAGAGGGTCGTTGGTTTATGGAATTCACTTCCAGAAGGGGTCGTGACAGCTGTCAGCCTTGACAGCTTCAAGGCAGGGTCAGACAGATTCATGGAGGCCAAGTGTATCAGTGGTTATTAAAACGGATGTCCATGTGCCGCCTCTGTGTTGGTTGAGGCAGGCAGGATTCCCTTGAGTACCATTTGTTGGGGGTCAAGGGGAAGGGAGGGTTTTGCCTTCTCTTTCTGCTCAAGATCCCCATGTACAATTGGTGGGCCACTGGGTGACACAGAATGCTGGACTCGATGGGCTTTGGCCTGATTCAGCATGACTCTTCTTATGTTCTTATGTTCTTATGTTCTTATGTTCTTACCTTTTGGAGTCCATTGAAGCTCACGCCTCCTGCTTCAGGGACTCCATCCAGCCCTCTCCTTCTCTGTCGTCCCCTTCTTCTTCTCTTGCCCTCCATCTTTCCCAGCGTCAGGCTCTTCTCCAGGGAGTCCTTCCTTCTCATTAGGTGGCCCAAGTCCTTGAGTCTCCACTTCAGGATCTGGCCTTCTAAAGAGCAGTCGGGGTTGATCTCCTCCAGGACTGACCGGTTGGATCGCCTTGCAGTCCAGGGGACTCGCAGGAGTTTTCTCCAGCGCCAGAGTTCAAAGGCCTCCATTCTTTGGCTCTCGGCCTTTCTTAGGGTCCAACTTCCACAGCCCTACATTGCAACTGTGAAGGCGCCTACTCGGACCTAAAGGCCTGGGTCCGTGTCCCCCCCCCCCCCGGCCCCAGAAGCTGGGCCGAGCTTGGTTTGCATCGCGGGAAAATCTCGGATTTTTTTTTTCCACCAGGCCTTGCCTGCTTCCCCCTCCCCCCCCCAAAAAATGTGTCGCCTGGGCCGTATTCCGCTCTCTGCAACTCCCCTGGCCCGCTGCCCCATTATTTATTCCTCCCCAGGAAACAAACGAAGCGTCTTTAGTGAATTTGGAAAAAAAACACACAAAGTCGACAATTCGGTTTGGTCCTTTCGCGGTTGAAATCTTGGAGCCGTTTGCCTGGGGGAAAAAAACAAAAAACCCCGTCTGGAGATCAGGCGCGTCGGCCTTTCGATCCGGTGGTTTTCGGGGGATCGCTGGCCTTGGGAAAAACGGGGCGCTCCTTCGGGCTGATCCCTGGAGATTTTTTGCACGGGCTTCGTGGACCCAACGCGGCCCTGGCGCGGGCGGCGTTTGCCAGGAGGCCCACGCGCGAGCCCAGGTGCAGCCTTTTATAGTCCCTGGCGTGGGTGACGACCCCTCCTGTCCTGACCCAATTTATTTTCCATATTTTTATTTAAAAAAAAAATCCTCAGACTTATATAACTGCCCACCTCCCGGCCAACGACTCTCAGCGGCGCAGGGCGAAGTTAAAACTAAGTAGCTCTTAACGATTTTATGGCGAATGTATTTTTACGTTGATTATAACCGTGCTTGTATGTCCACTGCGAGCTTACGCACCGGAGACCATTGGAGACCATTTCCTTTGTGCGTTCCAACCCCCGTTGGCCAATAAAGAATTCTAATTCTATTTCTCTATATATATATATATATATATATATATATATATATATATATATATACCGGTATATATATATTATTAGTTTTATAGTTATAAACAAAAAATCAAATTAAATTAAATACAACTCAACTGCATACAATCTTTTTCAACTTTCTCCCAGACAAAACAAAACATACATTCTTTTAAAAACTTGCGTAAAATACTTAAAATAACTATGGGTGATGCTCGGCAGCACCCCCTCCACCACATCCCCCTCTTCCTTCCTTCCTATCTCATACTTCCCTCCCCCTCCCCTCCCTCACTCTCCACCCTCCTCTCCTACAACCTTCCTACTTCCCTCCACTCCTTCACTCCTCACTCTCCACCCCCACCAGATGTGGTCCAGAGGTACTGCCCGAGCAACCCCTCTTATATCAATAAATATATCATTTTTATATATTGCGAGTATAACAGTTGAGTACATTATTAGACACCCCCCCCAGCCCGCCCCCCCCCGACTTCCCAAAGTGAATACAGGGTAAAACAAAAGAAAACCCACTAAATTAAACAAAATTATTATATAATCCTAATAAAAACATAACTATATGCTAAATACAATTTCTTAGATTGATATTTCCCTTGAATATAGTCTATCCATTTTTTCCAGTCCAACATATATTTTTCATTTGAATGATCTTTCAAATATGCAGATACTTTAGCCATTTCCGCCAAGTTTATGACTTTCAGAGTCCATTCCTCGATGGATGGTAATTCTATTTCTCATAGGAAACAACACGGTAATTATGGTTAAACTAATTGTTTTAAATCCTGGCCAACAGTTCCCCACTTCTCTGGGGTGGTCCACAGGCCGGATAGCCCAACCAGGTTCGGAGGGGGTCGTGGGAAAGTCAAAAGGGATGAGAAAACAGCCTCGTTTGAGGGGGGGGGGAGACAGAGCAGGCACCTCAGCAGAGAGAAGGCCCACCCGCCTGGAACCGTCTGGAAAGGGTCGTTTCCTAAAAGATGGGACCCCATAACGTGTTCTGGATCCAAAGGAGGGGGGGTCAAATATAATCGGGGAGAAGGCGCCTCTCGGATAAACCCCCTCCCAACAGTTTTAAAGGTCAAAAAAATATATATATCCTAAATTAAACCGGGAAGCAAGCAAACTCGTAACCAATGCATGGGGGAGGGGAAGCAGGTTTTGTTCTTGTTTCTCTTTTCTGCAGCCCCAAATCTCTTCGGCTTTCCCTCCCCCCCCCCAAAAAAACTCCCCCGCCCCTTCCTTCCTTCCTCTTTGGAAACGCGTCTGGAAGTTCCCTCTTCCCACATCTCCCTCCTGGTTCCTCTTCCTTTCTCCGGCCCTCCAGCGCTACCCCGTTTCCGAGGGGCTGCCTGCGCCCTCCTAGGCCTGCAGGGGCGTCTTTTGTCGGGCAGACCCCCCCCCCGGGGTGGGCTTCCTTTCTTTTTAATATTTTATTGGTTTTATAATTTTAAACAAAAAATCAAGTTAATACAACTCAACTTAATACATTCTTTTTCAACTTTCTCCCACACAAAACAACTATGGGTGTTGCTCGGCAGCACCCCCCCACCACATCCCCCTCCTTCCTCCCTATCTCACTTCCCTCTTCCTCACCCCTCTCTCCCTCCTTCTCTCTCCACCCTCATCTCCTCCAACCCTACATCCCTTCACTCCTTCACTCCTCCCTCTCAACCCCCTCCAGATGTAGTGCAGAGGTACTGTCCGAGCAACCCCTCTTATATCAATAAATGTTTCTTTCTTATATATTACAAGTATTACAGTTGAGTACATTATTATACCCCCCCATCCTATCCCCCCCCCCGACTTCCCAAAGTGAATACAGGGTAATGCAATAGGAAACCCACTACATCAAACAAAATTATTATATAATCCTAATAAAAATTTAACCATATGCTAAATACAATTTCTTAGATTGATATTTCCCTTGAATGTACTCTATTCATTTTTCCAATCCAGCATATATTTTTCATTTGAATGATCTTTCAGATATGCAGATATTTTAGCCATTTCCGCTAAATTTAAAACTTTCAAAGTCCATTCTTCAATAGATGGTAATTCTGGCTTCTTCCAATATTGTCCCACCAACAGTCTCGCTGCTGTAATCAAGTTCAAAATTAAGTTCATCTCTATGGTGGTGCAGTCTTTTATGATACCTAATAAAAACAGCTGTGGTAAAAATTCAATACATTTTTTCAAAATATTTTGAAGTATCCACCATATTTTTTATCCAAAAAGCCTTGATTTTTTTACAAGTCCACCATACATGAAAATAAGTAGCATCCAAACATTCACATCTCCAGCACTTGGGTTGTAAGTTAGGGTACATACATGATAATTTTTTCGGATCCAAATGCCATCTATAAAACATTTTATAAAAGTTTTCTCTTAAATGTTGCGCTTGTGTAAATTTTACATTTTTCACCCAGATCCTCTCCCAAGTTTCCATCATGATTGGTTGTCCAAAATTTTGTCCCCACTTTGTCATACAATCCTTAACTAATTCAGTTTCCGAATCAATTTCTATCAATACATTATACAATCTTTTAATATGCATTGACCTTTGATCTCTAATTTGTTTAATTAAATTTTCATCTACTTGAGATAAACCTATCTTCAAATCTTTTTTCCATCTAGTCTGCAATTGTAAATATTGAAACCAAGTAAGGATTATTCCTTCCTCTCTTAAAATATTCAAGGATTTCAAAAGTAAAAGATTCCCTTCTTTAAATAGGAGTTTCTCATAAGGCACCACACCATGTATTTGTTTTCTATTTATATTCTCTATTGCATGTCTGGGAACCGGCGGCCATACAGGAATCTTATTGTTTAGTTTATACTGATATTTTTTTCCAAACACGCAGCAGAGCATTTCTCAATAGGTGCTCTTTGAAACTCCTATCCACCTTTTTATCATAAACTAGATATGCATGCCAACCATATAATAAATCATACCCTTCAATATTCAATATTCTATCATTAGTTAAATTAACCCAATCACTTATCGCTACTAAAACAGCAGCATGATAATATAACTTAAAATTTGGCATTTTTAAACCACCTCTTTCCCTTGTATCCTCCGGGTGGGCTTCCTTGAAGGCCCGAGGCAGCGCCTGGCTAAAGACCAGCGGCTTCGGTTTGGGGGCGGAGGCCCAAGGCTGGGGTGAAGGCTGCCGAGGGGTTTCTCCAAGGTGCATGGGGTCTCTCTCTCTCTCTCTCTCTGTGTGGCTTGGGGGGGGGGAGACGAGCAGGCCGAAGGAGGAGGAGGAGGACGGGTGGAAGGAGGAGAAGGAGCAGGGGAAGGAGATGGAGAAAGAAGAAGGAAATGGAGATGAAGGAGAAGGAGAAAGAAGGAGAAGCGGGAGGAGAAGGAGATGGAGATGAAGGAGAAGGGGGAAGGAGAAGGGGAAGGAGAAGGAGATGGAGATGGAGATGAAGGAGAAGGAGAAAAAGAAAGAGAAGGAGCAGGGGAAGGAGATGGAGATGGAGAAGGAGAAGGAGCAGGAGAAGGTGATGGAAATGAAGGGGAAGGAGAAGAAGGAGCAGGAGCAGGAGAAGGAGAGAGAAAGAGACGGAGGCCGAGGCCCCGATCCCGGAGACACCGTAGGCTGCTTCTGGCCAAAAGCCCCCAGTCGCTCGCCACAAGTCGAGGGGGAAGCGAAGGGGGCGACCCAGCCGAAGCCGCGCGGGGGAGCCACGGCGGGCCGCCTGGAGCGTAAAAGGGGACGCTGGTGGATCTGGCCCCGAATCTTCGGCTGGGGGGGAATCGCCGATCCCTTCGGTTCGTTTTCATTGCTGGGGCTGTTCGGAGAAAGGCGCGGGGGGGGGGCGGGAGGGCGGGGAGGGGCTCGGCGGGGAATTGGGCTGCATTCGACTTTTATTTGACTTGATTTGATTTTTTAAATGATGCTCCTTTACTTACGAGACCCCGTGGAGAGCGAGGGGACCTCGCGAGGCGGCGGCGGCCCTGGGCGGCCCCCCCACCCCGAGAACGGGCGGCGTTCTCCCACTGGCGGAAAGGAAGGCGAGTGGCCGGCCCTTCCTTCTCTGGGACACCCCCCCAGACCCCCCGCACGCCCAGTCGCTTCCCAGGCTGCCCGGGCCTCGGCGGAGGGCTCGGCGGGGGGGGGAACCCCTTGGACCCGAAGCCCCCTTCGCCGCCTCCGTTTCCCCGCAAAGGCCCGGCAGGAACAAAGGCGAAGCGGAGGGGGGGAGGGGGAGGGGAGGGGGGAGGGGAGGGCGGACCCGCCGCGAGGGTCGCCAATCCGCGCCGCTCTTGCGGGCTGGGACGTGGGCCCGACCCCCCCCCCGCCCTGCGAGGCCGCCTCGGCTGGAGCTCCTGGGCCGAATTCCCAGCTGCCGCTCCGCCCCCCCCCCGCCGGGCCTCCTCGGCCCTTCTGACGGCCGCTGCTCTTGGGGGCGGAGGGGTGGGTTCCGACCCCGCTCGGCCTCTCCCGGGACCCCCCAGAGAAGCCGAAGCAGGAGGTGCTAAAAATCGGCCCTGATATTTTCTTCAGGACCCCCACCCTTTTTCTGTCTTGGCGTTTCCTTCCTTCCTTCCTCCCTTCCTTCTTTCTTTCCTTCCTTTCTCCCTTCTTCCTTTCTTCCTTCCTTCCTTCCTTCCATTATAAATGTTTCCATCTTTCTTTCCCTCCCTCCCTCCCTCTAATAATTTTTCCTTTTCCTCCGTTGCTCCCTCCCTCCTTTTCTCCTTTCCTTCCTTCCCTCCCTCCCTTTAATTATAATTTTTCCGTCTTCCTTTTCTTCCCTCCCTCCCTCTAATATTTCCTCCTTCCTTCCTCCCTCCCTCCCTCCCTCCCTCCCTTCCTTCCTTCCTTCCTTCCTTCCTCCATCCCTGGCAGAAAGGAAGACAACAACGAGGTGCGGCGTCTGGTGCCCAGTAGGAACCACCCTAAGGCCGGCCGTCCCAGCTGCAGCCGCCTTCCCGGGGGTCCTTCTCCTCCGGAGCCCCGCAAAGGCTTGTTGTGCCAGAGATCTTCCCGCTGCGTCCTTCCCGCGTGGCGAGCCTGGCCTCCTTTTAGATCCCGCCGCCACTGGCAGCTCGGAACTGAACGAAGCGAGAATGGCAGCTCTCCTTTATTTATTCGTTATTTATTAAATTTATTTATTCGTTAGTTATTAAATTTCGCTGCACGGTTTATTGCCAGGGAGCGAGGAAGGGGGAAATAAAAATAAGCCCCACTCCCATTCGAAATCCAGGGGTCAGTGAGAATTTGGGGGTGCATTTTCTCTCCGCAAAAGGCTCACCATTCTAAGGTACACTTTATTTTCCCCAAATCGTAACCGCCGGGAGACTCGGAGGAACCGCGGCGGTGCTGGAAGGCTTTCCGCTCCGGAGAAATTCTCTTTAAAAAGCGTGAATCGACCCCCAAACTGGGGTGGGGGGCGGGGGAGGCTCGGAGCGTGCAAAGAGTTGTTTCATCTGTTTCTCTTCCTTCGTATCCTTTCCTTCTCGACGGTTTATCTTCTTACATTATTAATATAGATGCGCGCGCGGATATCTTATTTATTTTATTTATTTTGTTTAGCTAGCGAGGAAATATTGCAGGGCGAAGACCGGGGTGGGGGGGGGGAAGAGGGCTCTCTTTTTTAGCCTGCCCCGACCCCCCTCCCGCCCCGAGCTTTGGCAATAATAATAATAATAATAATAATAATAATAATAATAATAATAATAATAATAATAATAATATAATAAAATAATAATAATAATAATAATAATAATAATACTGCTTCTTCCATCTTGCGACGATATCTGTAATACCAAATAATAATAATAATAAAATAATAATAATAATAATAATAATAATAATAATAATACTGCTTCTTCCATCTTGCGACGATATCTGTAATACCATCAAACATCCATATCTGCCTATCCCAGGTCTTTGGGAAGGACTCGATAGGTAGACAAAATGCCAAATCCAGTCTGAACATCTGGCTGACTGTGCGATAATCCATCATCATCATCATAATAATAATAATAATAATAATAATAATAAAGTTGGAAGGGACCTTGGAGGTCATCTAGTCCAACCCCCTGCTCAGGCAGGAAACCCTATATACCATTTCGGACAAATGGCTGTCCAGTCTCTTCTAAAAAACTTCCAGCGTTGGAGCATTCGCCGCTTCTGGAGGCAGGCTGTTCCACGGGTTAATTGTTCTCACTGTGGCGATTGTTCTAAAATGGCGATTGACCCTTCATTGGGAACTCTTCGATAAACGGCGGCCTAGATCGCCAACACAGCGTTTTGGTGTGGGTGTTATTTGTAGGTTTCCGCAAAATTGGGTGCCGCCGTTAGAAACGGGGGGTGGGGGGAGCTGTTTTCCGTCTCCCGGGTTGGAATAAAAATAAAATCAGATTTCACAAAACTCCAGGACGCGCGCGCGTGATGTGAGCCTCTCTATTAACCCTGCGTAAATGCGCACGAGAGATATTTTACTGGCTATGTCGTTCTGAAAGGCGTTGTTTTTGTAACTCGGTGGCTTTACGTGCAAGGAATTGTCTGATATTTTTCAGATAAAGAGATTCGTGCGCCCCCCCACCCCCCACGAAAGATTTATACACGTCTCTGTGTGTGTGTGTGTGTGTGTGTGTACGCGGCCCTGTAAGACGCACGGTTTACAAAGAGGCCTCTCGCGACGGATTTAAAAAATAAAACGCCCAGAGCTAAGCAAAGGATCCACCGGCAGTTACGAATCGGTCCGACACGCGTAACTCTCTACAAGGCATTCAAACGGCGACACTCCGATTTCGGGTCTGTTTTGCGTTTTCTTGTCTCGGGGAAGTTCGCCTCTCCCCCCCCCCGGCTTGCGAAGGAAATTGCTGCCTTTCGTCCAGAGTGTGAAATCTGGGGTCGTGGGGGGGGCATATAAATACGATAAATACTGTAAACAAATAAACGCTTTAGGGACTTTAGGAAGCCAAGATAAACTCTTATTGTTCAAATCTGAAATAATAAACGCGGATTCTTCGTTCTTCGCTTCCACCCGGGCCCGGCCCCTTGCGGAAAGCAGGCTTTGCTGAGCAATGCGTTGGGAAAGGAGAAAAAGCAGGACATTAGGGTTAGGCCTCGGAAGGGAGACCACCAGGAGACCAATTCCCATAACCTACTTGCCATAATGTGGGAATTCGAATCAGGAACACGGGACTGGCACACGCCGGAGGGGAGATGCTTCCCAAGGGTTAACATTGCGAAGCAATTAGTGATTGTGAGTTGATTGTGTTTGTATGAATGTAACTAATTTTTAAATTTGTATTGTATTTGTATTGTATTTGTATTGTATTTGTTGTAAGCCGCCCTGGGTCCCAGGATAAGGGCGGCATATAAATTTGACAAAATAAAATAAATAAATTTTTAAAAAGTAGAACTGGGAGCGTTTGGCTGGCCTTTCTCGCTTGGACTGTCACCCCAGGCTCCGGGACGTGATTCTCATTCCTGGGTGGATTAGTAACGTGGGAACAGTTGCTGGGTCGGGGAACCAGCGCAGCCACAAACGACGCTCTCCAGATTTCTGGTTATTGGGCTCCACTTTTGGCTTGCATTTAAGGGGCGTTCAGCAAAGACCTCCCCCCTCCCGCCCTCGCCCCCCCCCGCGCCATGGGATCGGCTGGGTTCTGCAGATCTGCTAAAAGGGCGAGGGGGCGGGACTAGATCCCCCACCGCAAGATCAGAAAGCCGAGGAGAAATTCATCCCTGGAACTCCAGACAAGGAGATCCACTGTGTGTTTGTGTGGGCGTGCGTGCGTGCAAAAATGCGTTTTGCTTTCGAAACGGCTGCGGGGTGGGGTGGGGTAGGGTGGGGGGCTTCCGCCTCGGACCCGCCTCCCTCTCGGTGGCAGAAAGACAGGCGCAAAAATCGGAATATCGATTAATATTTGTGGTGAATAAGAACTGATGATGGACTGGCCGATTGTGGGCCATCAAGCCAACGTTGACATTTGGCGACTACGAAGGTGTAATGCAGGACCAGAGAGTTAATCATAGTAGGTAATAATGCCAGATAATGTGTAATAAGAATGGGCAGCTAATAATAGTGGATTATAACACCAGGTAGTTCATAATGGTGGAAGATATTAGCAGGGGAAAAAATGCCAGATAGTTTATCAGAATCAACTATAGCGTAAATGTCAATGGAGATTCTCAGTCATCCAGGTCAGAATCTCCACAGACCGTTTTTTATCTCTGCATTTTGGGATGAACGTCCTTCAAATGGTGCAGGGAAAGCTGCTTCTGGGTCCGGAAGTGATCACTAGGAACCTTGGAGGTCATCTAGTCCGACCCCCTGCTCAAGCAGGAGACCCTCCTAAACCATTTGAGACAAATGCTTGTCCAATCTCTTCTTAAAAACATCCAGTGTTGGAGCACCCACAACTTCTGGAGGCAAGGAGTTCCACTGGTTAATTGTCTTCATTGTTAGGAAGTTTCTCCTTAATTCCAGGTTGCTTCTCTCCTTGATGAGTTTCCATCCGTTGCTTCTTGTCCTGCCTTCTTCAGGCGCTTTGGAGAAGAGCTTGACTCCCCCTCTTCTCTTCTTTGGGGCCGCCCCTCAAATACTGGAACATTGGTTTCATGCCCTCTCTAGTCTTCTTTCCATTAGACTAGACATACCCAATTCCTGCAACCCAATTCCATACCAAATTAAGATAAGATAAGATTAAGATAAGATAAGATAAGATAAGATATGAGGTATGAGGTATGAGGTATGAGGTATGAGGTATAAGGTATAAGAGATAAGAGATAAGATAAGATAAGATAAGATAAGATAAGATAACCTTTATTGTCATTTTTTTTTACTGTGGGCACAACAGCACACATCAAAAATGAAATTTGGTTGCCCGCTCTCAAAGTGAAACACATACATGACACACACCTAAACATACTATGTACAACATTATGTATATAGACCCACACCCCTACATATACATAGCAAACAAATATTAAATACTGTCTACCTTGAGTATATAACATTATATATATAATATTCCTGCATTCTTTGTGTATTTTAGCCTCCATTCCCGCCTTGTTGCTCTTCTCTGCACCCTTTTTCTGGAGTCTTAGCCCTCCCTCTGGGCTGTTTCTCCAGGACAGGGGTGCAGGGTCACTTCACATCCCTGGGGAGGGGGGCAAAGAAGAGGAAAAATTTGCACAGAGACAGAAAGGACTGGCTGACTGATTTCAATCAATCTCTCAAACTAACAGGCCATAAAGTTGGCATGGTTGCCCAATCATGGTATATAGGGCAGGGGTCTTCAAACGTGGCCCTTTTATGACTTGTGGACTTCAACTCCCAGAATTCCTCAGCCAGCCTCCATTTTGTTTGTTAGATTTAAGACAGGGGTCTTCTATCTTGGCCCTTGTGGACTTGTGGACTTCAATTCCCAGAATTGAAGCAAAGCTGGCTGAGGAATTCTGGGAGTTGAAGTCCACAAGTCATAAAAGGGCCAAGTTTGAAGACCCCTGATATAGGGCATCTCCAACATGTGGCTTCAGGCCTGCTAGACTCCCACCCCCATCTCAAGAGGGTAGCCGTATTGTTGGGGGTCAAAAAGGGGTCTGGCCCTGGGCCCTGCTGGCAGTTGGACAGGGCACAACCACACCAGACAATTCCACTTGCATCATCTCGTTCCCACATTCATGGTGTGTTTATGGTCCCATGATGCCCTTTTGCGAGTTTCTGACAAGCAGATTCAATGGGGCATGTTGTTACTAGCTTAACAACCACAGTGATTGACTTGACCCCCCATGTCCAGACAGGTCGTAAAGTGGTGCAAAACTACTTAACGACTGTCTCACTTAGCGATGTAAATTTTAGGCTCCCTTGTGGTCGTAAGTTGAGGAAATTCGTCTTTACATTCCTTCAGATGCAGCAATGTCTTTTCCATCCCGGCCTCCAGGCCGTCCTCCAGTTGGGACCGCCGCTAAACCTGGGATGACCGTCGTAAGTCCTGCCGATGCTTAAGCAGGATGCCGGATGGCCCTACCCAATTGTACAAGCTTTTTTTTTTTTTGCAACGGTCGTTAAGCGAACACGGAAGTTGTCCGGTACGCCCTTTGTGCCCAATGGGCATAAACCAGGATTAAAGTTTAATTTCTGGTTAAAAATAAGTCATAAAGGTCCTCATCCCCACCCCGTCCCCCTCTTAGCGCCCTCAGCCCTCGGTTCCAGCGCCGTTCTTAATCCTGCTTTATTCTTTGTGGCTTTAATATTTCCATCTTTCAATTTCTTACAGGTTGTCCTCGATTTACAACCTCAGCCGATCCCAAGATTTCCGTTGCTAAGCGAGACGGTTGTTCAGTGAACTCTGGCCCACTTTACGACCGTTCCTGCCACAATCTTTAAGTGAATCACTGCAGCTTTTCAGTTAGGAACACGGTCGTAAAGCGAACCAGCCTTCCCCCATTGACTTGGCAGGTTGGAAGGTCGCAAAAAGGGATCACGTGACACGTCACCGTCATAAACGCGAGTCAGTGGCCAAAGCGTCCGGATTTTGTTCATGTGACCCTGGGGTGTGTGTGTGTGTGCTACAACAGTCGTTAAGTGGGAAAAAGTGTCGTAAAGTCCCCTTTTTTGGTGTGGTGGTCATTTTGAACGGTCACTAAATGAAACGGCTGTACGTCGGGGACTGCCGGGGGTTTGCTTTGGTATAACCTGTAGGCCGCCCAGGGTCGTCCCGTTGGAGATACGGACAGCCTAAAAAATTTATCAATCCGTAAAATAGAAAATAAATAAAAGCTGGTCACGTGACAGGGGCCTGTGGCAAATGGCGGTACATACAGGCCGGTTGCCGAGCAACCCCCAAAGTGGTCACGTGACAGCGGGGGAGGGACGCCCGGCAGAACTCCGAAACTGGGCCAT
>JARGCV010000957.1:22500-33519 GCA_034064705.1 Bothrops alternatus
AATCCTCCTCTCTCTCTTTAGCATCCTGCAACAATTTATATTTAATTCTCGTTTTTCTTCCCCTTGCCATTTAACTTGGAAATACCTTTCTGCCATTGTTTAAGGAAAACATCCGTAATCAGATAGTGGTAATGTCTGAGATAAAAATGAGATCTTAGGTAAAATATTCATCTCGATTACGAAATTTTTATCTGGTAAAGAGAGTTGTAATTATACGTTTATTCTGTAATACCTTTTTAATATCTTTCCAGTCACATCATTGTTCTCTTTCATAATGTTTTTATTTTTTTTTAATAACTTAGAATTTGTATTAGTCGACATAACTCTAAGGTATTTCCCCTTTTTCCCCCCTACGCTTTAAATTCTGACTTTGTCATCAGTATTTACCGATCCTGTACAGTCATATTCTTAACCAAGAGTTTTGTTTTCTGTTTATTTTATCTTAAAACAGTCCAAAGCAGCATTCAACTTCTCCATTAAATATTCCATTTTGAGGATGTTGCAAAATCAAAACTAAATGATCAGCAAAGACTCTCGATTTATACGTTTCGTTTTTAATCTCCAAACCCAATATTTTCTCATCCTCTCTAATGTGTCTCATCAAAATTTCCAAACTAAACTAAAAAAATAAAAGGACATCCTTGTGTTTAGCCTTTGGAATTGCACATGGCTTGTGAATTCTTCATTAACAATAATATCAGCCTGCCATGATGTACAAAATGACGTATTTTGTTATTTTTATTTATTCAACGTATATACTGCTTTAATGCCTTGAATAAAATTTCTCCGTATCTAGAGAAGTCCGTATTTAAACACAGAGGAAATTTTAAATTGCGAAAAGCTTTCTCCGCTTCCCAAAATATTAACCTTGCTTCTTTTTCATGTAAATGTTATTATTATTGTGAATATTCAATCACATCCAAGATTTGTTGTGTTTTCTTTTAACTACCTTTTTGGGGAAAATCCAGTTTGATCCTTATGAATAAAGGCTTGCAAAAAAAAATCTTCTTCAATCTTTCAACCAATACTGCAGTCAAATGGTTAACAATGAAATAATATTGTAGTCTTTTTATTGTTAAATTTTGAGGTTTTGGAGGTTTTTTTTTTTTTTTGCAATAAAGCCATAGGAGAAAGAAGCATTTCAGATCTTTGCCAGACAGAATTAATTACAGTCTTAAGTGGTTAAACGGTCATTGCCTTGAATTACCTATAAAGCAATAAAGGCAGGAGAAAAGAAACATTTAAAAATAAAAACAAAATAAAACGTAGTCCTCAAACCACTTGTAGCATTGACCCCAAAGCCCATCTGCTCCTGGGGCTTTACGTATTTCAGTTTTTCTAACAGCATCTGATATTTCAACGGTTGTTATAGTATGGATATTTTTGAAGAAAGCATCAATCGTTTCCCAAATCAGATTCCTGCTTTTTATTCAAATGGGTGTCAGAATTATGAAAAGACCAAAAGAGCACGATTTTTGCAAGAATCCTTTTGGTTTGTTTGTTTGCTGGCTTCGAGGCAGCGAAACCTTGCTTGCTTCCATTATTTCTTTATTGTTTCATTTGAAACATAGCTTAGTGAGTGTAGGATTTTGCACAACTGAGACACGGTGTGCGTGTGTGTGTGTGTGTGTGTGTGATCATTTTGATCTCTCATCCAGGGAAGAACCAAGGACAATATTTCATTCTTCCTAAACAGCAACAAGGTAGGAACAATCTGGAATCATAAACCTGGGATCTTTGAAAAAAATAAGCAAATATATTTCCAGCCTGCAAAAAAAAAAAAAAAAGTCCACTATGGCTTGCAAATTCAGCCAGACAATTACGAGGCACAAGATCTGCCATTTTCAATTATTGTTTGATTGGTTTAGTAAATCTATATTTTAATGCTCAATGGTCAAATTGGTTCACAGTCCGCGGAGGGCGGGGGGGGGGCTTTATGAATTACCGTTGGCAGCATTGGTTTTGTAAATTTTTTAGAACATTTTTTTTTTTAGAAAACATACAGTTCTTATTATATATATATATAAAAAACTCTTTGTGGCCCAATGAAACGGATTAGGATTTCAGCTCAGGCAAAATGAGCTGTTGATAGCTGAGAAGGAAGAACGAGGTTTTAAATTTGATTTACGTTCAGAAAATGAAGTGTAGTGGAACCATTTGTCTGGAACAGAATGGGCTCTCCTGCTTCAGCAGGGGCTGGACTAGAAGATCTCCAAGGCCCCTTCTAGCTCTGTAATGATTGATTGGTTGATTGATGGATTGATTGATTGATTGACTGAAACCTGCATCGTTGCTCTTCCTCTTTCCACCCGCCCCACCATGACCTTGTGGGGTGCGTTGGGCTGTGAAAACTACCCAAGGAGCTTCCATAGTTGAGCAGGGACTAGAGGCGGGCTTTCCTACGTAAACAGGACCCCAGCCTCGCCCTCCTGGCGGCCTAGTGGGGAAGCAGAGCCGAATCCAGGGGGACCAGACAGGCTGCA
Organism: Bothrops alternatus; assembly: GCA_034064705.1. NCBI lineage: Eukaryota > Metazoa > Chordata > Lepidosauria > Squamata > Viperidae > Bothrops > Bothrops alternatus. Next base: position 24,984 of record JARGCV010000957.1, read on the forward strand.
ATCTGGAGGTGGGCCGGAGGGTGTCCTTCACGTTGGAAGGGATGATTTTACCCAGCAAATCTGGCAGGCTTGGCCAAGCCGCTTAGAAAAAGACCCTTTCCTTTGACAGAACGGGACCCCTGCCCACAGAAAGCATGATAGATGATAGATAGATAGAGAGAGAGATAAAGATGAGAAAATAGATAGACAGACAGACAGATAGAGATAGATAGATAGATAGAGAGAGAGAGAGAGAGAGATATACATAGATACATAGATACATAGATAGATACATAGATAGATATGAGAAAGATAGATAGATAGATAGATAGATAGATAGATAAAGATGAGAAAATAGATAGACAGACAGACAGATAGATGATAGATAGATAGATAGAGAGAGAGAGAGAGAGAGAGAGAGATACATAGATAGATATGAGAAAGATAGATAGACAGATAAAGATGAGAAAATAGATAGACAGACAGACAGACAGATAGATAGATAGATAGATAGATAGATAGATAGATAGATAGATAGATAGACAGATAAAGATGAGAAAATAGATAGATAGATAGATAGATAGATACTGTCCACATCTATCTATCCCTCCATCAGCGACTGCGTGCTGACTGTGATTGTATGTTGTATGAATGTAATTAATTTTACCTAGTTTTTATACAGCATTGTAATTAGTAATTTTAATTGACTCTATGTTTATGTTTTTACTTGTATTGTTATTGTAAGCCGCCCTGGGTCCTAGGAGAAGGGCGGCATATAAGTTTAAATAAATAAGATAGATAGATAGATAGATAGATAGATAGATAGATAGATAGATAGATAGATAGATAGATAGATAGATAGATAGATAGATAGATAGATAGATAGATAGATAGATATGAGATAGAGATAGACATAGAGATAGACATAGAGATAGACATAGAGATAGATAGATAGATAGATAGATAGATAGATAGATAGAGATGAGATAGAGATAGATAGATAGATATAGATAGATAGAGATGAGATAGAGATAGATAGATAGATAGATAGATATGAGATAGAGATAGACATATAGACATAGAGATAGATAGATAGATAGATAGATAGATAGATAGATAGATAGATAGATAGATAGATAGATAGATAGATAGAAGACAAATGAGAGATAACAGACAGACAGATAGATGAGAGAGAGAGAGAGATAATACTGATAACATTACCTAGCTGGGTCATGAAACGACTGCAAGAAAACGACCAAGGCCAGAGAGCACCAAAGATGCTATAATCCTCCTCCTCCTTCCAAACCCCACTCCCTTCTAGCACTGATGAAGTTCCCTAGTTGGTTCATAAAATGTCTGCAAGGAAACCCCACCCCCCAGCTGAGAGAGCACCAAGGACCCCACATTTCAACCCTGAGCTACGAATGTGTGGATACGCTATATGGGAGAGACAGGGAAGGCTTTGGAGGCCAGGCCCACTGATCGGCAGGCCAAAGGGTTTCTCCCACGCAGAGCTCAAGTCAACCAGTCAGTCAGGATAGAGCTGGAAGGGACCTGGGAGATCTTCCAGTCCAGCCCCCTGCTAAGCAGGAGACCCTCCACCGTTTCAGTCCTGGGCGTCTCTTTTGACGGCCAATCAGCCACGCAAACGGCAGCCCGGGAAGGCTGACTCCTGCCTCGGTTGCAGATGACTTTTCACAGGCCCACAATCCAGGCAGCAGGGGTTCTCAACCTTGGCAACTTTAAGACTTGTGGACTTCAACTCCCAGAATTCCTCAGCCAGCAAAGCTGGCTGAGGAATTCTGGGAGTTGAAGTCCACAAGTCTTAAAGTTGCCAAGGTTGAGAACCCCTGATCCAGGGGATCTAACACACACACACACCTTTTGTAGAGGTGTCAGGAATTGCTTTTGTCACTGAGCGTGCAGTGCCCTCTTTCTGACAGCAGGTGTCTCTCTTTGGGCGAAGGTGGGGTGCAGATTCCCCCCCAGTCCCTCGGGCTCCTCTCTCCCTCTCCAAGGGCCACGGCTGGACCCCCTTCCCCATTTAGCCCTCTCTGAGACCCTCCCCATTCAAAAACAGGCATTTCTCTGCCGGTTCTCTGGGCTCCTTCCAGTGCCTTTGGGGATAAGGAAATGGCCCCCTCTGGCCATTGCTCCCAGATAGGGGGCCCGCCCGATGCGTCAAACAACCGTCCCCATAATTCTCACCCGTAGGAATCCGCTGGGAGGGAACTGAAGGCGTTGTAGTCCAGAGCATCTGAAGGACATACAATGCACCGGGTGTTAACCCAGAAGCTAAGCCAGGCGTCTCCAAAACTTGGCAACTTTTAAGACTGGTGGACTTTCAACTCCCAGAATCCTGGGAATTCTGGGAGTTGAAGTCCACAAGCCTTAAAGTCGCCGAGCTGGCTGGGGAATTCTGGGAGTTGAAGTCCACAAGCCTTAAAGTCGCCGAGCTGGCTGGGGAATTCTGGGAGTTGAAGTCCACAAGCCTTAAAGTCGCCGAGCTGGCTGGGGAATTCTGGGAGTTGAAGTCCACAAGCCTTAAAGTCGCCGAGCTGGCTGGGGAATTCTGGGAGTTGAAGTCCACAAGCCTTAAAGTCGCCGAGCTGGCTGGGAAATTCTGGGAGTTGAAGTCCACAAGCCTTAAAGTCGCCGAGCTGGCTGGGAAATTCTACAGCAGTCCATTTAGTGACCGTTCAAACTTACTAAGCAGCACTGGAAAAAGTGATTTGTGACTGTTTCTCACACTTACGACCCGTCGCAGCATCCCTGGGGTCATGTGACCAAAATTCAGAGGCTGGGCCACTGACTTGTATTTACGATGGTCGCAGCAATCTCCTTTTGTGACCTTCGGATGAGCAAAGTCAACGGGGGAATTCACTTAACAACCCTTTTACATCTGTAATGCTCTCTACATGGGGCTCCCCTTGAGGTGCACCCGGAGGCTTCAGCTGGCCCAGAATGCGGCCGCGCGGGTAGTGACCGGAGCATCATGGCACTCCCATGTAACACCGCTCTTGCGCGAGCTGCACTGGTTGACGGTGGCCTTCCGGGTGCGTTTCAAGGTGTTAGTGACCATCTTTAAAGCGCTCCATGGCATCGGACCCGGATATCTACAGGACCACCTTCTGCCAGCAAATACCTCCCGCCGTCCGGTACGCTCCCACAGAGAGGGCCTCCTCAGGGTGCCGTCGGCCAGACAATGTCGGCTGGCGACCCCCAGGGGGAGGGCCTTCTCTGTGGGAGCTCCCACGCTATGGAACGAGCTCCCCCCCCCCGAACTCCGTACGATGACGGAATTGCGCTCCTTCCGTCGAGAATTAAAAACACATCTTTTTCGAGAAGCCGGCCTGGGATAGGAGCTCCAGTACCAACAAGGTCATAATTGTTTTAGGGGATCGAGCTTTTAAGATTATGTATTGGGTTTTAAATGTTTCTGGGCCAAATTGTTTAATCTGTTTTTAATCATTTTACCTTTTGTATGTTGATGTTTTTTAATTGGGCTGTACACTGCCCCGAGTCCTTCGGGAGGGGGGCGGTATAGAAATCACAAAAATAAATAAAATAAATAAATAAATAACTGCAGTGATTCGCTTAACAAATCTGACAAGAGGGGCCGTAAAATGGGGGCAACACTCACTTAGCAACAGAAATGTGGGTCTCCTCTGCAGTCGTAAGGAGAGGACTGCCAGTCATCCTAAAAGAGAAAAGCCAGGTTTCAGTTTTGTGCTAATTTTAAGACTCTTCTGCGCAGATCGGACCCCAATATTTCTCTGCTTCGCTCCGAGTCCCCCGAACCCCCGAGGGAGGGCAGGAATGACGTCTCTGTCTCTCTGCTGGTTTCTCTAGATGCCAAAGGGACCATCCGGGAGATTGTCCTTCCCAAAGGCCTGGATCTGGACCGGCCCAAGAGAACCCGCACCTCCTTCACCGCGGAGCAGCTGTATCGGCTGGAGCTGGAATTCCAGCGATGTCAGTACGTGGTGGGCAGAGAAAGGACGGAATTAGCAAGGCAGCTCAACCTCTCGGAGACCCAGGTAAGAGAGAGAAAGAGAGGGGGGGAGAAAGGGAGAGGGAGAAGGAGAAGGAGAGAGAAAGGGAGAGAAGAAGAGGGGGAGAGAGGGAGAGAAGAAGAGAGAGAGAGAAGAGGGGAGAAAGAGAGGGGGAGGGGGAGGGAGGGAGAAAGGAGGGGGAGGAAGAGAGAGGGAGAGAGAGGAAGAGAGGGAGGAGAGAGAAAGGGAGAGAGGAAAAGAGGGGGAGAGGGGGAGAGAGAGAAAGGAAGAGGAAGAGAGAAAGGGAGGGAGAGAGAGAGAAAAAAGGGGGAGAGAGGAAGAGAGAGGGAGAGGGGGAGAAAGAGAGAAAGGGAGGGTGGAGAGGGGGAGGGAGGCAGAGAGGGAGAGGGAAAGGGGAAGGGAGAGAGAGAGAGAGGAAGAGAGGTGGAGAAAGAGAGAAAGGGAGAGAGAGAGAAGAAGAGGGGGGGAGAGAGGGAGAGGGGGAGAGAGAGAGGAAGAGAGAGAGGAAGAGAGGGGGAGAAAGAGAAAGGGAGAGAGAGACAAGAAGAGGGGGAGAGAGGAAGAGAGAGAGGGGGGGGAGAGAGAGAGAGGAAGGGAGAGAAGGGAGGGGAGGGAGAGAGAGAGAGAGAGAAGGGAGGAGTTTCATTACCCAAACTACGGTAGGTAACATCATCAGTGCTAGAAGGGAGGGGGCTTGCAGAGAGGAGGAGGAGGAGGAGGAGGAGGAGGAGGAGGAGGAGGAGGAAGACGACGACTGTGGGGTCCTGGGTGTTCTCTTGGTGGCTTTCCTGCAGACGTTTCATTACCCAACCGGGTGACATCATCAGTGCCACTGACAATGAACCCCTGGTGATGAATTCCTGACAGGGAGAATAATTCACTTCTTTGTCCGGAATAGCATAGGGCCTCCCGCCTGAGCAGGGGGTCGGACTAGAAGACCTCCAAGGTCCCTTCCATCTCTATTATAACGATCCTTATTGTCCCTCGCACAGCCAGCCACACGTTCAGACTGGATTGGGCAAGTTTGCTTGTGTTATTATTCTTCGGTTATTCCTGGCCAGGCAGGGCTGTCCTTTCCCTGGCTGGGCCTCCTGTCTGCCCCCCCCACCCCCATCTCCTTGGCCAGAGCAGGTGGTGACCTTGGGAGAAGCTGCCAGCCAGCCCTAACTAACCCAACTAACCCGTAAGGAGCCGAGAGGCAGGCCTGGCAGTCCTGCTGAGCCCAGCAGGGCAGGGAGGACTTGGCCAAAGGCAGGGAGGTCATCTCAGGCTCCTCCCCAGCCCCCCCAAGGTCTTTCCCCAGGTAAAGTCTACCCCAGGCCGGCCTCAGGTGACCTTGAGCTGGCCTGGAGGCTAAAAGGAGGGGCTGGAGTGGCTGCAGGAATTGGGGAGGTCCGATTGAATGAAGAGAAGAAGCAGGGGGGACACCGTAGTGGGGGTCCAGTATCTCAGGGGCTGCCCCAAAGAAGAGGGAGTCAAGCTCTTCTCCAAAGCACCTGAAGGCAGGACCAGAAAAAACGATGGAAAGTAATTAAGGAGAGAAGCAACTTGGAATAGGGAGGGAGGGAGGGAGGGAAGGAGGGAGGAAGGAAGGAAGGAAGGAAGGAAGGAAGGAAGGAAGGAAGGAAGGAAGGAAGGAAGGAAGGAAGGAAGGAAAGGTTGTTTCCTAGAGGAACCAAGCCTTGATTTCCTAACAGGGAGATGATCTCGGCCGAGAGAACAGGAAGTATTGCCTGGGCAGCCTCTGTTCCCCCCCCCTCTCTCCCTCTCTCCCTCCCTCTCCCTCCTCTTTCTCCCTCCTCTCTCTTCCTCTCTTTCTCTCCCTTTCTCTCTTTCTCCCCCTCTTCTTCTCTCTCTTCCTCTCTCCACCCTCTCTTTCTCCCCCCCTCTCTCTTCCTCTCCCATGGGGCTGACAGCCGGTGATTCCATCTTCCCTGATTTGGGATTTATCCGGCTAAATATAGGCCCCGCCGTGACACCAATCCTGTGGCTCAGAGAGGCCTCCGGGGGATTGGGAACGCTTCCCGGAAGGGTGAGAGATGCCAGGGAGATGGCATGACCCAGTCCCCTTGCCTCCCTCCCTGCCCTTGCCTCTCCCTCCCTCCCTCCCTCCCTTCTTTCCTCCCTCCCTCCCTTTCTCCCTCCCTCCCTCCCCTCCCTTCCTTCCTTCCTTCCTTCCTTCCTTCCTTCCTTCCTTCCTTCCTTCCTTCCTTCCTTCCTTCCTTCCTTCCTTCCTTCCTTCCTTCTTTCCTCTCTCTACCTCCCTCCCTCCCCTTGCCTCTCCCTCTCTCCCTCCCTCCCCTTCCTTCCTTCCTTCTTTCCTCCCTCCCTCCCCTTGCCTCTCCCTTTCTCCCTCCCTCTCTCCCTCCCTCCCTCCCTTCCTTCGTTCCTTCCTTCCTTCTGTCCTCCCTCCCTCCGTCCCTCCCTCCCCTTGCCTCTCCCTCTCTCCCTCCCTTCCTCACTCCAACTTTCCCTCTACTTTACCTTACCTTACCACCTCCCCATCCGCCCCCCCCCCGCGCTGGGGAATCCTGGGAATTGAAGGACGCAAACCTTCAAAAGTTGCCAAGGCTGAAAACTCTTGGATTAACTTCTGAGGGATGGTGTCTACTTGGTTTCCAGCCTCCCCCCCCCCACCCCACAGCCCGACCCCCGACCCCGGTAGACGGCCCTTCCTTGAAGACCCCTCCAGCTCCACCCAGGCCTGGCCGGCTGGGTGGGTGGGCAAGTGGGAGGGAGGGGTCGAGGGTCTGCGGAGAGCCCTCGGGGCGGCCAGGGTCGGGGAGGGGAGGGTCCCCGGAGCCCGGCGCTGACCCCTCCCCTCCCCTCCCCTCCCCTCCTCTGCCGGCAGGTCAAGGTCTGGTTCCAGAACCGGCGCACCAAGCAGAAGAAGGAGCAGAGCCGCGACTCGGAGAAGCAGCGCAGCGGCGCCCCCGGCCCCTCCGAGACGTTGGCCACCTGCAGCCTCCTGAGACTGCTGGAGCAGGGCAGGCTCCTCTCCGTGCCGGCGCCCCCCGCCCTGCTCCCCACCAGCCCCCAGCCCTCCCCGGGGCGCAGCGGGGCGGGGAGCCCCCCGGCCACGGGCGCCTTCAGCCTGCGCCTCTCCGCCCTGGCCGAGCCGGGGCCCCTCCCGGGCCTCCCCGCCGCCCCCCCTGGCCCCTCGGCAGCCCCCTGGCGGGAAGCCCCCTGCCCAAGCTCCCGGCCGGCTACGGACTGGCGCCCTCCGCCTTCGAGCCCTACGCGCGCCTGGAGAGGAAGGGGCGCCCCACGCGTGGACAGCAGCCCCCCGGCCCCCTCTGAAAGGGGGGCGCGCTGGGTCAGGACTCGGAGGCCCCCTCGGGGTCGCGGCCAAGGAGGGGGCGCTGAGCCTCCCCTCCCCCGACCCACCCCCGAAAGGACGCCAAGGAGCCCGCGTGGGTCTCTCCCCGCGTGGCCTCCGTCTCCCCACCGCCACCCACCCACCCACCCGACTTGTCGAGCTTCGACGCCGTCTACCGAACGGCAGCCACCCGGTGTGCGTGTGTGTGTGTGCGCGCGCGTGGGTACGTGCCCGCGCGGGCCTGGACGTGTGTGACCCTTTCACGGAAATTAAATGACAGCTACTGGCTAAAACCCGGCTCCCTGCTGTGACTGGTGGGGGTGGGTGGGGGGCTTTGGCACAAGCTGGGATGGGGGATAGGTTTTCCTTCCGTGGCTTCTCCAAGCAAGAGAGACTTGGGGGGGAGTGAGGGGGGGTCCGGCAGAGGCTGGCTTTCAAAGAGGGAAGCCCCTTTGAAAGGGTGAGGATGGGGGCTCCGGCCCCAAAGGGCTGCGGGACAGACATTGCCTGCCCTCGCGCCCCCATCCCCCCCCATGGAGACTGTAGGGGCGGAATTGGCCCTAACATTTAAGGGAGATGGGGCAGTTCTGAAATGTTTTTCATTATCTTAGCATCCCCTCCATCTCTTCCTTTCATAGTTCCTTCCTTCCTTCTGCCCTACCCTTTCTCCTTTTTCCCTCCCTCCCTCCCTCCCTCCTTCCTTCCTTCCTCCCACCCTTCCCTTCCCTTCCCAGCAATCGTGGATGCTCCATCACTGGAGATTTTTAGGAAGAGGCTGGACAATCACCTGTCTGAGATGGTGCAGGTTCTCCTGCTTGAGCAGGGGGCTGGACTAGAAGACCTCCAAGGTCCCTTCCAGCTTCTATTCTGTTCTGTTCTATTCTATTCTATTCTATTCCATTCCATTTCATATATTCTATTCTATTCTATTCTATTCTATTCTATTCTATTCTATTCTATTCTATTCTATTCTATTCTATTCTATTCTATTCTATTCTATTCTATTCTATTCTTCCATTCCATTCCATTTCATATATTCTATTCTATTCTATTCTATTCTATTCTATTCTATTCTATTCTATTCTATTCTATTCTATTCTATTCCATTCTATTCTATTCTCTATTCTCTATTCTCTATTCTCTATTCTCTATTCTCTATTCTCTATTCCCCTCTCCTTCCTTCCTTCCTTCCTTTCCTCCCTCCCTCCACTTTCTCTTCCCT
>JARGCV010000958.1:0-302814 GCA_034064705.1 Bothrops alternatus
GTTTTATTTTTCTTACATTCCTTAATGAAACCTCAGGGATGTTTGCTAGGGACTCATTAAAGCCACCACAAAGAAGAGGAGGTCAACCTATTTCCCAAAGCACCTGAAAGCGGGACAAGGAACAATGGATGGAAACTAATCAAGGAAAGAAGCAACCTAGGAGAAATTTCCTGACAGGGAGGACAATGATCCAGTGGAACAACTTGCCACCAGAGGTTCTGGGTGCTCCATCACAAGAGGTTTACAAGAAGGGATTGGACAGCCATTTGTCCAGAATGGTTTAGGGTCTCCTGCTTGAGCAGGGGGTTGGACTAGAAGACCTCCAAGGGCACTTCCAACTCTCCTAGTCTGTTATTCTCCCGCCATTTGAATGTCACTGTTATTGCATTTAGAGAAACAGCATTATGGATCAAGACCCTTATTGATCTTTCTCCTTCAGCAGTGTGGCCTGTCATGCAATTCCATTTGCAACTGAATTTGGGTTCCAATATCCAGCCTGAGGGTGAGACACATTGCTGTGCAAGATGGTCTTGTGACCACTGGCTTCGGGCACTATGAGAAGATCCCTCCTCCTCTATCCTGAGTGGTTCAGAACAATCCTTATAATTTGAGCAGGGGGTTGGACTAGAAGACCTCCAAGGTCCCTTCCAACTCAGCTATTCCGTTACTCTGTTCTTCTGTTGAGTCGCGTTACATATAAAGTTATATATAAAGTAGGGTGTTGGAAGAAATCTAGAAGGTTCCCTGAGCAATTACAGGATGCTTAAGGTTTCATTGGGAGCTTTTAAGTCACCTCCAATTTTCAAATCCCCTGTATGCAAATGTACCCCGTGGTCATTGGTTAAACTAGAAGGCATCCTAAGGCTTCCTGGGAATAAAAAAATGCTGGTAGAACCAATGGGTGCAAATCTCATTTGCAAGAAGGTGCATTTAAGAAGAATATTTAAGGAAAGGAAAGGGGAAGATCTGAAGAAGGTTATCATTTTCCTCCTCAAAAGATTCCTCCTTGCCAAAGCTGACCATGGGCTGGGCTGTGATTTTCCTGGCAGTTCTCACTTACTGCACAGGTAAAGTAATTGGCCAAAACACAATCTGCCTGTGATTCTCCTAAGAACAGGCTCCCTGGGAAAGGACAAAGAGCAAAGGAAGGTGCACTAGACCCATAAGCATTGCTTTCTGTCTCCCCTCACTCTTTCTCTCCTTCCCTCCCACCTTTATCTAAAGGTACTGATGGTCAGTCCCCTTGGACTCAGCCTCCCTCCAGCTCCGTCTCCCTGCGTGGATCCGTTTCAATCTCCTGCTCAACTACTCAGAGTAGCTACAAGATCGGCTGGTATCAACAGAAAGAAGGAAAAGGGCCTCGTTTTGTCCACTGTGATGGCTGCAGCAACAGGGGAGAAGGGATCCCAAATCGGTCTCATTCACCAGATCTGGGACTACAGGATCCTTGGCCATCACCAATGTGGAGGCTGAAGACGAGGGAGATTATTATTGCGGCAGCTGGAATAGTGCAGGCAACGCGATTCACAGTGGTAAATTCTTACGGGGAACCGTGACAAAAACCTTCACTCTCCCTCTTCACACTGAAACCACATGCAACGTACCTTGACCTGTGACTGGGGCACTTGAACCGATGAGGCAGAAGGGAAACTCCTTTAAGCTCATCTCTTTCTGCAAAGGAGTCTCTCAAGGGGGATGATGGGCACTGGAGTGTGAGTCGGAAGGGGGAAGGGAACCCCACAGGTCCAGGGTCTCAGCCGTCCCCTGATAAAAGTACAAAGTTTGAAAGGAGAAGAGGTAAAATCGGAGAAGCTAGAGATGATTTGCAGCTGCTTCAACACCAGATTAGAGATGGGATAAAAGGGACTGCAGGGAGACCCCTGCTAAAAAGGGGTCACTGGGGCATGTTTGTGTCAAGGTACCAGGATATTAGGATGAAGATCTCCTAAAGATTTACACAATCCTGTGTGGTTCTTCTAGAATAGACGATGAACTGAACTTACACCTATTAAATGTTCTTACCAGGAGAAATAAATCCTCTAATGAAAACATGAAGCATGAAACTCTTTTGATGAACCCTTTTACCTCAACCTCGAGCCCATCACTCAAGTCAAGAAGTTGAAGCCCAGACAAGGAGGATGCCCCAGACTTATACACAATCTCCACCTAAAAATGCCCTTCTTCAAATCGCAGTATTAAAAACCACGAGAGGTTTTGTAACGTCTTCTGTGAGAAAATGAATAAAGAAGACACACATTGTTCCATTTGTCTTCTCGTTCAACTTATTTTTCCCCCTCTCCTTCGTCTGATGTTAGAGGAGGAGGATGAAGGTCCTCCAAGGAGCGTAAATGCTGCAATTCCTCAGCCCAGGTGGGGATAACACAGGTGTTGCAAAATCAGAGGCCAGTAGGGGCTGCTGCCGCACTTCCATGCTTCCCCCCAAAATAACCTCAGCCAAAGGATGGCCAGATGTGGCTCCTGAAATGTCTCATCTCTTCCTCTAGAGTAAAGGAAGGAGGAAGGCAGAGATTCTGCACAGAAGAAGTCAACTATGCACAGTAAACGGAAAAGGTTTAGGGTCCAGCGATTCTTAAGCCCAGGTGGGGATAACACAGGTGCATCTGGGGCCAGTAGGGGTTGCTGCTGCCCTTCCAGGCTTCTTCTGAAAAATAGGACTTCAACAAAAAGGACAGTCAGATGTGTCTCCTGAAAGGTCTACTCCCTTCCTCAGTCTACAGTGAGGGAGAGAGGCGGGCACTGATCCTTCACATAAGAGGCGAAATAAGGAATGATAACTGGAAATAGTCAGGTCCAACACTATATTTCAGGTGACCTGTTCCAGAAATTGTTAAATAAAAGAATAGGAGGATTGCTTATGACCTGGTTATGACCCATATATCCAAATGGACTATGATCCTCCATTTTTTCCCTAGAACTTGTGGTTTGACACGCTGTTGAGGTGGAGTTACATAACTACACGCATCATTTCCGTGTCAAATTCACGTATAAGGTAGTGTGTTTGTAGAAATTTCCCTCTTCCACAAGCAGCAGAGTGTGATATTCAAGGGAGACCCATTAATTCCTCCTGGTTTCCAAATCTCCTATATGCAAATGTTTCCCCTGGTCATTGGTTACATCAGAAGACCCCAAAATGCTTTTGGGAAAGAAAGTTTTCTACTAGAACCAATCAGTGCGGCTCTCATTTGCATGAAAGGAGAAAGCAGAGAGCTTTTAAGGAAAGGAAAGGGGAAGATCTGAAGAAGGTTATCATTTTCCTCCTCAAAAGATTACTCCTTGCCACAGCTGACCATGGGCTGGGCTGTGATTTTCTTGGCAGTTCTCACTTACTGCACAGGTAAAGCTTTCCTGGGTTGAGAGAGGATCTGATTGTGATTCTCGTAAGAACAGGGTTCCTTGGAAAAGTCTAAGAGCAGTGCATCAGTTTAACAGTCTTTCTTTCTGTCTCTCCTCTCTTTCTTTTCATCCCACCCTCTTGAAAGGCATTCATGGTGAGTCCCCTTGGACTCAGCCTCCCTCCAGCTCCGTTTCCCTGGGTGGATCCGTTACGATCTCCTGCTTAACTCAGAGTACTGATGCCATTCGGTGGTATCAACAGAAAGAAAGAAAAGGGCCTCGTTTTGTCCACTGTGATGTCTGCAACAGGGGAGAAGGGATCCCAGATCCCTTCACTGCCACCAGATCTGGGACTACAGGATCTTTGGCCATCACCAATGCGGAGGCTGAAGACGAGGCAGATTATTACTGTGCGAGCTGGAAAAGCAACGTGTTCCACAGTGGTGAATTCTTATGGGGAAGTGCAACACAAACCTTCACTCTTCCTCTTCAGCTGAAACAAGAAGCAACGCTCCTTGACTGGGGAAGCTTGAGTTGAAGAAACAGGAGAGAAACTCCTGCAGGTTCATTTCCATCTGCAAAAAGTGTCTCTGTCCCTATGAAGGGGGATAATAAATACAGCTAGAGGGAAGAGAAAGGCACAGGAGAAGCCCAGGGACTCAAAGCCTCCGTTTCCCATAGTTTGAGTAAAAAACATCAAAGAATAAGATGTAAAATTGGAGAAGCCACAGATGCTTTGCAGGTGCTTCAACACTAGACTGGAGGTGGGATAAAAGGGATTTGATGAAGACTCAGGCTAAAAAGTGACCCCTGGGGCATGTTTGGGTCAAGGTTAGAGGATGTAACAATGAACACTTTGCAAAGATTGGCACACACTCACATGAGGTTCTCGTAGATTAGATGTTGAACTGAACCGACCATGAGATAAATGTTCTTACCAAGAGGAATGAATCAGCCAAGGAAAACATGAAAATCTCTTGATGAGCAGGTACCTCCTTTACCTGCATCTCAAGTACACCAAGTTAGAGATCAAAGGCCTATGCATATTAAAAGACTATATAATGCATTAATTGAAATTAATTCTGAAACTGAATTAGTTAAGGACTGTATGATTAAGTGGGAACATAATTTTGGAGAACCAATTATGATGGAAACATGGGAGAGGATTTGGGTTAAAATGTAAGATTTACACAAGCGCAACATTTAAGAGAAAATTTTTATAAAATGTTTTATAGATGGCATTTAGACCCGAAAAAATTATCATCTATGTACCCGGATATACAACCTAAGTGTTGGAGATGTGAATCTATGGATGCTACTTATTTTCATGTATGGTGGACTTGTAGAAAAATTAAGGCTTTCTGGATAAAAATATGGTGGATACTTAAAAATATATTGAAAAAGGGTATCGAATTTTCACCACAGTTGTTTTTGTTAGGTATTATAAAAGACTGTACCACCATAGAGATGAATTTAATTTTGAACTTGATTACAGCGGCAAGATTGTTGGTGGGACAATATTGGAAGACGTCAGAATTACCATCTATTGAAGAATGGACTTTAAAAGTTATTAACTTGGCAGAAATGGCTAAAATATCCGCATATTTGAAGGATCACTCAAATGAAAAATATATGTTGGACTGGAAAAAATGGATAGATTATATACAAAGGAAATATCAATTTAAGAAATTGTATTTAGTATATAGTTAAATATTTATATGTTGGATTGAAAAATGTAGTTAAATTTTTAATAGGATTTATATAACATTTTGGGGTAGTTTAGTGGGTTTTCTTGTGTTGTTTTTTTTTAACCCTGTATTCACTTTGGGAAGTCGGGGGTGGGGGGGTGGGGGTGGAGGGGTTTCTATAATCTTCTCAACTGTAACATGATATTTGATAAAGGATGGGTTGCTCTGCGGCACCTTGTACCACATCTGGAGGGGGTGAGACTGAGGAGCGAAGGTTGAGGGAAGTAGGGAGGTGGCATGAGGGGGAGGAGAGAGTGGGGGTAGAGATGGTGGGTGGATAGAGGTAGAGGTAGGGAGAAAGGAGGAGGGGGATGTGGTTGGGGGGTGCCGCAGAGCAATACCTATAGTTAACTTAACTATTTTAGTTAAGTTTTTATGTTTTGTTCTTGTGATTGAAAAAGTTGTAAACGTTTTTATTCAGTTGAGTTGTTTTAATGTGATTTTTTTCTCTTTTGTTATTTATAATTATAAAAATTAATAAAATTTTATATATATATATATAAAAAGAAGGACAAGCACGGACAAGGGTGTTGCTCCAGACTTATAGATAATCTCTACCTGAAATCAAGGTTCTAAAAACATTAAGGGAGACGTTGGGAGATCTACTGTAAAAGAGTTAATAAAGAAAAGACATTTTGTTCCATTCTTGTTTTCTTGCAACACCTTTCTTTCTTTCTTTCTTTCTTTCTTTCTTTCTTTCTTTCTTTCTTTCTTTCTTTCTTTCTTTCTTCCTTCCTTCCTTCCTTCCTTCCTTCCTTCCTTCCTTCTTTCTTTCTTTCTTTCTTTCTTTCTTTCTTTCTTTCTTTCTTTCTTTCTTTCTTTCTTTCTTTCTTTCTTTCTTTCTTTCTCTCTTGTCCTTCCTCTGATATTTAAGGAGAAAGACGATGATGGTCTTCAAAGGATGACAAACGCTCCATTTCTTCAGCCCAGTTTTGAGATAACACAGCTGTTGCAAAATCAGTGGCCAGTAGGGGTTGCTGCTGCCCTTTCATGTTTGTGCAAGAAAAACGACATAAGCAAAAGCATGTCCAGATGTGGTACGTTCCAAAAATTAAGAAAAATCAATATAAGGATTATTGATGACCTGCCCTAGCCCGTATGTTGAGGTGGAGTATGACCCTCCTCTTTTCCCCTAGACTGGTGGTCTTGAAGGGAGACTTCCTCTCCTTGAACCATGTGAATTAGTCAATGAGTGTGAGATACATTCCTCCAATCCATCCCATAAACAAATTTTGGTAATATGACTTTGTAAACTCAAGCAGATCAAAACGGATTCATGGAACGAACCCCACACAGCCTCCGGTCTATTAAACAGCTAATTCTCGTCTCTTCCTTTCCTTCCATTGCGGAAAAATATTAGTTTTTTAGACAAGACAATCTTAGCAATTGCTCATCGACTCTCTGATCAGACCCCCAGAGGGCTGGGTTGGTAGTTGAAGAGGCAAATATTTGCATGAGGAGGTCCTCTCCTGTCCTTTGGGAATTTAAGAGAGGTGGAGAGGAGTCGAGGGGGAAATCCATTGGCTGTAGTGAAGGAATTAGCCCATTGACTTCTTCCACCATGAGCCAGCTCTTTCTTCTCTCCATAGTCCTGATCTCTGTTGGTAAGAGAAATCCCTTTCAGGGAGAGGTTGTATCCGGTAAAGACATGTTTTTTCGGGTTCCCCATCCTGTGGGAAACCTGAATATATGTATACTTTTCGAATTTGAAGTCAGTTTCACATTTTGAATTTTCATGCTTAATTGGCTAACGTCCAACAAATGAAATCTAGGCCGATGCCTAACTTTTGAGGGAGAGGTCGAATCCGGTAAAGACATGTTTTTTCGGGTTCCCCATCTTGTGGGGAACCTGAGTATATGTAAACTTTTCGAATTTGAAGTCAGTTTCACATTTTGAATTTTCATGCTTAATTGGCTAATGTCCAAGAAATGAAATCTAGGCCAACCTTTGGCCCTACCACTCCACCTTTGACCTAACCTCTTGACCTTTGACCTGACCTCTTGACCTCTTGACCCGACCTCTCGACCTCTCGACCCAACCCCTTGACGTTTGACCTGACCCCTTGACCTTTGACCTGACCCTTCAACCTTTGCCCTGACCCTCGACCTTTGATCTGCCTCTTGACCTTTGACCTGACCCCTCAACCTTTGACCTGACCCTGTGACCCTGCCAATTGACCTTTGGCCCTGCCAGACAACCTGTGACCCGGCCATTGACCCTAGCACTTGGCCTGCTAATTCTTTAAGGAGATCGTACCTATGTAGGTTTGTATTTAGGTTTGATGTTTCAAACAGGTCACCTGTGGGGAACCTGAATATATGTTTATCTTTCGAATTTGAGGTCAGTTTCACATTTTCACTTTTCATGCTTAATTCGCTATTTCCCAAAAAATGCAATCTAAGCCAAGGCGTAACTTTTCAGGGAGAGGTTGGATCCGGAAAACACATGTTTTTTGGGTTCCCCAACCTGTGGGTAACCTGAATATATGTATACCTTTCGAATTTGAGGTCAGTTTCACATTTTCACTTTTCATGCTTAATTCGCTATTTCCCAACAAATGCAATCTAACCCAAGGTGTAACTTTTCAGAGAGAGGTTGGATCCGGTAAAGACATGTTTTTTTCGGGTTCCTCATCCTGTGGGGAACCTGAATATATGTATAGTTTTTGAATTTGAAGTCAGTTTCACATTTTGAATTTTCATGCTTAATTGGCTAATGTCCAACAAATGAAATCTAGGCCGATGCCTAACTTTAATTAAACAAGTTAGAAACCAAAGGTCTATGCACATTAAAAGATTGTATAATGTACTGATAGAAATGGATTCTGAAACTGAATTAGTTAAGGATTGTATGATAAAATGGGGACAAAATTTTGGACAACCAATTATGATTGAAACTTATTATTATTATTATTATTATTATTATTATTATTATTATTATTATTATTATTATTATTATTTATTCGATTTCTATGCCGCCCTATTCCGGAGAACTCAGGGCGGCTCACAACACAGTAACTTGGGAGAGGATCTGGGTGAAAAATGTAAGATTCACTCAAGCGCAACATTTAAGGGAAAGAAAGTTTTCTACTAGAACCAATGAGTGCGGCTCTCATTTGCATGAAAGGAGAAAGCAGAGAGCTTTTAAGGAAAGGAAAGAGGAAGATCTGAAGAAGGTTATCATTTTCCTCCTCAAAAGATTACTCCTTGCCAAAGCTGACCATGGGCTGGGCTGTGATTTTCTTGGCAGTTCTCACTTACTGCACAGGTAAAGTAATTGGCCAAAACACAATCTGCCTGTGATTCTCCTAAGAACAGGCTCCCTGGGAAATGACAAAGAGCAAAGGAAGGTGCACTAGATCCCTAAGCATTGCTTTCTTTCTCTCTCCCCTCACTCTTTCTCTCCTTTCCTCCCACCTTTATCTAAAGGCACTGATGGTCAGTCCCCTTGGACTCAGCCTCCCTCCAGCTCCGTCTCCCTGGGTGGATCCGTTTCACTCTCCTGCTCAACTCAGAGTACCAACAGAATTAGCTGGCTTCAACAGAAAGAAGGAAAAGGGCCTCATTTTGTCCACTGTGATGGCTGCAGCAACAGGGGAGAAGGGATCCCTAATCGGTTCGCTGCCACCAGATCTGGGACTACAGGATCCTTGGCCATCACCAATGTGGAGGCTGAAGACGAGGCAGATTATTACTGTGTTAGCTGGAACAGTGCAAGCAACGCGATCCACAGTAAGAAAAATAAAACTATATTCATGATAAATAGCTGGACTTTGTGAATGAAAATTACTTGAATAGGATGCTCCTCTTCTCTGGTCTTAAGTTAGACAATATTGAACATTTGTCCCTTTATGTCAAATTTCACTGATGCAGAAAGGGGGGGTCAAGTGAACTAAACTGAAATGAGACGAAGAGAAAGTGTTTGTCTCACTTCCCCATCTGAACGAATCACTGTGGAGCTGACTACCCTTCCAGACACAACAGTAATAGGTGGCTTCGTCTTCAACCAGAGCCCCAGTGATAGTCAAGGACATCACATTCCCTGATCTGGACCCAGAGAAGTGTTCTGGAACCCCCGATGGTCTGGAACTGGTCGCATAGATCAGCGTTCGAGGTTTATTCTCAGATATCTGCTGTGCCCACCAAGGGTAGTTTTCATCCCCAAGATTTCCACCCTCATATCGACAAAATAGGGTGATTGTTCTTCCAACTGCAACAAATTCTGGGTCCTTCAACAATTCTGGGTCCTTCAAGGTCTGCATCTGTTGAAGGCTGGGACCTGAAAGAAAGCAAGGGAGTGCTTGTTCAACGGAGGTTCAAGAGGATCAGAAGACCACGTATGGCCAACTCAATTAAAGCCGCCACAAAGAAGGAGAGGTCAACCTACCGTATTTCCCAAAGCACCTGAAAGCGGGACAAGGAACAATGGATGGAAACTGATCAAGGAAAGAAGCAACCTAGGAGAAATTTCGTGACAGGGAGGACAATGATCCAGTGGAACAACTTGCCACCAGAGGTTCTGGGTGCTCCATCACAAGAGGTTTACAAGAAGGGATTGGACAGCCATTTGTCCAGAATGGTTTAGGGTCTCCTGCTTGAGCAGGGGGTTGGACTAGAAGACCTCCAAGGGCACTTCCAACTCTCCTAGTCTGTTATTCTCCCGCCATTTGAATGTCACTGTTATTGCATTTAGAGAAACTGCATTATGGATCAAGACCCTTATTGATCTTTCTCCTCAGCAGTGTGGCCTGTCATGCAATTCCATTTGAAACTGAAATTGGGTTCCAATATCCAGCCTGAGGGTGAGACACATTGCTGTGCAAGATGGTTTTGTGACCACTGGCTTCGGGCACTATGAGAAGATCCCTCCTCCTCTATCCTCAGTGGTTCAGAACAATCCTTATAATTTGAGTGGGGGTTGGGCTAGAAGACCTCCAAGGTCCCTTCCAACTAAGCTATTCCGTTACTCTGTTCTTCTGTTCTTCTGTTGAGTCGTGTTACATATAAAGTTATATATAAAGTAGGGTGTTGGAAGAAATCTAGAAAGTTCCCTGAGCAATTGCAGGATGCTTAATGTTTCATTGGGAGCTTTTAAGTCACCTCCAATTTTCAAATCCCCTGTATGCAAATGTACCCCGTGGTCATTGGTTAAACTAGAAGGCATCCTAAGGCTTCCTGGGAATAAAAAAATGCTGGTAGAACCAATGGGTGCAAATCTCATTTGCAAGAAGGTGCATTTAAGAAGGATATTTAAGGAAAGGAAAGAGGAAGATCTGAAGAAGGTTACCATTTTCCTCCTCAAAAGATTACTCCTTGCCAAAGCTGACCATGGGCTGGGCTGTGATTTTCTTGGCAGTTCTCACTTACTGCACAGGTAAAGTAATTGGCCAAAACACAATCTGCCTGTGATTCTCCTACGAACAGGCTCCCTGGGAAATGACAAGGAGCAAAGGAAGGTGCACTAGACCCATAAGCATTGCTTTCTTTCTCTCTCCCCTCACTCTTTCTCTCCTTCCCTCCCACCTTTATCTAAAGGCACTGATGGTCAGTCCCCTTGGACTCAGCCTCCCTCCAGCTCCGTCTCCCTGGGTGGAACCATTACAATCTCCTGCACAACAACTCACAGTAACTTCAGAATCAGCTGGCATCAACAGAAAGAAGGAAAAGGGCCTCGTTTTGTCCACTGTGATGGCTACAGCAAAAGGGGAGAAGGGATCCCAAATCGGTTCACTGCCACCAGATCTAGGAATACAGGATACTTGGCCATCACCAATGTGGAGGCTGGAGATGAGGCAGATTATTACTGCAGCAGGTGGAACAGTGCAGTTAACCAGTTGCACGGTGATGAATTCTTATGGGGAAGCATGACAAAAACCTTCACTCTCCCTCTTCACACTGAAACCACATGCAACGTACCTTGACCTGTGACTGTGGCACTTGAACCGATGAGGCAGAAGGGAAACTCCTGTAAGCTCATCTCTTTCTGCAAAGGGGTCTCTCAAGGGGGATGATGGGCACTGGAGTGTGAGTGGGAAGGGGGAAGGGAACCCCACAGGTCCAGGGTCTCAGCCGTCCCCTGATAAAAGTACAAAGTTTGAAAGGAGAAGAGGTAAAATCGGAGAAGCTAGAGACGATCTGCAGCTGCTTCAACACCAGATTAGAGATGGGATAAAAGGGACTGCAGGGAGACCCCGGCTAAAAAGGGGTCACTGGGGCATGTTTGTTCCAAGGTACCAGGATGTTAGGATGAAGATCTCCTAAAGATTTACACAATCCTGTGTGATTCTTCTAGAATAGACGATGAACTGAACTTACACCTATTAAATGTTCTTACAAGAAGAAATAAATCCTCTAATGAAAACATGAAGCATGAAACTCTTTTGATGAACCCTTTTACCTCAAACTCGAGCCCATCACTCAAGTCAAGAAGTTGAAGCCAAGACAAGGAGGATGTCCCAGACTTATGCACAATCTCCACCTAAAAATGTCCTTCTTCAAATCGCAGTATTAAAAACGAGAAGTTTTGTGACGTCTTCTGTGAGAAAATGAATAAAGAAGACACACATTGGTCCATTCGTCTTCTCGTTCAACTTATTTTTCCCCCCTCTCCTTCGTCTGATGTTTGAGGAGGAGGAGGAGGATGAAGGTCCTCCAAGGAGCGTAAATGCTGCACTTTTTCAGCCCAGGTGGGGATAACACAGGTGTTGCAAAATCAGAGGCCAGTAGGAGCTTCTGCCGCCCTTCCATGCTTCCCCCCAAAATAACCTCAGCCAAAGGATGGCCAGATGTGGCTCCTGAAATGTCTCATCTCTTCCTCTAGAGTAAAGGAAGGAGGAAGGCAGAGATTCTGCACAGAAGAAGTCAACTATGCACAGTAAACGGAAAAGGTTTAGGGTCCAGCGATTCTTAAGCCCAGGTGGGGATAACACAGGTGCAGCAATATCTGGGGCCAGTAGGGGTTGCTGCTGCCCTTCCAGGCTTCTTCTGAAAAATAGGACTTCAACAAAAAGGACAGTCAGATGTGTCTCCTGAAAGGTCTACTCCCTTCCTCAGTCTACAGTGAGGGAGAGAGGTGGGCACTGATCATTCACGTAAGAGGCAAAATAAGGAATGATACATGGAAATAGTCAGGTCCAACAACCATATTTCAGGTGACCTGTTCCAGAAACTGTTAAATAAAAGAATAGGAGGATTGCTTATGACCTGGTTATGACCCATATATCAAAATGGAGTTTGATCCTCCACTTTTTCCCTAGACTTGTGGTTTGACAGGCTGTTGAGGTGGAGTTACATAACTACACGCATCATTTTCGTGTCAAATTCACGTATAAGGTAGTGTGTTTGAAGAAATTTCCCTGTTCCACAAGCAGCAGGATGTGATATTCAAGGGAGAGCTATTAATTCCTGCTGGTTTCCAAATCTCCTATATGCAAATGTTTCCCCTGGTCATTGGTTACATCAGAAGACCCCAAAATGCTTTTGGGAAAGAAAGTTTTCTACTAGAACCAATGAGTACGGCTCTCATTTGCATGAAAGGAGAAAGCAGAGAGCTTTTAAGGAAAGGAAAGAGGAAGATCTGAAGAAGGTTACCATTTTCCTCCTCAAAAGATTACTCCTTGCCAAAGCTGACCATGGGCTGGGCTGTGATTTTCTTGGCAGTTCTCACTTACTGCACAGGTAAAGTAATTGGCCAAAACACAATCTCCCTCTGATTCTCCTAAGAACGGGCTCCCTGGGAAATGACAATGAGCGAAGGAAGGTGCACTAGACCCATAAGCATTGCTTTCTTTCTTTCTCTCTCCCCTCACTCTTTCTCTTTCCCTCCCACCTTTATCTACAGGCACTGATGGTCAGTCCCCTTGGACTCAGCCTCCCTCCAGCTCCGTCTCCCTGCGTGGATCTGTTTCACTCTCCTGCTTAACTCAGAGTAGCTACCAGATCGGCTGGTATCAACAGAAACCAGGAAAAGGGCCTCGCTTTGTCCACTGTGATGGCTGCAGCAGGGGAGAAGGGATCCCAAATCGGTTCACTGCCACCAGATCTGGGACTACAGGATCCTTGGCCATCACCAATGTGGAGGCTGAAGACGAGGCAATGTATTACTGCGGCAGCTGGAACACTGGAGGTACCCAGTTGCACAGTGATGAATTCTTATGGGGAAGCGTGACAAAAACCTTCACTCTCCCTCTTCACACTGAAACCACATGCAACGTACCTTGACCTGTGACTGGGGCACTTGAACCGATGAGGCAGAAGGGAAACTCCTGTAAGCTCATCTCTTTCTGCAAAGGGGTCTCTCAAGGGGGATGATGGGCACTGGAGTGTGGGTGAGAAGGGGGAAGGGAACCCCACAGGTCCAGGGTCTCAGCCGTCCCCTGATAAAAGTACAAAGTTTGAAAGGAGAAGAGGTAAAATCGGAGAAGCTAGAGACGATCTGCAGCTGCTTCAACACCAGATTAGAGATGGGGTAAAAGGGACTGCAGGGAGACCCCGGCTAAAAAGGGGTCACTAGGGCATGTTTGTTCCAAGGTACCAGGATGTTAGGATGAAGATCTCCTAAAGATTTACACAATCCTGTGTGGTTCTTCTAGAATAGACGATGAACTGAACTTACACCTATTAAATGTTCTTACCAGGAGAAATAAATCCTCTAATGAAAACATGAAGCATGAAACTCTTTTGATGAAACCTTTTACCTCAACCTCGAGCCCATCACTCAAGTCAAGAAGTTGAAGCCCAGACAAGGAGGATGTCCCAGACTCATCTACAATCTCCACCAAAAAATGCCCTTCTTCAAATCGCAGTATTAAAAACGACAGGTTTTGTGACGTCTTCTGTGAGAAAATGAATGAAGAAGACACACTGTGTTCCATTCGTCTTTTCGTTCAACTTATTTTTTTCCCCTCTCCTTCGTCTGATGTTTGAGGAGGAGGATGAAGGTTCTCCAAGGAGCGTAAGTGCTGCACTTCCTCAGCCCAGGTGGGGATAACACAGGTGTTGCAAAATCAGAGGCCAGTAGGGGCTGCTGCCGCCCTTCCATGCTTCCCCCCAAAATAACCTCACTGAAAGGATGGCCAGATGTGGCTCCTGAAATGTCTCGTCTCTTCCTCTAGAGTAAAGGAAGGAGGAAGGCAGAGATTCTGCACAGAAGAAGTCAACTATGCACGGTAAACGGAAATGGTTTAGGGTCCAGCGATTCTTCAGCCCAGGTGGGGATAACACAGGTGCGGCAATATCTGGGGCCAGTAGGGGTTGCTGCTGCCCTTCCAAGCTTCTTCTGAAAAATAGGACTTCAACAAAAAGGACAAGTCAGATGTGTCTCCTGAAAGGTCTACTCCCTTCCTCAGTCTGCAGTGAGGGAGAGAGGCGGGCACTGATCCTTCACATAAGAGGCGAAATAAGGAATGATACATGGAAATAGTCAGGTCCAACAAACATATTTCAGGTGACCTGTTCCAGAAACTGTTAAATAAAAGAATAGGAGGATTGCTTATGACCTGGTTATGACCCATATATCCAAATGGACTATGATCCTCCACTTTTTCCCTAGACTTGTGGTTTGACAGGCTGTTGAGGTGGAAATACATAACTACACGCATTATTTCCGTGTGAAATTCACGTATAAGGTGGTGTGTTTGTAGAAATTTACCTGTTCCACAAGCAGCAGGGTGTGATATTCAAGGGAGACCTATTAATTCCTCCTGGTTTCCAAATCTCCTATATGCAAATGTTTCCCCTGGTCATTGGTTACATCAGAAGACCCCAAAATGCTTTTGGGAAAGAAAGTTTTCTACTAGAACCAATGAGTGCAGCTCTCATTTGCATGAAAGGAGAAAGCAGAGAGCTTTTAAGGAAAGGAAAGTGGAACATCTGAAGAAGGTTATCATTTTCCTCCTCTAAAGATTACTCCTTGCTAAAGCTGACCATGGGCTGGGCTGTGATTTTCTTGGCAGTTCTCACTTACTGCACAGGTAAAGTAATTGGCCAAAACACAATCTGCCTGTGATTCTCCTAAGAACAGGCTCCCTGGGAAATGACAAAGAGGAAAGGAAGGTGCACTAGATCCATAAGCATTGCTTTCTCTCTCTCTCCCCTCACTCTTTCTCTCCTTCCCTCCCACCTTTATCTAAAGGCACTGATGGTCAGTCTCCTTGGACTCAGCCTCCCTCCAGCTCCGTCTCCCTGGGTGGATCCGTTTCACTCTCATGCTTAACTCAGAGTACCAACTACATCGGCTGGTATCAACAGAAAGAAGGAAAAGGGCCTCGTTTTGTCCACTGTGATGGCTGCAGCAGGGGAGAAGGGATCCCAAATCGGTTCACTGCCACCAGATCTGGGAGTACAGGATCCTTGGCCATCACCAATGCAGAGGCTGGAGACGAGGCAGATTATTACTGCGGCAGCTGGAACAGTGCAGGCAACGCGATCCACAGTGGTAAATTCTTATGGGGAAGCGTGACAAAAACCTTCACTCTCCCTCTTCACACTGAAACCACATGCAACGTACCTTGACCTGTGACTGGGGCACTTGAACCGATGAGGCAGAAGGGAAACTCCTGTAAGCTCATCTCTTTCTGCAAAGGGGTCTCTCAAGGGGGATGATGGGCACTGCAGTGTGGGTGAGAAGGGGGAAGGGAACCCCACAGGTCCAGGGTCTCAGCCGTCCCCTGATAAAAGTACAAAGTTTGAAAGGAGAAGAGGTAAAATCGGAGAAGCTAGAGACGATTTGCAGCTGCTTCAACACCAGATTAGAGATGGGATAAAAGGGACTGCAGGGAGACCCCGGCTAAAAAGGGGTCACTGGGGCATGTTTGTTCCAAGGTACCAGGATGTTAGGATGAAGATCTCCTAAAGATTTACACAATCCTGTGTGGTTCTTCTAGAATAGACGATGAACTGAACTTACACCTATTAAATGTTCTTACCAGGAGAAATAAATCATCTAATGAAAACATGAAGCATGAAACTCTTTTGATGAACCCTTTTACCTCAACCTCGAGCCCATCACTCAAGTCAAGAAGGTGAAGCCCAGCCAAGGAGGATGCCCCAGACTTATACACAATCTCCACCTAAAAATGCCCTTCTTCAAATCACAGTATTAAAAACCACGAGAGGTTTTGTGACGTCTTCTGTGAGAAAATGAATAAAGAAGACACACATTGTTCCATTCGTCTTCTCGTTCAACTTATTTTTTCCCCCTCTCCTTCGTCTGATGTTAGAGGAGGAGGATGAAGTTTCTCCAAGGAGCATAAGTGCTGCAATTCCTCAGCCCAGGTGGGGATAACACAGGTGTTGCAAAATCAGAGGCCAGTAGGAGCTTCTGCCGCACTTCCATGCTTCCCCCCAAAATAACCTCAGCCAAAGGATGGCCAGATGTGGCTCCTGAAATGTCTCATCTCTTCCTCTAGAGTAAAGGAAGGAGGAAGGCAGAGATTCTGCACAGAAGAAGTCAACTATGCACAGTAAACGGAAAAGGTTTAGGGTACAGCGATTCTTAAGCCCAGGTGGGGATAACACAGGTGCAGCAATATCTGGGGCCAGTAGGGGTTGCTGCTGCCCTTCCAGGCTTCTTCTGAAAAATAGGACTTCAACAAAAAGGACAGTCAGATGTGTCTCCTGAAAGGTCTACTCCCTTCCTCAGTCTACAGTGAGGGAGAGAGGCGGGCACTGATCCTTCAAATAAGAGGCGAAATAAGGAATGATAGATGGAAATAGTCAGGTCCAACAACCATATTTCAGGTGACCTGTTCCAGAAACTGTTAAATAAAAGAATAGGAGGATTGCTTATGACCTGGTTATGACCCATATATCCAAATGGACTATGATCCTCCACTTTTTCCCTAGACTTGTGGTTTGACAGCCTGTTGAGGTGGAGTTACATAACTACACGCATCATTTCCATGTCAAGTTCACGTATAAGGTAGTGTGTTTGTAGAAATTTCCCTTTCCACAAGCAGCAGGGTGTGATATTCAAGGGAGACCTATTAAGTCCTCCTGGTTTCCAAATCTCCTATATGCAAATGTTTCCCCTGGTCATTGGTTACATCAGAAGACCCCAAAATGCTTTTGGGAAAGACAGTTTTTTGCTAGAACCAATGAGTGCGGCTCTCATTTGCATGAAAGGAGAAAGCAGAGAGCTTTTAAGGAAAGGAAAGAGGAAGATCTGAAGAAGGTTATTATTTTCCTCCTCAAAAGATTACTCCTTGCCAAAGCTGACCATGGGCTGGGCTGTGATTTTCTTGGCAGTTCTCACTTACTGCACAGGTAAAGTAATTGGCCAAAACACAATCTGCCTCTGATTCTCCTAAGAACAGGCTCCCTGGGAAATGACAAGGAGCAAAGGAAGGTGCACTAGATCCATAAGCATTGCTTTCTTTCTCTCTCCCCTCACTCTTTCTCTCCTTCCCTCCCACCTTTATCTAAAGGCACTGATGGTCAGTCCCCTTGGACTCAGCCTCCAGCCAGCTCCGTCTCCCTGCGTGAAACCATTACGATCTCCTGCTTAACTCAGAGTACAAACACAATCAGCTGGTATCAACAGAAAGAAGGAAAAGGGCCTCGTTTTGTCCACTGTGATGGCTGCAGCAGGGGAGAAGGGATCCCAAATCGGTTCACTGCCACCAGATCTGGGACTACAGGATCCTTGGCCATCACCAATGTGGAGGCTGAAGACGCGGCAATTTATTACTGCGGCAGCTGGAACACTGGAGCTACCCAGTTGCACGGTGATGAACTCTTATGGGGAAGCGTGACAAAAACCTTCACTCTCCCTCTTCACACTGAAACCACATGCAACGTACCTTGACCTGTGACTGGGGCACTTGAACCGATGAGGCAGAAGGGAAACTCCTGTAAGCTCATCTCTTTCTGCAAAGGGGTCTCTCAAGAGGGATGATGGGCACTGGAGTGTGGGTGAGAAGGGGGGAGGGAACCCCACAGGTCCAGGGTCTCAGCCGTCCCCTGATAAAAGTACAGAGTTTGAAAGGAGAAGAGGTAAAATCGGAGAAGCTAGAGACGATATGCATCTGCTTCAACACCAGATTAGAGATGGGATAAAAGGGACTGCAGGGAGACCCCGGCTAAAAAGGGGTCACTGGGGCAGTTTGTGCCATGGCTACAGGATATTAGGATAACGATCTCCTAAAGATTTACACAATCCTGTGTGGTTCTTCTAGAATGGCTGATGTAGTGAACTTACACCTATTAAATGTTCTTACCAGGAGAAATAAATCCTCTAATGAAAACATGAAGCATGAAACTCTTTTGATGAACCCTTTTACCTCAACCTCGAGCCCATCACTCAAGTCAAGAAGTTGAAGCCCAGACAAGCAGGATGTCCCAGACTTATATACAATCTCCACCTAAAAATGTCCTTCAAATCGCAGTATTAAAAACAACGAGAGGTTTTGTAACGTCTTCTGTGAGAAAATGAATGAAGAAGACACACTGTGTTCCATTCGTCTTTTCGTTCAACTTATTTTTTTCCCCTCTCCTTCGTCTGATGTTTGAGGAGGAGGATGAAGGTTCTCCAAGGAGCGTAAATGCTGCACTTCCTCAGCCCAGGTGGGGATAACGCAGGTGTTGCAAAATCAGAGGCCAGTAGGGGCTGCTGCCGCCCTTCCATGCTTCCCCCCAAAATAACCTCAGCCAAAGGATGGCCAGATGTGGCTCCTGAAATGTCTCATCTCTTCCTCTAGAGTAAAGGAAGGAGGAAGGCAGAGATTCTGCACAGAAGAAGTCAACTATGCATGGTAAACGGAAATGGTTTAGGGTCCAGCGATTCTTCAGCCCAGGTGGGGATAACACAGGTGCGGCAATATCTGGGGCCAGTAGGGGTTGCTGCTGCCCTTCCAGGCTTCTTCTCAAAAATAGGACTTCAACAAAAAGGACAGTCAGATGTGTCTCCTGAAAGGTCTACTCCCTTCCTCAGTCTACAGTGAGGGAGAGAGGCGGGCACTGATCCTTCAAATAAGAGGCGAAATAAGGAATGATAGATGGAAATAGTCAGGTCCAACAACCATATTTCAGGTGACCTGTTCCAGAAACTGTTAAATAAAAGAATAGGAGGATTGCTTATGACCTGGTTATGACCCATATATCCAAATGGACTATGATCCTCCACTTTTTCCCTAGACTTGTGGTTTGACAGCCTGTTGAGGTGGAGTTACATAACTACACGCATCATTTCCATGTCAAGTTCACGTATAAGTTAGTATGTTTGTAGAAATTTCCCTTTCCATAAGCAGCAGGGTGTGATATTCAAGGGAGACCTATTAATTCCTCCTGGTTTCCAAATCTCCTATATGCAAATGTTTCCCCTGGTCATTGGTTACATCAAAAGACCCCAAAATGCTTTTGGGAAAGAAAGTTTTCTACTAGAACCAATGAGTGCGGCTCTCATTTGCATGAAAGGAGAAAGCAGAGAGCTTTTAAGGAAAGGAAAGAGGAAGATCTGAAGAAGGTTATTATTTTCCTCCTCAAAAGATTACTCCTTGCCAAAGCTGACCATGGGCTGGGCTGTGATTTTCTTGGCAGTTCTCACTTACTGCACAGGTAAAGTAATTGGCCAAAACACAATCTGCCTGTGATTCTCCTAAGAACAGGCTCCCTGGGAAATGACAAAGAGCAAAGGAAGGTGCACTAGATCCATAAGCATTGCTTTCTTTCTCTCTCCCCTCACTCTTTCTCTCCTTCCCTCCCACCTTTATCTAAAGGCACTGATGGTCAGTCCCCTTGGACTCAGCCTCCCTCCAGCTCCGTCTCCCTGGGTGAAACCATTACGATCTCCTGCTTAACTCAGAGTACCAACAGGATCGACTGGTATCAACAGAAAGAAGGAAAAGGGCCTCGTTTTGTCCACTGTGATGGTTGCAGCAACAGGGGAGAAGGGATCCCAAATCGGTTCACTGCCACCAGATCTGGGACTACAGGATCCTTGGCCATCACCAATGCAGAGGCTGGAGATGAGGCAAATTACTACTGTGGTAGCTGGTTAAGCAACGTGTTGCACAGTGGTGAATTCTTATGGGGAAGTGCACAAAAACCTCCTCACTGGCTCTCCAGCTGAAGCAAGAAGCCACATACCTTGATTGGGGAAGTAGAGCTGAAAAGACAGGAAATTATGAAGAGCAAAGGAAGGTACATTAGATCCATAATCATTGCTTTCTTTTTTTCTCCCCTCCCTCTTTCTCTCCTTCTCTCCCACCTTTGCCTCAAGCCACTGGTGGTCAGTCCACTTGGACTCAGCCTCCCTCCAGCTCCATCTCCCTGCCTCCTCGCTGCCTCTTCAGCTTGTAAGCTGATATGGAGCAGTGGACACTTTAGCTGGAGCTGCAGGAGAGAAAAAAACCTGCAATAAGAGCTTTCCATCTCAAAAGGAGTCTCTGAATCTCTCCCACGGAGATGGCAGGCACAGGGGAGAAGAGGGCATGGGAAGCAAACAGCCCCATGAACTCTTGTGGTCTGAGCAGGAACACTGAAAGGAACAGGTGAAAAAACGGAGGAGGTAGACATGATTCTTCAGTTAGTTCAGCACCGAACAGGAGGAGGTGATAAAAGGGATTGTAGGAGAACACAGCATGAAAAACTGGTCCCTGCGGCAGGCCTGTGGCATGGCTGGAGGATGTAGGGATGAACTCTTAGTCAAGATCTGTAGACTTGTGTGTGGTTCTCCTACATTAGGAGGTGGAACTGAACAGACCACATGCTGAACGTTTTCTTCCTGGGAGAAATGCATCACCCACTGGAAACATGAAAGTCATCCTTTTCCACAATCACTTGTCTTAGTTGCTACATGGGACTTCTGCATTCCTTATAATTTCTCCTTAGTTCTAGGTTGCTTCTCTCCTGGATTAGTTTCCATTTGTTGCTTCTTGTCCAATTGACAATTAACGTCAGGGCGATCTGGCATTAACTGAGACCTTTTAATGCTACCTCCGTTTCCAAATCTCATCCATGTAAATATTTCTGTTGGTCATTGGCTAAACTAGAAGGATAGACGTCATTGTGGTTTTGGGAAATAAGGCATTTAGGAGAACCAATGAGTGCAGATCTCATTTGCATGAAAGGAGAAAGCAGGGGTCTTTAAAGGAAAGGAAAGGGGAAGATCTGAAGAAGGTTATAATTTGCATGAAGAGGTGAACTCAGGGCATTTAAAGGAAAGGAGAAGATTTGGTTATAATTATCCTCCCTGAACAATCCTTCCTTGACAAACTTGACCATGGGTTGGGCTGCGTTCCTCGTTGCGCTCCTCACTTACTGCACAGGTAAAGCTTTCCTGGGCCAAGAGAGAATCTGCTTGTGATTCTCATAAGAACAGGGTCCCTTGGAAAAGTCCAAGAGCAAAGGAAGGTGACTCAGTTTAACAGTCTTTCTTTCTGTCTCTCCACTCTTTCTCTTCATCCCACCCTCTTGAAAGGCATTCATGGCGAGTCCCCTTGGACTCAGCCTCCCTCCAGCTCCGTTTCCCTGGGTGGATCCGTTACGATCTCCTGCACAACAACTCAGAGTAGCTACTGGATCGGCTGGTATCAACAGAAAGAAGGAAAAGGGCCTCGTTTTGTCCACTGTGATGACTGAAGCAGGGGAGAAGGGATCCCAAATCAGTTCACTGCCACTAGATCTGGGAGTACAGGATCCTTGGCCATCACCAATGTGGAGGCTGAAGACGAGGCAATTTATTACTGCGGCAGCTGGAACTCTGGAGCTACCCAGTTGCACAGTGGTGAATTCTTATGGGGAAGCGTGACAAAAACCTTCACTCTCCTTCTTCACACTGAAACCACATGCAACGTACCTTGACCTGTGACTGGGGCACTTGAACCGATGAGGCAGAAGGGAAACTCCTGTAAGCTCATCTCTTTCTGCAAAGGGGTCTCTCAAGGGGGATGATGGGCACTGGAGTGTGGATGAGAAGGGGGAAGGGAACCCCACAGGTCCAGGGTCTCAGCTGTCCCCTGATAAAAGTACAAAGTTTGAAAGGAGAAGAGGTAAAATCGGAGAAGCTGGAGACGATCTGCAGCTGCTTCAACACCAGATTAGAGATGGGATAAAAGGGACTGCAGGGAGACCCCGGCTAAAAAGGGGTCACTGGGGCAGTTTGATCCAAGGTACCAGGATGTTAGGATGAAGATCTCCTAAAGATTTACACAATCCTGTGTGGTTCTTCTAGAATAGACGATGAACTGAACTTACACCTATTAAACGTTCTTACCAGGAGAAATAAATCCTCTAATGAAAACATGAAGCATGAAACTCTTTTGATGAACCCTTTTACCTCAACCTCGAGCCCATCACTCAAGTCAAGAAGGTGAAGCCCAGCCAAGCAGGATGTCCCATTCTTATACACAATCTCCACCTAAAAATGTCTTTCTTCAAATCGCAGTATCAAAAACAACGAGAGGTTTTGTGACGTCTTCTGTGAAAAAAATGAATGAAGAAGACACACTGTGTTCCATTCGTCTTTTCGTTCAACTTATTTTTTCCCCTCTCCTTCGTCTGATATTTGAGGAGGAGGAGGAGGATGAAAGTCCTCAAAGGAGCGTAAATGCTGCACTTCCTCAGCCCAGGTGGGGATAACACAGGTGTTGCAAAATCAGAGGCCAGTAGGGGCTGCTGCCGCCTTTCCATGCTTCCCCCCAAAATAACCTCTGCCAAAGGATGGCCAGATGTGGCTCCTGAAATGTCTCGTCTCTTCCTCTAGAGTAAAGGAAGGAGGAAGGCAGAGATTCTGCACAGAAGAAGTCAACTATGCAGGATAAATGGAAATGGTTTAAGAACCAGCGATTCTTCAGCCCAGGTGGCGATAACACAGGTGGGGTAATATCTGGGGCCAGTAGGGGTTGCTGCTGCCCTTCCCTGGCTGGAACCATTACGATCTCCTGCACAACAACTCAGAGTACCAACAGCATCTACTGGTATCAACAGAAAGAAGGAAAAGGGCCTCGTTTTGTCCACTGTGATGGCTGCAGCAACAGGGGAGAGGGGATCCCAAATCGGTTCACTGCCACCAAATCTGGGACTACAGGATCCTTGGCCATCACCAATGCAGAGGCTGGAGACGAGGTAGATTACTACTGTGGTAGCTGGAAAAGCAACGTGTTGCACAGTGGTACAAAAAAATTTTTTTTTTGAGTACATCAGAAGCAGGAACCCAACCAGAAAATCAGTTGGGCCACTTGATAACAATGGTCAGAAGGGGATAATCAGAGAAGACAAGGAGATTGCTGAGAGGCTAAATGACTTCTTTGCCTCCGTTTTCACCGAGGAGAATAGAGAACATCTGCCTGCCACTGAATTAGTTTTCCCAGGGAGGGAAATAGAAGAATTAAACCTGATAGAGATAAACAAGGAAGATGTTCTTGCATGCCTTTCTAAACTAAACGTCAACAAATCGCCGGGTCCAGATGGCATCCACCCTAGAATTCTCAAGGAACTCAAGTGTGAAATTGCTGAACTTCTAGCTAAAATATACAATCTTTCTCTAAGATCAGGCACTGTATCGGAGGATTGGAGGGAAGCAAATATAACCCCGATCTTCAAGAAAGGATCCAGAGGTGATCCAGGAAACTATAGACCAGTCAGTCTAACCTCAGTTCCAGGCAAACTGATGGAAACCATTATTAAAGATAAAATTACAGGGCACATAGAAAAACAGGCATTGCTGAATGAAAATCAACATGGTTTCTGCAAAGGCAAATCATGTCTTACTAACTTGTTAGAATTCTTTGAGGGTGTAAATAAATACATAGATAAAGGGGCCCCAGTTGATATTGTATATCTTGACTTTCAAAAGGCTTTTGACAAAGTCCCTCACCAAAGGCTCCTAAAAAAGCTCTCCAGCCACGGAATTAGAGGACAGGTCTTGTCCTGGATTGGTAACTGGCTAAATTGTAGGAAGCAAAGGGTGGCAATAAATGGACAATTCTCCGGATGGAAAGAAGTGAGAAGTGGTGTACCCCAAGGTTCAGTTTTGGGACCTTTACTTTTTAATTTATTCATCAATGATCTGGATGTAGAAGTTAATAGTGAGGTAGCCAAGTTTGCTGATGACACTAAATTGTTCCGGGTTGTGAAAACTGAAACTGATTGTCGGGAGCTCCAGAAGGATCTCTCGAAATTGTGTGAGTGGGCAACAAAGTGGCAAATGCATTTTAACCTAAACAAGTGCAAAGTTATGCACATCGGGGCAAAGAACCCCAATTATACTTACCAACTGATGGGGACCAAACTTTCTGAGACAACCCAAGAAAGGGATCTTGGGGTTTTGGTGGACAGCTCGATGAAGATGTCAACCCAATGCGCAGCAGCAGTAAAAAAAGCAAATTCCATGCTTGACATGATTAGGAAGGGAATCGAAAATAAGTCAGCAAGTGTTGTATTACCTCTGTACAAATCGATGGTGAGACCACACTTGGAGTACTGTGTACAGTTCTGGTCACCGCACCTCAAGAAGGATATAATGGAACTGGAAAAGGTGCAAAAAAGGGCAACAAGAATGATCAAGGAAATGGAGCGCCTCCCTTATGAAACCAGATTGCAACGCCTTGGTCTCTTCAGCCTTGAAATAGCTAAGAAAGTGAGGACAAATAAAGGGAAATATTTCTTCACCCAGAGGGTCATTGATTTATGGAATTCACTTCCAGAAGAGGTCGTGACAGCTGTCAGCCTTGACAGCTTCAAGGCAGGGCTAGATAGATTCATGGATGCAAAGTGTATCGGTGGTTATTAAAACGGATGTCCATGTGCTGCCTCTATGTTGGTTGAGGCAGGCAGGATTCCCTTGGGTACCATTTGTTGGGGGTCAAGGGAAAGGGAGGGTTTTGCCTTCTCTTTATGCTCAAGATCCCCATGTACAATTGGTGGGCCACTGTGTGACACAGAATGCTGGGCTCGATGGGCTTTGGCCTGATTCAGCATGGCTCTTCTTATGTTCTTATGTTCTTATTCTTATGGGGAAGTTCACAAAAACCTCCTCACTGGCTCTCCAGCTGAAGCAAGAAGCCACATACCTTGATTGGGGAAGTAGAGCTGAAAAGACAGGAAATGATGAAGAGCAAAGGAAGGTGCATTAGATCCATAATCATTGCTTTCTTTTTTTCTCCCCTCCCTCTTTCTCTCCTTCTCTCCCACCTTTGCCTAAAGCCACTGGTGGTCAGTCCACTTGGACTCAGCCTCCCTCCAGCTCCGTCTCCCTGCCTCCTCGCTGCCTCTTCAGCTTGTAAGCTGATATGGAGCAGTGGACACTTTAGCTGGAGCTGCAGGAGAGAAAAAAAAAACCTGCAATAAGAGCTTTCTATCTCGAAAGGAGTCTCTGAATCTCTGCCAAGGAGATGGTAGGCACAGGGGAGAAGAGGGCATGGGAAGCAAACAGCCCCATGAACTCTTGTGGTCTGAGCAGGAACACTGAAAGGAACAGGTGAAAAAGTGGAGGAGGTAGACATGATTCTTCAGTTAGTTCAGCACCGAACAGGAGGAGGTGATAAAAGGGATTGTAGGAGAACACAGCATGAAAAATTGGTCCCTGCGGCAGGCCTGTGGCATGGCTGGAGGATGTAGGGATGAACTCTTAGTCAAGATCTGTAGACTTCTGTGTGGTTCTCCTACATTAGGAGGTGAAACTGAACAGACCACATGCTGAACGTTTTCTTCCTGGGAGAAATGCATCACCCACTGGAAACATGAAATTCATCCTTTTCCACAATCACTTGTCTTAGTTGCTACATGGGACTTCTGCATTCCCTATAATTTCTCCTTAGTTCTAGGTTGCTTCTCTCCTGGATTAGTTTCCATTCATTGCTTCTTTTCCAATTGACAATTAATGTCAGGGCGATCTCGCATTAACTGAGACCTTTTAATTCTTCCTTCGTTTCCAAATCTCATCCATGCAAATATTTCTGTTGGTCATTGGCTAAACTAGAAGGATAGACGTCATTGTGGTTTTGGGAAATAAGGCATTTAGGAGAACCAATGAGTGCAGATCTCATTTGCATGAAAGGAGAAAGCAGGGGTCTTTAAAGGAAAGGAAAGGAAAGGGGAAGATCTGAAGAAGGTTATAATTTGCACGAAGAGGTGAACTCAGGGCATTTAAAGGAAAGGAGAAGATTTGGTTATAATTATCCTCCCTGAACAATCCTTCCTTGACAAAGTTGACCATGGGTTGGACTGCATTCTTCCTTGCGCTCCTCACTTACTGCACAGGTAAAGCTTTCCTGGGCCAAGAGAGAATCTGCTTGTGATTCTCGTAAGAACAGGGTCCCTTGGAAAACTCCAAGAGCAAAGGAAGGTGACTCAGTTTAACAGTCCTTCTTTCTGTCTCTCCTCTCTTTCTCTTCATCCCACCCTCTTGAAAGGCATTCATGGCGAGTCCCCTTGGACTCAGCCTCCCTCCAGCTCCGTTTCCCTGGGTGGATCCATTACGATCTCCTGCTCAACTACTCAGAGTAGCTATGAGATTGGCTGGTATCAACAGAAAGCAGGAAAAGGGCCTCGTTTTGTCCACTGTGATGGCTGCAGCAACAGGGGAGAAGGGATCCCAAATCGGTTCACTGCCACCAGATCTGGGAATACAGGATCCTTGGCCATCACCAATGTGGAGGCTGATGACGAGGCAATTTATTACTGCGGCAGTTGGAACAGTGCAGGTAACCAGTTGCACGGTGATGAATTCTTATGGGGAAGTGTGGCCAAAACCTTCACTCTTCCTCTTCACACTGAAACCACATGCAACGTACCTTGATCTATGACTGGGGACCCTTGAGTTGAACAGACCAGAAACGTCTGTAGGCTCATCTCCCTCTGCAAACAATTCTCTCTGCGCCCAGCTCAATGCCCAATTACTACAATATCAGTGACCAACAAGGGGTAGCTGCTGCCCTTTCATGACTTAAACAAAAGGGTGGGCAGATATGCCTCCTGAAATGTCTCCTCTCTCCCCCCAGATTAAGGGAGGGAGGAGGCCACTGGTCCTCTCTCTCTCTCTCTCTCTCTCTCTCTCTCTCTCTCTCTCTCTCTCTCTCTCTCTCTCTCTCTCTCTCTCTCTCTCTCTCTCTCTCTCTCTCTCTCCCTCCCTCCCTCCCTCCCTCCCTCTCCCTCTACCCCGTTAAAGGCACTGATGGTCAGTCCCCTAGGACTCAGCCTCCCTCCAGCTCCGTTTCCCTGGGTGGATCCATTACGATCTCCTGCACAACAACTCAGAGTAGCTACTGCATTGGCTGGTATCAACAGAAACCTGGAGAAGCTCCTCGCTATGTCCAATGTAGCGGATACAGCAGGGGAGAAGGGATCCCAGATCGGTTCACTGCCACCAAATCTGGGACTACAGGATCCATGGCCATCACCAATGTGGAGGCTGAAGACGAGGGAATTTATTACTGCGGCAGCTGGAATACTGCAGATACCCAGTTGCACGGTGATGAATTCTTATGGGGAAGCGTGACAAAAACCTTCACTCTTCCTCTTCAGACTGAAACCACATGCAACGTACCTTGACCTGTGACTGGGGATGCTTGAGCTGAAGAGACAGGAGAGAAACGTCTGTAGGCTCATCTGCATCTGCAGAGAAGTCTCTGAGCGCCCATCACGAGGGATGATGGGCGCAGAAATGTGGATGAGAAAGGTGGAGGTGAAGCCCACAGATCCACGGTCTCAGCCTTCTGCGGTATAAGTACAAATTATGAATGGAGAAAAAGTAAAATTGGAGAAGGCAGAGATGATTTGCAGGTGCTTCACTGCAAGACTGGAAACAGGAGAAAAAAGATTGTATGAGGACAGAGCATTAAAAAGTGGTTCCTGTGATAGGTTTGCTCCAATGAGTTGTGGAAGCATGGACAAACTCTTAGTAAAGATTGCAGCAGTCACGCGTTGTACTCCCTACATTAGAGGTTGAACCGAGGAGACCACATGCTAAAGCTCTGCTTCCTAGGAGAATTGAACCAGCCACTAAAAATATGAAACCCTTCTGATGAGAGATACTGTACATCCTTCACCTCAACCTCAATCCTACCACTAAAGTGAAGACGGGCAAGCACAGGGAAGCATGACAAACCTTAGATATAGTGTCGACCCGAAGTGTCTTTTTTGAAATCAAAGCATTAAAATGTTCCATTCTTGTCACCTTTTATTTCCTTCTTGTTTTTCCTGTCTGTTCTCTGATAGTTGAGGAGAAGGAGGAGGATGGTCCTCAAAGGAGGCCAAAAGCTGCATTCCTTCAACCCAGGTGAGGATAATGTGGATGCTGCAACATTTGTGGCCGGTAGGGTTTTTGGATGGTTCTCCCAAAAATGCTGGCTGTGGAATTCTGGGAGTTGAAGTCCACATGCCTTAAAATTGTCAAGGTTGAGAAACACTGTTCTAGAGTAAGGGAGGAAGGGCGGCATTGAGCCTTCACGCAGCAGGCGAAATAAGGAGGGATAGAAGGAAGAGGTTTAGATCCAGCAGCTCTGCTCCCAGCGGCTTTTCAAAACTTTTAAAAAAGAATATGAAAATTGCTTATGATCTGTTTTAGCACATCGGTCCAATCGGAGGATGGTTCTCCATATATATGGCTTCTGGGTTTGTATTTCCTGCTCTTTGGAAATAAGAGCTGATTCTGTAGTAATTGCATATTAGTCCTTACATGCTATGCAGATCAATAGAATTTGATAATTACATTTACACATAAGCTTTGCCATGTCCCATTCATGTAAAACGTGGGGTGTCTGAAGACACATTGAAGGTCCCCCGATTCACAATAATGTGGTCAGGTTTAATTGGGAGCTTTTAAGTCTCCCCCATTTTCAGATCTCCATGCAAATCTGTCCTTTGTCGTTGGCTAAGTTAGAAGAGCCCAGAATGCTTTGGGGGAATAAAATATTCCAACGGAACCAATGAGTGCAGATCTCATTTGCATGAAGTGGCCAAGCAGAGGCATTTAAGGAAAGGAAAGGAAAGAAGAAGAGGGTTATAATTTTCTTCCTTAGAAGGACATTCCTTGCCAAAGTTGACCATGGGTTGGGCGGTGGTCTTCCTTGCGCTCCTCACTTACTGCACAGGTAAAGCTTTCCTGGGCCGAGAGAGGATTTGATTGTGATTCTCATAAGAACTTGGTCCCTTGGAAAAGTCTAAGAGTGGTGCATCAGATTAACAGTCTTTCTTTCTGTCTCTCCTCTCTTTCTCTTCATCCCACCCTCTTGAAAGGCATTCATGGCGAGTCCCCTTGGACTCAGCCTCCCTCCAGCTCCGTTTCCCTGGGTGGATCCGTTACGATCTCCTGCTTAACTCAGAGTACTGATGCCATTCGGTGGTTTCAACAGAAACCAGGAAAAGGCCCTCGTTTTGTCCACTGTGATGGCTACAGCAGGGGAGAAGGGATCCCCGATCGCTTCACTGCAACCAGATCTGGGACTACAGGATCTTTGGCCATCACCAATGCAGAGGCTGAAGACGAGGCAGATTATTACTGTGCGAGCTGGAAAAGCAACGTGTTCCACAGTGGTGAATTCTTATGGGGAAGTGCAACAAAAATCTTCACTCTTCCTCTTCAG
Organism: Bothrops alternatus; assembly: GCA_034064705.1. NCBI lineage: Eukaryota > Metazoa > Chordata > Lepidosauria > Squamata > Viperidae > Bothrops > Bothrops alternatus. Next base: position 29,624 of record JARGCV010000958.1, read on the forward strand.
CTGAAACAAGAAGCAATGTTCCTTGAACAGTGACTGGGGAAGCTTGAGTTGAACAAACAGGACAGAAACTCCTGCAGGTTCATTTCCATCTGCAAAAAGTGTCTCTGTCTCTATGAAGGGGGATGATAAATACAGCTAGAGGGAAGAGAAAGGCACAGGAGAAGCCCAGGGACTCAAAGCCTCCGTTTCCCATCGTTTGAGTAAAAAACATCAAAGGATAAGATGTAAAATTGGAGAAGCCACAGATGCTTTGCAGGAGCTTCAACACTAGACTGGAGGTGTGATAAAAGGGATTTGATGAAGACTCAGGCTAAAAAGTGACCCCTGGGGCATGTTTGGGTCAAGGTTAGAGGATGTAACAATGAACACTTTGCAACAATTGGCAAACACTCACATGAGCTTCTTGTAGATTAGATGTTGAACTGAACAGACCATGAGATAAATGTTCTTACCAGGAGGAATGAATCAGCCAAGGAAAACAGGAAAATCTCTTGATGAGCAGGTACCTCCTTTACCTGCATCTCAAGCACACCACTAAAATCAAGGAGGACAAGCACGGACAAGGATGTTACTCCAGACTTATAGATAATCTCTACCTGAAATCAAGGTTCTAAAAAGGCTAAGGGAGACGTTGGGAGATATTCTGTAAAAGAGTTAATAAAGAAAAGACATTTTGTTCCATTCTTGTTTTCTTGCAACACGTTTCTTTCTTTCTTTCTTTCTTTCTTTCTTTCTTTCTTTCTTTCTTTCTTTCTTTCTTTCTTTCTTTCTTTCTTTCTTTCTTTCTTTCTTTCTTTCTTTCTTTCTTTCTTTCTTTCTTTCTTTCTTGTCCTTCCTCTGATATTTAAGGAGAAAGATGATGATGGTCTTCAAAGGATGACAAACGCTCCATTTCTTCAGCCCAGTTTTGAGATAACATAGATGTTGCAAAATCAGTGGCCAGTAGGGGTTGCTGCTGCCCTTTCATGTTTGTGCAAGAAAAACGACATAAGCAAAAGCATGTCCAGATGTGGCTCCTGAAATGTCTCATCTCTTCCTGGAGAGTAAGGGAACGAACCCCACACAGCCTCCGGTCTATTAAACAGCTAATTCTCGTCTCTTCCTTTCCTTCCATTGTGGAAAAATATTAGTTTTTTAGACAAGACAATCTCCACCTAAAAATCTCCTTCTTCAAATCGCAGTATTAAAAACGAGAGGTTTTGTGACTTCTTCTGTGAGAAAATGAATAAAGAAGTGTTCCATTCCATTCCTGTTCTCATTCAACTTATTTTTCCGCCCTCTCCTTCGTCTGATGTTTGAGGAGGAGGAGGAGGAGGATGAAGGTCCTCCAAGGAGCATAAGTGCTGCACTTCCTCAGCCCAGGTGGGGATAACACAGGTGTTGCAAAATCAGAGTCCAGTAGGGGCTGCTGCCGCCCTTCCATGCTTCCCCCCAAAATAACCTCAGCCAAAGGATGGCCAGATGTGGCTCCTGAAATGTCTCGTCTCGTCCTCTAGAGTAAAGGAAGGAGGAAGGCAGAGAAATGATTTAGGTAAACGGAAATGGTTTAGGGTCCAGCGATTCTTCAGCCCAGGTGGCGATAACACAGGTGCAGCAATATCTGGGGCCAATAGGGGTTGCTGCTGCCCTTCAAACTTCTTCTCAAAAATAGGACTTCAACAAAAAGGACAGTCAGATGTGTCTCCTGAAAGGTCTACTCCCTTCCTCAGTCTACAGTGAGGGAGAGAGGCGGGCACTGATCCTTCACATAAGAGGCAAAATAAGGAATGATACATGGAAATAGTCAGGTCCAACAACCATATTTCAGGTGACCTGTTCCAGAAACTGTTACATAAAAGAATAGGAGGATTGCTTATGACCTGGTTATGACCCATATATCCAAATGGACTATGATCCCCCACTTTTTCCCTAGACTTGTGGTTTGACAGGCTATTAAGGCGGAATTACACAACTAAATGCATCATTTCTGTGTCAAATTCACGTATAAGGTAGTGTGTTTGAAGAAATTTCCCTGTTCCACAAGCACCAGGGTGTGATATTCAAGGGAGACCTATTAATTCCTCCTGGTTTCCCAATCTCCTATATGCAAATGTTTCCCCTGGTCATTGGTTACATCAGAAGACCCCAAAATGCTTTTGGGAAAAAAAGTTTTCTACTAGAACCAATGAGTGCGGCTCTCATTTGCATGAAAGGAGAAAGCAGAGAGCTTTTAAGGAAAGGAAAGAGGAAGATCTGAAGAAGGTTATCATTTTCCTCCTCAAAAGATTACTCCTTGCCAAAGCTGACCATGGGCTGGGCTGTGATTTTCTTGGCAGTTCTCACTTGCTGCACAGGTAAAGTAATTGGCCAAAACACAATCTGCCTGTGATTCTCCTAAGAACAGGCTCCCTGGGAAATGACAAAGAGCAAAGGAAGGTGCACTAGACCCATAAGCATTGCTTTCTTTCTTTCTCTCTGCCCTCACTCTTTCTCTCCTTCCCTCCCACCTTTATCTAAAGGCACTGATGGTCAGTCCCCTTGGACTCAGCCTCCCTCCAGCTCCGTCTCCCTGCGTGGATCTGTTTCACTCTCCTGCTTAACTCAGAGTAGCTACCAGATCGGCTGGTATCAACAGAAACCAGGAAAAGGGCCTCGCTTTGTCCACTGTGATGGCTGCAGCAACAGGGGAGAAGGGATCCCAAATCGGTTCACTGCCACCAGATCTGGGACTACAGGATCCTTGGCCATCACCAATGTGGAGGCTGAAGACGAGGCAATTTATTACTGCGGCAGCTGGAACAGTGCATTTACCCAGTTGCACGGTGATGAACTCTTATGGGGAAGCGTGACAAAAAGGTTCACTCTCCCTCTTCACACTGAAACCACATGCAACGTACCTTGACCTGTGACTGGGGCACTTGAACCGATGAGGCAGAGGGGAAACGCCTGTAAGCTCATTTCTTTCTGCAAAGGGGTCTCTCAAGGGGGATGATGGGCACTGGAGTGTGGGTGAGAAGGGGGAAGGGAACCCCACAGGTTCAGGGTCTCAGCCATCCCCTGATAAAAGTACAAAGTTTGAAAGGAGAAGAGGTAAAATCGGAGAAGCTAGAGACGATTTGCAGCTGCTTCAACACCAGATTAGAGATGGGATAAAAGGGACTGAAGGGAGACCCGGGCTAAAAAGGGGTCACTGGGGCATGTTTGTTCCAAGGTACCAGGATGTTAGGATGAAGATCTCCTAAAGATTTACACAATCCTGTGTGGTTCTTCTAGAATAGACGATGAACTGAACTAACACCTATTAAATGTTACCAGGAGAAATAAATCCTCTAATGAAAACATGAAGCATGAAACTCTTTTGATGAACCCTTTTACCTCAACCTAGAGCCCATCACTCAAGTCAAGAAGTTGAAGTCCAGACAAGGAGGATCCCCCAGACTTATACACAATCTCCACCTTAAAATGTCCTTCTTCAAATTGCAGTATTAAAAACAACGAGAGGTTTTGTGACGTCTTCTGTGAAAAAAATGAATGAAGAAGACACACTGTGTTCCATTCGTGTTCTCGTTCAACTTATTTTTTTCCCCTCTCTTTCATCTGATGTTTGAGGAGGAGGAGGAGGATGAAGGTCCTCCAAGGAGCATAAGTGCTGCACTTCCTCAGCCCAGGTGGGGATAACACAGGTGTTGCAAAATCAGAGGCCAGTAGGGGCTGCTGCCGCCCTTCCATGCTTCTCCCCAAAATAACCTCAGCCAAAGGATGGCCAGATGTGGCTCCTGAAATGTGTCGTCTCTTCCTCTAGGGTAAGGGAAGGTGGAAGGCAGTGATTCTGCACAGAAGAAATCAACTATGCACGGTAAACGGAAATGGTTTAGGGTCCAGCGATTCTTCAGCCCAGGTGGGGATAACACAGGTGCGGCAATATCTGGGGCAAGTAGGGGTTGCTGCTGCCCTTCCAGACTTCTTCTGAAAAATAGGACTTCAACAAAAAGGACAGTCAGATGTTTCTCCTGAAAGGTCTACTCCCTTCCTCAGTCTACAGTGAGGGAGAGAGGCGGGCACTGATCCTTCACATAAGAGGCGAAATAAGGAATGATAACTGGAAATAGTCAGGTCCAACAACCATATTTCAGGTGACCTGTTCCAGAAACTGTTAAATAAAAGAATAGGAGGATTGCTAATGACCTGGTTATGACCCATATATCCAAATGGACTATGATCCTCCACCTTTTCCCAGGACTTGTGGTTTGACAGGCTGTTGAGGTGGAATTACATAACTACACGCATCAGGTAGTGTGTTTGAAGAAGTTTCTCTGTTCCACAAGCAGCAGGGTGTGATATTCAAGGGACACCTATTAATTCCTCCTGGTTTCCAAATCTCCTATATGCAAATGTTTCCCCTGGTCATTGGTTACATCAGAAGACCCCAAAATGCTTTTGGGAAAGAAAGTTTTCTACTAGAACCAATGAGTGCGGCTCTCATTTGCATGAAAGGAGAAAGCAGAGAGCTTTTAAGGAAAAGAAAGAGGAAGATCTGAAGAAGGTTATCATTTTCCTCCTCAAAAGATTACTCCTTGCCAAAGCTGACCATGGGCTGGGCTGTGATTTTCTTGGCAGTTCTCACTTGCTGCACAGGTAAAGTAATTGGCCAAAACACAATCTGCCTGTGATTCTCCTAAGAACAGGCTCCCTGGGAAATGACAAAGAGCAAAGGAAGGTGCACTAGATCCATAAGCATTGCTTTCTTTCTCTCTGCCCTCACTCTTTCTCTCCTTCCCTCCCACCTTTATCTAAAGGCACTGATGGTCAGTCCCCTTGGACTCAGCCTCCCTCCAGCTCCGTCTCCCTGGGTGGATCCGTTTCACTCTCCTGCACAACAACTCAGAGTAGCTACAAGATCGGCTGGTATCAACAGAAACCAGGAAAAGGGCCTCGCTTTGTCCACTGTGATGGCTGCAGCAGGGGAGAAGGGATCCCAAATCGGTTCACTGCCACCAGATCTGGGACTACAGGATCCTTGGCCATCACCAATGTGGAGGCTGAAGACGAGGCAATTTATTACTGCGGCAGCTGGAACAGTGCAGGTAACCAGTTGCACGGTGATGAACTCTTATGGGGAAGAGTGACAAAAACCTTCACTCTCCCTCTTCACACTGAAACCACATGCAACGTACCTTGACCTGTGACTGGGCACTTGAACCGATGAGGCAGAGGGGAAACGCCTGTAAGCTCATCTCTTTCTGCAAAGGGGTCTCTCAAGGGGGATGATGGGCACTGGAGTGTGGGTGAGAAGGGGGAAGGGAACCCCACAGGTCCAGGGTCTCAGCCGTCCCCTTATAAAAGTACAAAGTTTGAAAGGAGAAGAGGTAAAATCGGAGAAGCTGGAGACGATTTGCAGCTGCTTTAACACCAGATTAGAGATGGGATAAAACGGACTGCAGGGAGACCCCGGCTAAAAAGGGGTGACTGGGGCATGTTTGTTCCAAGGTACCAGGATGTTAGGATGAAGATCTCCTAAAGATTTACACAATCCTGTGTGGTTCTTCTAGAATAGATGATGAACTGAACTTACACCTATTAAATGTTCTTACCAGGAGAAATAAATCCTCTAATGAAAACATGAAGCATGAAACTCTTTTGATGAACCCTTTTACCTCAACCTCGAGCCCATCACTCAAGTCAAGAAGTTGAAGCCCAGACAAGGAGGATGCCCCAGACTTATACACAATCTCCACCTAAAAATGTCCTTCTTCAAATCGCAGTATTAAAAACAACGAGAGGTTTTGTGACGTCTTCTGTGAGAAAATGAATGAAGAAGACACACTGTGTTCCATTCGTCTTCTCGTTCAACTTATTTTTTCCCCTCTCCTTCGTCTGATGTTTGAGGAGGAGAAGGAGGATGAAGGTCCTCCAAGGAGCGTAAATGCTGCAGTTCTTCAGCCCAGGTGGGGATAACTCAGGTGTTGCAAATTCAGAGGCCAGTAGGGGCTGCTGCCGCCCTTCCATGCTTCCCCCCAAAATAACCTCAGCCAAAGGATGGCCAGATGTGGCTCCTGAAATGTCTCGTCTCTTCCTCTAGAGTAAAGGAAGGTGGAAGGCAGAGATTCTGCACAGAAGAAGTCAACTATGCATGGTAAACGGAAATGGTTTAGGGTCCAGCGATTCTTCAGCCCAGGTGGGGACAACACAGGTGCGGCAATACCTGGGGCCAGTAAGGGTTGCTGCTGCCCTTCCAGGCTTCTTCTGAAAAATAGGACTTCAACAAAAAGGACAGTCAGATGTGTCTCCTGAAAGGTCTACTCCCTTCCTCAGTCTACAGTGAGGGAGAGAGGCGGGCACTGATCCTTCACATAAGAGGCGAAATAAGGAATGATAAATGGAAATAGTCAGGTCCAACAACCATATTTCAGGTGACCTGTTCCAGAAACTGTTAAATAAAAGAATAGGAGGATTGCTTATGACCTGGTTATGACCCATATATCCAAATGGACTATGATCCTCCACTTTTTCCCAGGACTTGTGGTTTGACAGGCTATTAGGGTGGAATTACAAAACTACACGCATCATTTCCGTGTCACATTCACGTATAAGGTGGTGTGTTTGTAGAAATTTCCCTGTTCCACAAGCAGCAGGGTGTGATATTCAAGGGAGACCTATTAATTCCTCCTGGTTTCCAAATCTCCTATATGCAAATGTTTCCCCTGGTCATTGGTTACATCAGAAGACCCCAAAATGCTTTTGGGAAAGAAAGTTTTCTACTAGAACCAATGAGTGCGGCTCTCATTTGCATGAAAGGAGAAAGCAGAGAGCTTTTAAGGAAAGGAAAGAGGAAGATCTGAAGAAGGTTACCATTTTCCTCCTCAAAAGATTACTCCTTGCCAAAGCTGACCATGGGCTGGGCTGTGATTTTCTTGGCAGTTCTCACTTACTGCACAGGTAAAGTAATTGGCCAAAACACAATCTGCCTGTGATTCTCCTAAGAACAGGCTCCCTGGGAAATGACAAAGAGCAAAGGAAGGTGCACTAGACCCATAAGCATTGCTTTCTTTCTCTCTCCCCTCACTCTTTCTCTCCTTCCCTCCCACCTTCATCTAAAGGCAGTGATGGTCAGTCCCCTTGGACTCAGCCTCCCTCCAGCTCCGTCTCCCTGGGTGGATCCCTTTCACTCTCCTGCACAACAACTCATAGTAGCTACTACATTAGCTGGTATCAACAGAAAGAAGGAAAAGGGGCTCGTTTTGTCCACTGCGATGGCTGCAGCAGGGGAGAAGGGATCCCAAATCGGTTCACTGCCACCAGATCTGGGACTACAGGATCCTTGGCCATCACCAATGTGGAGGCTGAAGACGACGCAATTTATTACTGCGGCAACTGGAACAGTGCAGGTAACCAGTTGCACGGTGATGAACTCTTATGGGGAAGCGTGACAAAAACCTTCACTCTCCCTCTTCACACTGAAACCACATGCAAAGTGCCTTGACCTGTGACTGGGGCACTTGAACCGATGAGGAAGAAGGGAAACTCCTGTAAGCTCATCTCTTTCTGAAAAGGGGTCTCTCAAGGGGGATGATGGGCACTGGAGTGTGGGTGAGAAGGGGGAAGGGAACCCCACAGGTCCAGGGTCTCAGCCGTCCCCTGATAAAAGTACAAAGTTTGAAAGGAGAAGAGGTAAAATCGGAGAAGCTAGAGACGATCTGCAGCTGCTTCAACACCAGATTAGAGATGGGATAAAAGGGACTGCAGGGAGACCCCGGCTAAAAAGGGGTGACTGGGGCATGTTTGTTCCAAGGTACCAGGATGTTAGGATGAAGATCTCCTAAAGATTTACACAACCCTGTGTGGTTCTTCTAGAATAGACGATGAACTGAACGTACACCTATTAAATGTTCTTACCAGGAGAAATAAATCCTCTAATGAAAACATGAAGCATGAAACTCTTTTGATGAACCCTTTTACCTCAACCTCAAGCCCATCACTCAAGTCAAGAAGTTGAAGCCCAGACAAGGAGGATGTCCCAGATTTATGTACAATCTCCACCTAAAAATGTCCTTCTTCAAATCGCAGTATTAAAAACAACGAGAGGTTTTGTGATGTCTTCTGTGAGAAAATGAATAAAGAAGACACACTGCGTTCCATTCGTGTTCTCGTTCAACTTATTTTTTCCCCCTCTCCTTCGTCTGATGTTTGAGGAGGAGAAGGAGGATGAAGGTCCTCAAAGGAGCGTAAATACTGCAGTTCTTCAGCCCAGGTGGGGATAACACAGGTGTTGCAAAATCAGAGGCCAGTAGGGGCTGCTGCCGCCCATCCATGCTTTCCCCCCCAAAATAACCTCAGCCAAAGGATGGCCAGATGTGGCTCCTGACATGTCTCGTCTCTTCCTCTAGAGTAAAGGAAGGAGGAAGGCAGAGATTCTGCACAGAAGAAGTCAACTATGCAGGATAAATGGAAATGGTTTAAGAACCAGCGATTCTTCAGCCCAGGTGGCGATAACACAGGTGGGGCAATATCTGGGGCCAGTAGGGGTTGCTGCTGCCCTTCCCTGGGTGGAACCATTACGATCTCCTGCACAACAACTCAGAGTACCAACAGCATCTACTGGTATCAACAGAAAGAAGGAAAAGGGCCTCGTTTTGTCCACTGTGATGGCTGCAGCAAAAGGGGAGAAGGGATCTCAAATCGGTTCACTGCCACCAAATCTGGGACTACAGGATCCTTGGCCATCACCAATGCAGAGGCTGGAGATGAGGCAGGTTACTACTGTGGTAGCTGGAAAAGCAACGTGTTGCACAGTGGTACATTCTTATGGGGAAGTTCACAAAAACCTCCTCACTGCCTCTTCAGCTGAAGCAAGAAGCCACATACCTTGATTGGGGAAGTAGAGCTGAAAAGACAGGAAATGATGAAGAGTAAAGGAAGGTGCATTAGATCCATAATCATTGCTTTCTTTTTTTTCTCCCCTCCCTCTTTCTCGCCTTCTCTCCCACCTTTGCCTAAAGCCACTGGTGGTCAGTCCACTTGGACTCAGCCTCCCTCCAGCTCCGTCTCCCTGCCTCCTCAGCTTGTAACCACAAGCAGCACACCTTGATCTGGAGCAGTGGACACTTTAGCTGGAGCTGCAGGAGAGGAAAAAAACCTGCAATAAGAGCTTTCCATCTCGAAAGGAGTCTCTGAATCTCTGCCAAGAAGATGGTAGGCACAGGGGAGAAGAGGGCATGGGAAGCAAACAGCCCCATGAACTCTTGTGGTCTGAGCAGGAACGGTGAAAGGAACAGGTGAAAAAGTGGAGGAGGTAGACATGATTCTTCAGTTAGTTCAGCACCGAAGAGGATGAGGTGATAAAAGGGATTGTAGGAGAACACAGCATGAAAAATTGGTCCCTGCGGCAGGCCTGTGGCATGGCTGGAGGATGTAGGGATAAACTCTTAGTCAAGATCTGTAGACTTGTGTGTGGTTCTCCTACATTAGGAGGTGGAACTGAACAGACCACATGCTGAATGTTTTCTTCCTGGGAGAAATGCATCACCCACTGGAAACATGAAAGTCATCCTTTTCCACAATCACTTGAATTAGTTGCTACATGGGACTTCCGCATTCCCTATAATTTCTCCTTAGTTCTAGGTTGCTTCTCTCCTGGATTAGTTTCCATTTGTTGCTTCTTGTCCAATTGACAATTAATGTCAGGGCGATCTGGCATTAACTGAGACCTTTTAATTCTTCCTCCGTTTCCAAATCTCATCCATGCAAATATTTCTGTTGGTCATTGGCTAAACTAGAAGGATAGACCTCATTGTGGTTTTGGGAAATAAGGCATTTAGGAGAACCAATGAGTGCAGATCTCATTTGCATGAAAGAAGAAAGCAGGGGTCTTTAAAGGAAAGGAAAGGGGAAGATCTGAAGAAGGTTATAATTTGCACAAAGAGGTGAACTCAGGGCATTTAAAGGAAAGGAGAAGATTTGGTTATAATTATCCTCCCTGAACAATCCTTCCTTGACAAACTTGACCATGGGTTGGGCTGCGTTCTTCCTTACGCTACTCACTTACTGCACAGGTAAAGCTTTCCTGGGCCAAGAGAGAATCTGCTTGTGATTCTCGTAAGAACAGGGTCCCTTGGAAAAGTCCAAGAGCAAAGGAAGGTGACTCAGTTTAACAGTCTTTCTTTCTGCCTCTCCTCTTTTTCTCTTCATCCCACCCTCTTGAAAGGCATTCATGGCGAGTCCCCTTGGACTCAGCCTCCCTCCAGCTCCGTTTCCCTGGGTGGATCCATTACGATCTCCTGCAAAACAACGCAGAGTTCCAACTGCATTGGCTGGTATCAACAGAAACCTGGAGAAGCTCCTCGCTATGTCCAATGTAGCGGATTCAGCAGGGGAGAAGGGATCCCAGATAGGTTCACTGCCACCAGATCTGGGAGTACAGGATCCTTGGCCATCACCAATGTGCAGGCTGAAGACGAGGCAGATTATTTCTGTGGGAGCTGGAACACTGCAGATACCCAGTTGCACGGTGATGAATTCTTATGGGGAAGCCTGACAAAAACCTTCACTCTTCCTCTTCAGACTGAAACCACATGCAACGTACCTTGATCTATGACTGGGGATGCTTGAGCCGAAGAGACAGAAGAGAAACATCTGTAGGCTCATCTGCATCTGCAAAGAAGTCTCTCAGCGCCCAGCTCAATGCCCAATTACTACAATATCAGTGACCAACAGGGGTAGCTGCTGCCCTTTCATGACTTAAACAAAAGGGTGGGCAGATATGCCTCCTGAAATGTCTCCTCTCTCCCCCCAGAGTAAGGGAGGGAGGAGGGCACTGGTGCTCACAGAACAGGTGAAATATGCAGGATAAAAGGAAATGGTTTAAGCCCACAATCTCTGCTTCCAGTGGCTGGTTCCAAAAATGAAGAAAACCAAATATGGGGATTGCTTATGAAGGACCTCTTCTTCCTCAGAGAAAAAAATAACCCAGTTACATTTAGGAAAAGATCTTTGAGACCATTATGACCTGGGTGAATGGGAATCTCCACAGACATTGGTCCCAAATCTGGCACCTGGTGTTCATTGACTTAACTAGAAAACCCCATAATGCTTTTAGGGAATAAAATAGTCTAGCGGAACCAATGAGTGCAGATCTCATTTGCATGAAAGGAGAAAGCAGGGGCATTTAAGGAAAGGAAGGGAGAAGATCTGAAGAAGGTTATAGTTTTCTTCCCTAGAAGGACATTCCTGGCCAATGTTGACCATGGTTTGGGCAGTGGCCTTCCTTGCGCTCCTCACTTACTGCACAGGTAAAGCTTTCCTGGCCCAAGAGACAATTTGGCTGTGATTCTCAAAAGAATTTGCACCCTTCTAAATAGCTCAGAGCAAAGGAAGATGCGTCAGTTTAATAGTATTTCTTCCTTCTTCTTCTCCTCTCTCTCTCTCTTTCTCTTTCTCTCCCTCTCTCTCTTTCTCTCTCTCTCCCTCTACCCCGTTAAAGGCATTGATGGTCAGTCCCCTTGGACTCAGCCTCCCTCCAGCTCCGTCTCCCTGCATGAAACTGTTACGATCTCCTGCATAACAACTCAGAGTTCCTACTGCATTGGCTGGTATCAACAGAAACCTGGAGAAGCTCCTCGCTATGTCCAATGTAGCGGATCCAGCAGAGGAGAAGGGATCCCAGATAGGTTCACTGCCACCAGATCTGGGAGTACAGGATCCTTGGCCATCACCAATGTGGAGGCTGGAGATGAGGCAGATTATTTCTGTGGGAGCTGGAACAGTGCATTTACCCAGTTGCACGGTGGTGAACCCTTATGGGGAACTGTGGCAAAAACCTTCACTCTTCCTCTTCAGACTGAAACAAGAAGCAACGTACCTTGATTTATGACTGGGGATGCTTCAGCTGAAGAGATAGGAGAGAAACGTCTGTAGGCTCATCTGCATCTGCAGAGAAGTCTCTCAGCACCCAGCACGAGGGATGATGGGCGCAGAAGTGTGGATGAGAAAGGTGGAGGTGAAGTCCACAGATCCACGGTCTCAGCCTTCTGCGGTATAAGTACAAATTATGAATGCAGAAAAAGTAAAATTGGAGAAGACAGAGATGATTTGCAGGTGCTTCACTGCAAGACTGGAAACGGGAGAAAACAGATTGTATGAGGACAGAGCATTAAAAAGTGGTTCCTGTGATAGGTTTGCACCAATGAGTTGTGGAAGCATGGACAAACTCTTACTAAAGATTGCAGCAGTCATGCGTTGTTCTCCCTACATTAGAGGTTGAACCGAGGAGACCATGTGCTAAAGCTCTGCTTCCTAGGAGAATTGAACCAGCCACTAAAAATATGAAACCCTTCTGATGAGAGATACTGTACATCCTTCACCTCAACCTCAATCCTACCACTAAAGTGAAGACGGGCAAGCACAGGGAAGCATGACAAAACTTAGATATAGTGTCGACCCGAAGTGTCTTTTTTGAAATCAAAGCATTAAAATGTTCCATTCTTGTCACCTTTTATTTCCTTCTTGTTTTTCCTGTCTGTTCTCTGATAGTTGAGGAGAAGGAGGAGGATGGTCCTCGAAGGAGGCCAAAAGCTGCATTCCTTCAGCCCAGGTGAGGATAATGTGGATGCTGCAACATTTGTGGCCGGTAGGGTTTTTGGATGGTTCTCCCAAAAATGACTTCAGCCAAAAGATGGGCAGATGTGGCTCCTGAAAAGTTTAATCTCTTCTTCTAGAGCAGTGTTTCTCAACCTTGACAATTTTAAGGCATGTGGACTTCAACTCCCAGAATTCCTTTTCACGCAGCAGGCGAAATAAGGAGGGATAGAAGGAAGAGGTTTAGGTCCAGCAGCTCTGCTCCCAGCGGCTTTTCAAAACTTTTAAAAAAGAATATGAAAATTGCTTATGATCTGTTTTAGCACATCGGTCCAATCGGAGGATGGTTCTCCATATATATGGCTTCTGAGTTTGTATTTCCTGCTCTTTGGAAATAAGAGCTGATTCTGTAGTAATTGCATATTAGTCCTTACATGCTATGCAGATCAATAGAATTTGATAATTACATTTACACATAAGCATTGCCATGTCCCATTCATGTAAAACGTGGGGTGTCTGAAGACACATTGAAGATCCCCTGATTCACAATAATGTGGTCAGGTTTAATTGGGGGCTTTTAAGTCTCCCCCATTTTCAGATCTCCATGCAAATCTGTCCTTTGTCGTTGGCTACGTTAGAAGAGCCCAGAATGCTTTGGGGGAATAAAATATTCCAACGGAACCAATGAGTGCAGATCTCATTTGCATGAAGTGGCCAAGCAGAGGCATTTAAGGAAAGGAAAGGAAAGGAAAGAAGAGGGTTATAATTTTCTTCCTTAGAAGGACATTCCTTGCCAAAGTTGGCCATGGGTTGGGCGGTGGTCTTCCTTGCGCTCCTCACTTACTGCACAGGTAAAGCTTTCCTGGGCCGAGAGAGCATTTGATTGTGATTCTCATAAGAACTTGGTCCCTTGGAAAAATCTAAGGAAAGGATGGTGCATCAGTTTCTCAGTGTTTCTTTCTTTCTCTCCCCTCCTTCTCTAAAGGCATTCATGGCGAATCCCCTTGGACTCAGCCTCCCTCCAGCTCCGTTTCCCTGGGTGGATCCGTTTCGATCTCCTGCTTAACTCAGAGTACTGATGCCATTCGGTGGTTTCAACAGAAACCAGGAAAAGGCCCTCGTTTTGTCCACTGTGATGGCTACAGCAGGGGAGAAGGAATCCCAGATCGCTTCACTGCCACCAGATCTGGGACTACAGGATCTTTGGCCATCACCAATGCAGAGGCTGAAGACGAGGCAGATTATTACTGTGCGAGCTGGAAAAGCAACGTGTTCCACAGTGATGAATTCTTATGGGGAAGTGCAACAAAAACCTTCACTCTTCCTCTTCAGCTGAAACAAGAAGCAACGTCCCTTGAACAGTGACTGGGGAAGCTTCAGTTGAAGAAACAGGAGAGAAACTCCTGCAGGTTCATTTCCATCTGCAAAACGTGTCTCTGTCCCTATGAAGGGGGATGATAAATACAGCTAGAGGGAAGAGAAAGGCACAGGAGAAGCGGAGGGACTCAAAGCCTCCGTTTCCCATAGTTTGAGTAAAAACCATCAAAGGATAAGATGTAAAATTGGAGAAGCCACAGATGCTTTGCAGGTGCTTCAACACTAGACTGGAGGTGTGATAAAAGGGATTTGATGAAGACGCAGGCTAAAAAGTGACCCCTGGGGCATGTTTGGGTCAAGGTTAGAGGATGTAACAATGAACACTTTGCAACGATTGGCACACACTCACATGAGCTTCTCGTAGATTAGATGTTGAACTGGACAGACCATGAGATAAATGTTCTTACCAGGAGGAATGAATCAGCCAAGGAAAACAGGATAATCTCTTGATGAGCAGGGACCTCTTTTACCTGCATCTCAAGCACACCACTAAAATCAAGAAGGACAAGCACGGACAAGGATGTTGCTCCAGACTTATAGATAATCTCTACCTGAAATCAAGGTTCTAAAAAGGCTAAGGGAGACGTTGGGAGATCTTCTGTAAAAGAGTTAATAAAGAAAAGACTTTTTGTTCCATTCTTGTTTTCTTGCAACACCTTTCTTTCTTTCTTTCTTTCTTTCTTTCTTTCTTTCTTTCTTTCTTTCTTTCTTTCTTTCTTTCTTTCTTTCTTTCTTTCTTTCTCTCTCTCTCTTTCTTTCTTTCTTTCTCTCTCTCTATTTCTTTCTCTCTTTCTTTCTTTCTTCCTTCCTTCCTTCCTTCCTTCCTTTCTTTCTTTCTTTCCTTTTTTCTTTCTTTCCCTCTCTCTCTCTCTCTCTCTCTCTCTCTCTCTCTCTCTCTCTCTCTCTCTCTCTCTCTCTCTCTCTCTCTCTCTCTCTCTCTCTCTCTCTCTCTCTCTCTCTCTCCCTCTCTTTCTTTCTTTCTTGTCCTTCCTCTGATATTTAAGGAGAAAGACGATGATGGTCTTTAAAGGATGACAAACCCTCCATTTCTTCAGCCCAGTTTTGAGATAACATAGATGTTGCGAAATCAGTGGCCAGTAGGGGTTGCTGCTGCCCTTTCATGTTTGCGCAAGAAAAAACAACATAAGCAAAAGCATGTCCAGATGTGGCTCCTGAAATGTCTCATCTCCTCCTTGAGAGTAAGGGAAGGAGAAGGACCCTGACCATTCACATCGTAGGTGAATAATGCAGGAGAAAAGGAAATGGTTAGATCCAACAATTCTGCCTCCAGTGGTACGTTCCAAAAATTAAGAAAAATTAATATGAGGATTATTGATGACCTGCCCTAACCCGTATGTTGAGGTGGAGTATGACCCTCCTCTTTCCCCCTAGACTGGTGGTCTTGAAGGGAGACTTCCTCTCCTTGAACCATGTGAATTAGTCAATGAGTGTGAGATACATTCCTCCAATCCATCCCATAAACAAATTTTGGTAATATGACTTTGTAAACTGAAGCAGATCAAAACGGATTCATGGAACGAACCCCACACAGCCTCCGGTCTATTAAACAGCTAATTCTCGTCTCTTCCTTTCCTTCCATTGTGGAAAAATATTAGTTTTTTAGACAAGACAATCTTAGCAATTGCTCACCGACTCTCTGATCAGACCCCCAGAAGGCTGGGTTGGTAGTTGAAGAGGCAAATATTTGCATGAGGAGGTCCTCTCCTGTCCTTTGGGAATTTAAGAGAGGTGGAGAGGAGTCAAGGGGGAAATCCATTGGCTTTTGTGAAGGAATTAGCCCATTGACTTCTTCCACCATGACCCAGCTCTTTCTTCTCTCCATAGTCCTGATCTCTGTTGGTAAGAGAAATCCCTTTGGAAGGAGGCACAACCCTTTCTACAACTAAACTCAGAAGAGCCTCCTTGCTGGATAGCTGAGTTGGCCATACGTGGTCTTCTGATCCTCTTGAACCTCCGTTGAACAAGCACTCCTTTGCTTTCTTTCAGGTCCCAGCCTTCAACAGATGCAGACCTTGAAGGACCCAGAATTTGTTGCAGTTGGAAGAACAATCACCCTATCTTGTCGATGTGAGGGTGGAAATCTTGGGGATGACAACTACCCTTGGTGGGCACAGCAGGTACCTGGGCATCCACCTCGAATACTGATCTATACCACTAGTACCAGACCATTGGGGGTTCCAGAACGCTTCTCTGGGTCCAGATCAGGGAATGTGATGTCCTTGACTATCACTGGGGCTCTGGTTGAAGACGAAGCCACCTATTACTGTTGTGTCTGGAAGGGTAGTCAGCTCCACAGTGATTCGTTCAGATGGGGAAGTGAGACAAAAACTTTCTCTTCGTCTCATTTCAGTTTAGTTCACTTGCCCCCCCTTTCTGCATCAGTGAAATTTGACATAAAGGGACAAATGTTCAATATTGTTTAACTTAAGACCAGAGAAGAGGAGCATCCTATTCAAGTAATTTTCATTCACAAAGTCCAGCTATTTATCACGAATATACTTTTATTTTTCTTACATTCCTTAATGAAACCTCAGGGATGTTTGCTAGGGACTCATTAAAGCCGCCACAAAGAAGAGGAGGTCAACTTATTTTCCAAAGCACCTGAAAGCAGGACAAGGAACAATGGATGGAAACTAATCAAGGAAAGAAGCAACCTAGGAGAAATTTCCTGACAGTGAGGACAATGATCCAGTGGAACAACTTGCCACTAGATGTTCTGGGTGCTCCATCACAAGAGGTTTACAAAAAGAGATTGGACAGCCATGTGTCCAGAATGGTTTAGGGTCTCCTGCTTGAGCAGGGGGTTGGACTAGAAGACCTCCAAGGGCACTTCCAACTCTCCTAGCCTGTTATTCTCCCGCCATTTGAATGTCACTGTTATTGCATTTAGAGAAACAGCATTATGGATCAAGACCCTTATTGATCTTTCTCCTTCAGCAGTGTGGCCTGTCATGCAATTCCATTTGCAACTGAATTTGGGTACCAATATCCAGCCTGAGGGTGAGACACATTGCTGTGCAAGATGGTTTTGTGACAACTGGCTTCGGGCACTATGAGAAGATCCCTCCTCCTCTATCAGAACAATCCTTATAATTTGAGCAGGGGGTTGGGCTAGAAGACCTCCAAGGTCCCTTCCAACTAAGCTATTCTGTTACTCTGTTCTTCTGTTCTTCTCTTGAGTCGCGTTACATATAAAGTTATATATAAACTAGGGTGTTGGAAGAAATCTAGGAGGTTCCCTGAGCAATCACAGGATGCTTAAGGTTTCATTGGGAGCTTTTAACACCTCCAATTTTCAAATCCCCTGTATGCAAATGTACCCCGTGGTCATTGGTTAAACTAGAAGGCATCCTAAGGCTTCCTGGGAATAAAAAAATGCTGCTAGAACCAATGGGTGCAAATCTCATTTGCAAGAAGGTGCATTTAAGAAGGATATTTAAGGAAAGGAAAGGGGAAGATCTGAAGAAGGTTACCATTTTCCTCCTCAAAAGATTACTCCTTGCCAAAGCTGACCATGGGCTGGGCTGTGATTTTCTTGGCAGTTCTCACTTACTGCACAGGTAAAGTAATTGGCCAAAACACAATCTGCCTGTGATTCTCCTAAGAACAGGCTCCCTGGGAAATGACAAAGAGCAAAGGAAGGTGCACTAGATCCATAAGCATTGCTTTCTTTCTCTCTCCCCTCACTCTTTCTCTCCTTCCCTCCCACCTTTATCTAAAGGCACTGATGGTCAGTCCCCTTGGACTCAGCCTCCCTCCAGCTCCGTCTCCCTGCGTGGATCTATTTCACTCTCCTGCTTAACTCAGAGTAGCTACCAGATCGGCTGGTATCAACAGAAACCAGGAAAAGGGCCTCGCTTTGTCCACTGTGATGGCTGCAGCAGGGGAGAAGGGATCCCAAATCGGTTCACTGCCACCAGATCTGGGAGTACAGGATCCTTGGCCATCACCAATGTGGAGGCTGAAGACGAGGCAGATTATTACTGCAGCAGGTGGAACAGTGCAGGCAATGCGATCCACAGTGGTAAATTCTTATGGGGAAGCGTGACAAAAACCTTCACTCTCCCTCTTCACACTGAAACCACATGCAACGTACCTTGACCTGTGACTGGGGCACTTGAACTGATGAGGCAGAAGGGAAAGGAAACTCCTGTAAGCTCATCTCTTTCTGCAAAGGGGTCTCTCAAGGGGGATGATGGGCACTGGAGTGTGGGTGAGAAGGGGGAAGGGAACCCCACAGGTCCAGGGTCTCAGCCATCCCCTGATAAAAGTACAAAGTTTGAAAGGAGAAGAGGTAAAATCGTAGAAGCTAGAGACATTTGCAGCTGCTTCAACACCAGATTAGAGATGGGATAAAAGGGACTGCAGGGAGACCCTGGCTAAAAAGGGGTCACTGAGGCATGTTTGTTCCAAGGTACCAGGATGTTAGGATGAAGATCTCCTAAAGATTTACACAATCCTGTGTGGTTCTTCTAGAATAGACCATGAACTGAACGTACACCTATTAAATGTTCTTACCAGGAGAAATAAATCCTCTAATGAAAACATGAAGCATGAAACTCTTTTGATGAACCCTTTTACCTCAACCTCCAGCCCATCACTCAAGTCAAGAAGTTGAAGACCAGACAAGGAGGATGTCCCAGACTTATACACAATCTCCACCTAAAAATGTCCTTCTTCAAATCGCACTATTAAAAACAATGAGAGGTTTTGTGACATCTTCTGTGAAAAAAAATGAATAAAGAAGACACACTGTGTTCCATTCGTGTTCTCGTTCAACTTATTTTTCCCCCTCTCCTTCATCTGATGTTTGAGGAGGAGGAGGAGGATGAAGGTCCTCAAAGGAGCGTAAATACTGCAGTTCTTCAGCCCAGGTGGGGATAACACATGTGTTGCAAAATCAGAGGCCAATAGGGGCTGCTGCCGCCCTTCCATACTTCCCCCCAAAATAACCTCAGCCAAAGGATGGCCAGATGTGGCTCCTGAAATGTCTCGTCTCTTCCTCTAGAGTAAAGGAAGGAGGAAGGCAGAGATTCTGCACAGAAGAAGTCAACTATGCACGGTAAACGGAAATGGTTTAGGGTCCAGCGATTCTTCAGCCCAGGTGGCGATAACACAGGTGCGGCAATATCTGGGGCCAGTAGGGGTTGCTGCTTCCCTTCCAGGATTCTTCTCAAAAATAGGACTTCAACAAAAAGGACAGTCAGATGTGTCTCCTGAAAGGTCTACTCCCTTCCTCAGTCTACAGTGAGGGAGAGAGGCGGGCACTGATCCTTCACGTAAGAGGCGAAATAAGGAATGATAAATGGAAATAGTCAGGTCCAACAACCATATTTCAGGTGACCTGTTCCAGAGGAGGAGGAGAAGGAAGGTCCTCCAAGGAGCATAAGTGCTCCACTTCCTCAGCCCAGGTGGGGATAATTTTAATTGATATAAGGCGAAAGGAATTGGTCATCCTATCCAGGTGATCTTCATTCAGAAAGACCAGCTCCTACTCATGTTTATTGTTTTATTTTTTCCTGTTCTTTACTTAGATCAGGGGGTCTTCAAACTTGGTCCTTTTATGACTTGCGGACTTCAACTCCCAGAATTCCTCAGCCAGGCACGCTGGCTGTGGAACTGAATAGACAAGGTGCTAAAGATCTTCTTCCCAGGAGAAACGAATTGGCCACCGAGAACATGAAACTTTAGTTAAAGAGGCACATCCGTTATCTCAACCTCAAACCTACCATGAAGTCATAGATTATATAAGAAGAGACTGGACAACCATTTGTCTGAAATGGTATGGGGTTTTCTGCCTGAGCAGGGAGTTGGACTAGATGACCTCCCAGGTCCCTTCCAACTCTATTATTCTTATTATTCTTATTATTACTATCATCATCATTATTATTATGATTTAATATCTAACTATCTATCTATCTATCTATCTATCTATCTATCTATCTATCTATCTAATACAGGGGTCTTCAAACTTGGCCCTTTTATGACTTGTGGACCTCAACTCCCAGAATTCTGTGAACTGAAGTCCACAAGTCATAAAAGGGCCAGGTTTGAAGACTCCTGATCTAATATATATATAATATATACTTGTGTAGGACATTTAATAAAGAAGACACATATTGTTTCTTCTTCTTTCAGCTCATTGTTTTTCTATCCTTCTTCTCATATTTTTGGAGAAGGAAGATGATGGTTTTCAAACAACAGCAAATTTCTTCAGCCCAGGTGGGGATAACACAGATGGTGCAATATCAGTGGTCAATAGGGGCTGCTTCTGCCCTTTCATGGTTCTCCAAAAATATGACCTAAACAAAAAGGTGGGCAGATGTGGCTCCTGCAAAGTCCAGTCTCCTCCTCCAGAGTAAGGGAGGGAGGAGGGCACTGGTCCTCACAGAGCAGGTGAAATATGCAGGATGACAGGAAATGGTTTAAGCCCACCATCTCTGCTTCCAGTGGCTTGTTCCAAAAATTAAGAAAACTGAGTATGAGGATTGCTTATGACCTGTCTTAGCTCATATGTCCAATGAGAGCCTGGCCCTCCTCTTTTTCCTTACTGCAACTGCATTTTAGATTTTATACGCTTTTGAGAATACCTCGAGGTATACAATTCCACGTATCATTTCCATGTCAACTTCGGGGATAAAGCAACGTAGCTATTCAGAAGTTTCTCTGTTCCCCAAAACAGCATGCTTTGATTTTTAATTGAGAGCTTTTTAATTCTACCACCTCCCTATCTCAGAGGGGCTTTTCCAAAAGGCAGCTGGACCAATGAATCAATGAAGCTTCTTTTCCTCCAGGAAAAAAGTCCAGTTGTCTTTTGAAAAAGCACCTTTGAGACAGCGATGACCTGGATGACTCTCCACAGACATTTACTCCTCCCTGGTTCCAAATCGGGCATATGCAGAATCTCTCTGCTGTTCATTGACTTAACTAGGAAAAGCTCATAATGCTTTTGGAGAATAAAATAGTCTAGCAGCAGAACCAATGAGTGCAGATCTCATTTGCATGAAGTGGCCAAGCAGAGGCATTTAAGGAAAGGAAAGGAAAGAAGAAGAAGAGGGTTATAATTTTCTTCCTTAGAAGGACATTCCTTGCCAAAGTTGACCATGGGTTGGGCGGTGGTCTTCCTTGCGCTCCTCACTTACTGCACAGGTAAAGGTTTCCTGGGCCAAGAGAGGATCTGATTGTGATTCTCCTAAGAACAGGGTTCCTTGGAAAAGTCTAATGGCGGTGCATCAGTTTAACAGTCTTTCTTTCTGTCTCTCCTCTCTTTCTCTTCATCCCACCCTCTTGAAAGGCATTCATGGAGAGTCCCCTTGGACTCAGCCTCCCTCCAGCTCCGTTTCCCTGGGTGGATCCGTTACGATCTCCTGCTCAACTACTCAGAGTAGCTACCAGATCGGCTGGTATCAACAGAAAGAAGGAAAAGGGCCTCGTTTTGTCCACTGTGATAGCTGCAGCAACAGGGGAGAAGGGATCCCAAATCGGTTCACTGCCACCAGATCTGGGAGTACAGGATCCTTGGCCATCACTAATGTGCAGGCTGAAGATGAGGCAGATTATTACTGTGCGAGCTGGAACACAGCAGTTACCCAGTTGCACGGTGGTGAACTCTTATGGGGAAGTGTGGCCAAAACCATCACTCTTCCTCTTCAGACTGAAACCACATGCAACGTACCTTGATGTCAGTTTAATAGTATTTCTTCCTTCTTCTTCTTCTTCTTCTTCTTCTTCTTCTTCTTCTTCTTCTTCTTCTTCTTCTTCTTCTTCTTCTTCTTCTTCTTCTTCTTCTTCTTCTTCTTCTTCTTCTTCTTCTTCTTCTTCTTCTTCTTCTTCTTCTTCTTCTTCTTCTTCTTCTCTCTCTCTCTCTCTCTCTCTCTCTCTCTCTCTCTCTCTCTCTCTCTCTCTCTCTCTCTCTCTCTCTCTCTCTCTCTCTCTCTCTCTCCCTCCCTCTACCCCGTTAAAGGCACTGATGGTCAGTCCCCTTGGACTCAGCCTCCCTCCAGCTCCGTTTCCCTGGGTGGATCCATTACGATGTCCTGCATAACAACTCAGAGTTCCTACTGAATTGCCTGGTATCAACAGAAACCTGGAGAAGCTCCTCACTATATCCAATGTAGCGGATACAGCAGGGGAGAAGGGATCCCAGATCCTCAACCTCAACCTCGAGCCCATCACTCAAGTCAAGAAGTTGAAGCCCAGACAAGGAGGATGCCCCAGACTTATACACAATCTCCACCTAAAAATGCCCTTCTTCAAATCGCAGTATTAAAAACCACGAGAGGTTTTGTAACGTCTTCTGTGAGAAAATGAATAAAGAAGACACACATTGTTCCATTCGTCTTCTCGTTCAACTTATTTTTTCCCCCTCTCCTTCGTCTGATGTTAGAGGAGGAGGATGAAGTTTCTCCAAGGAGCATAAGTGCTGCAATTCCTCAGCCCAGGTGGGGATAACACAGGTGTTGCAAAATCAGAGGCCAGTAGGAGCTTCTGCCGCACTTCCATGCTTCCCCCCAAAATAACCTCAGCCAAAGGATGGCCAGATGTGGCTCCTGAAATGTCTCATCTCTTCCTCTAGAGTAAAGGAAGGAGGAAGGCAGAGATTCTGCACAGAAGAAGTCAACTATGCACAGTAAACGGAAAAGGTTTAGGGTCCAGCGATTCTTAAGCCCAGGTGGGGATAACACAGGTGCAGCAATATCTGGGGCCAGTAGGGGTTGCTGCTTCCCTTCCAGGCTTCTTCTCAAAAATAGGACTTCAACAAAAAGGACAGTCAGATGTGTCTCCTGAAAGGTCTACTCCCTTCCTCAGTCTACAGTGAGGGAGAGAGGCGGGCACTGATCCTTCACGTAAGAGGCGAAATAAGGAATGATACATGGAAATAGTCAGGTCCAACAACCATATTTCAGGTGACCTGTTCCAGAAACTGTTGAGTAAAAGAATAGGAGGATTGCTTATGACCTGGTTATGACCCATATATCCAAATGGACTATGATCCTCCACTTTTTCCCTAGACTTGTGGTTTGACAGGCTATTAAGGTGGAATTACATAACTACACGCATCATTTTTGTGTCAAATTCACAAATAAGGTAGTGTGTTTGAAGAAATTTCCCTGTTCCACAAGCAGCAGGGTGTGATATTCAAGGGAGACCTATTAATTCCTCCTGATTTCAAAATCCCCTGTATGCAAATGTTTCCCCTGGTCATTGGTTACATCAGAAGACCCCAAAATGCTTTTGGGAAAGAAAGTTTTCTACTAGAACCAATGAGTGCGGCTCTCATTTGCATGAAAGGAGAAAGCAGAGAGCTTTTAAGGGAAGGAAAGAGGAAGATCTGAAGAAGGTTATCATTTTCCTCCTCAAAAGATTACTCCTTGCCAAAGCTGACCATGGGCTGGGCTGTGATTTTTTTGGCAGTTCTCACTTACTGCACAGGTAAAGTAATTGGCCAAAACACAATCTACCTGTGATTCTCCTAAGAACAGGCTCCCTGGGAAATGACAAAGAGCAAAGGAAGGTGCACTAGACCCATAAGCATTGCTTTCTTTCTCTCTCCCCTCACTCTTTCTCTCCTTCCCTCCCACCTTTATCTAAAGGCACTGATGGTCAGTCCCCTTGGACTCAGCCTCCCTCCAGCTCCGTCTCCCTGGGTGAAACCATTACGATCTCCTGCTTAACTCAGAGTACCAACAGGATCGACTGGTATCAACAGAAAGAAGGAAAAGGGCCTCGTTTTGTCCACTGTGATGGCTGCAGCAACAGGGGAGAAGGGATCCCAAATCGGTTCACTGCCACCAGATCTGGGACTACAGGATCCTTGGCCATCACCAATGCAGAGGCTGGAGACGAGGCAAATTACTACTGTGGTAGCTGGTTAAGCAGTGTTGCACAGTGGTGAATTCTTATGGGGAAGTGCACAAAAACCTCCTCACTGCCTCTCCAGCTGAAGCAAGAAGCCACATACCTTGATTGGGGAAGTAGAGCTGAAAAGACAGGAAATGATGAAGAGCAAAGGAAGGTGCATTAGATCCATAATCATTGCTTTCTTTTTTTCTCCCCTCCCTCTTTCTCTCCTTCTCTCCCACCTTTGCCTAAAGCCACTGGTGGTCAGTCCACTTGGATTCAGCCTCCCTCCAGCTCTGTCTCCCTGCCTCCTCGCTGCCTCTTCAGCTTGTAAGCACAAGGAGCACACCTTGATCTGGAGCAGTGGACACTTTAGCTGGAGCTGCAGGAGAGAAAAAAAACCTGCAATAAGAGCTTTCCATCTCGAAAGGAGTCTCTGAATCTCTGCCAAGAAGATGGTAGGCACAGGGGAGAAGAGGGCATGGGATGCAAACAGCCCCATGAACTCTTGTGGTCTGAGCAGGAACACTGAAAGGAACAGGTGAAAAAGTGGAGGAGGTAGACATGATTCTTCAGTTAGTTCAGCACCGAACAGGAGGAGGTGATAAAAGGGATTGTAGGAGAACACAGCATGAAAAACTGGTCCCTGCGGCAGGCCTGTGGCATGGCTGGAGGATGTAGGGATGAACTCTTAGTCAAGATCTGTAGACTTGTGTGTGGTTCTCCTACATTAGGAGGTGGAACTGAACAGTCCACATGCTGAACGTTTTCTTCCTGGGAGAAATGCATCACCCACTGGAAACATGAAAGTCATCCTTTTCCACAATCACTTGTCTTAGTTGCTACATGGGACTTCTGCATTCCCTATAATTTGTCGTTAGTTCTAGGTTGCTTCTCTCCTGGATTAGTTTCCATTCATTGCTTCTTGTCCAATTGACAATTAATGTCAGGGCGATCTGGCGTTAACTGAGACCTTTTAATTCTTCCTTCGTTTCCAAATCTCATCCATGCAAATATTTCTGTTGGTCATTGGCTAAACTAGAAGGATAGACGTCATTGTGGTTTTGGGAAATAAGGCATTTAGGAGAACCAATGAGTGCAGATCTCATTTGCATGAAAGGAGAAAGCAGGGATCTTTAAAGGAAAGGAAAGGGGAAGATCTGAAGAAGGTTATAATTTGCACGAAGAGGTGAACTCAGGGCATTTAAAGGAAAGGAGAAGATTTGGTTATAATTATCCTCCCTGAACAATCCTTCCTTGACAAAGTTGACCATGGGTTGGGCTGCGTTCTTCCTTGCGCTCCTCACTTACTGCACAGGTAAAGCTTTCCTGGGCCAAGAGAGAATCTGCTTGTGATTCTCGTAAGAACAGGGTCCCTTGGAAAAGTCCAAGAGCAAAGGAAGGTGACTCAGTTTAACAGTCCTTTTTTCTGTCTCTCCTCTCTTTCTCTTCATCCCACCCTCTTGAAAGGCATTCATGGCGAGTCCCCTTGGACTCAGCCTCCCTCCAGCTCCGTTTCCCTGGGTGGATCCATTACGATCTCCTGCTCAACTACTCAGAGTAGCTATGAGATCGGCTGGTATCAACAGAAAGAAGGAAAAGGGCCTCGTTTTGTCCACTGTGATGGCTGCAGCAGGGGAGAAGGGATCCCAAATCGGTTCACTGCCACCAGATCTGGGAGTACAGGATCCTTGGCCATCACCAATGTAGAGGCTGAAGATGAGGCAGATTATTACTGTGCGAGCTGGAACACAGCAGTTACCCAGTTGCACGGTGGTGAACTCTTATGGGGAAGTGTGGCCAAAACCTTCACTCTTCCTCTTCAGACTGAAACCACATGCAACGTACCTTGATCTGTGACTGGGGACCCTTGAGTTGAACAGACCAGAAACGTCTGTAGGCTCATCTCCCTCTGCAAACAATTCTCTCAGCGCCCAGCTCAATGCCCAATTACTACAATATCAGTGACCAACAAGGGGTAGCTGCTGCCCTTTCATGACTTAAACAAAAGGGTGGGCAGATATGGCTCCTGAAATGTCTCCTCTCTCCCCCCAGAGTAAGGGAGGGAGGAGGGCACTGGTCCTCACAGAACAGGTGAAATATGCAGGATAAAAGGAAATGGTTCAAGCCCACAATCTCTGCTTCCAGTGGCTGGTTCCAAAAATGAAGAAAACTGAATATGGGGATTGCTTATGAAGGACAACTTCTTCCTCAGGGAAAAAAACAACCAGTTACCTTTAGGAAAAGATCTTTGAGACCATTATGACCTGGGTGAATGGGAATCTCCACAGACATTGGTCCCAAATCTGGCACCTGGTGTCCATTGACTTAACTAGAAAACCCCATAATGCTTTTAGGGAATAAAATAGTCCAGCGGAACCAATAAGTGCAGATCTCATTTGCATGAAAGGAGAAAGCAGGGGCATTTAAGGAAAGGAAGGGAGAAGATCTGAAGAAGGTTATAGTTTTCTTCCCTAGAAGGACATTCCTGGCCAATGTTGACCATGGTTTGGGCGGTGGCCTTCCTTGCGCTCCTCACTTACTGCACAGGTAAAGCTTTCCTGGCCCAAGAGACAATTTGGCTGTGATTCTCAAAAGAATTTGCACCCTTCTAAATAGCTCAGAGCAAAGGAAGATGCGTCAGTTTAATAGTATTTCTTCCTTCTTCTTCTCCTCTCTCTCTCTCTTTCTCTTTCTCTCCCTCTCTCTCTTTCTCTCCCTCTCCCTCTACCCCGTTAAAGGCATTGATGGTCAGTCCCCTTGGACTCAGCCTCCCTCCAGCTCCGTTTCCCTGGGTGGATCCATTACGATGTCCTGCATAACAACTCAGAGTTCCTACTGAATTGCCTGGTATCAACAGAAACCTGGAGAAGCTCCTCACTATATCCAATGTAGCGGATACAGCAGGGGAGAAGGGATCCCAGATCGATTCACTGCCACCAGATCTGGCAGTACAGGATCCTTGGCTATCACCAATGTGCAGGCTGAAGACGAGGCAGATTATTTCTGTGGGAGCGTGAACAGTACATTTACCCAGTTGCACGGTGGTGAACTCTTATGGGGAACTGTGGCAAAAACCTTCACTCTTCCTCTTCAGACTGAAACAAGAAGCAACATAACTTGATTTATGACTGGGGATGCTTGAGCTGAAGAGACAGAAGAGAAACTTCTGTAGGCTCATCTGCATCTGCAGAGAAGTCTCTCAGCGCTCAGCACGAGGGATGATGGGCGCAGAAGTGTGGATGAGAAAGGTGGAGGTGAAGCCCACAGATCCATGGTCTCAGCCTTCTGCGGTATAAGTACAAATTATGAATGGAGAA
Organism: Bothrops alternatus; assembly: GCA_034064705.1. Taxonomy (NCBI): domain Eukaryota; kingdom Metazoa; phylum Chordata; class Lepidosauria; order Squamata; family Viperidae; genus Bothrops; species Bothrops alternatus. The sequence continues at coordinate 56,731 of JARGCV010000958.1, forward strand.
AAAGTAAAATTGGAGAAGACAGAGATGATTTGCAGGTGCTTCACTGCAAGACTGGAAACGGGAGAAAACAGATTGTATGAGGACAGAGCATTAAAAAGTGGTTCCTGGGATAGGTTTGCACCAATGAGTTGTGGAAGCATGGAGAAACTCTTAGTAAAGATTGCAGCAGTCATGCGTTGTTCTCCCTACATTAGAGGTTGAATCGAGGAGACCATGTGCTAAAGCTCTGCTTCCTAGGAGAATTGAACCAGCCACTAAAAATATGAAACCCTTCTGATGAGAGATACTGTACATCCTTCACCTCAACCTCAATCCTACCACTAAAGTGAAGACGGGCAAGCACAGGGAAGCATGACAAAACTTAGATATAGTGTCGACCCGAAGTGTCTTTTTTGAAATCAAAGCATTAAAATGTTCCATTCTTGTTACCTTTTATTTCCTTCTTGTTTTTCCTGGCTGTTCTCTGATAGTTGAGGAGAAGGAGGAGGATGGTCCTCGAAGGAGGCCAAAAGCTGCATTCCTTCAGCCCAGGTGAGGATAATGTGGATGCTGCAACATTTGTGGCCGGTAGGGTTTTTGGATGGTTCTCCCAAAAATGACTTCAGCCAAAAGATGGGCAGATGTGGCTCCTGAAAAGTTTAATCTCTTCTTCTAGACGCAGTGTTTCTCAACCTTGACAATTTTAAGGCATGTGGACTTCAACTCCCAGAATTCCACAGCCAGCAATGCTGGCTGTTGAATTCTGGGAGTTGAAGTCCACATGCCTTAAAATGGTCAAGGTTGAGAAACACTGTTCTAGAGTAAGGGAGGAAGGGCGGCATTGAGCCTTCACGCAGCAGGCGAAATAAGGAGGGATAGAAGGAAGAGGTTTAGGTCCAGCAGCTCTGCTCCAAGCGGCTTTTCAAAACTTTTAAAAAAGAATATGAAAATTGCTTATGATCTGTTTTAGCACATCGGTCCAATCGGAGGATGGTTCTCCATATATATGGCTTCTGGCTTTGTATTTCCTGCTCTTTGGAAATAAGAGCTGATTCTGTAGTAATTGCATATTAGTCCTTACATGCTATGCAGATCAATAGAATTTGATAATTACATTTACACATAAGCATTGCCATGTCCCATTCATGTAAAACGTGGGGTGTCTGAAGACACATTGAAGGTCCCCTGATTCACAATAAGGTGGTCAGGTTTAATTGGGAGCTTTTAAGTCTCCCCCATTTTCAGATCTCCACACAAATCTGCCCTTTGTCGTTGGCTAAGTTAGAAGAGCCCAGAATGCTTTGGGGGAATAAAATATTCCAACGGAACCAATGAGTGCAGATCTCATTTGCATGAAGTGGCCAAGCAGAGGCATTTAAGGAAAGGAAAGGAAAGAAGAAGAGGGTTATAATTTTCTTCCTTAGAAGGATATTCCTTGCCAAAGTTGACCATGGGTTGGGCGGTGGTCTTCCTTGCGCTCCTCACTTACTGCAAAGGTAAAGCTTTCCTGGGTTGATAGAGGATTTGATTGTGATTCTCATAGAAACCTGGTCCCTTGGAAAAGTCTAAGAGGAAAGGACGGTGCATCAGTTTCTCAGTGTTTCTTTCTTTCTCTCCCCTCCTTCTCTAAAGGCATTCATGGCAAGTCCCCTTGGACTCAGCCTCCCTCCAGCTCCGTACCCTTAGATGGAACCATTACACTCAACTGCTTAACTCAGAGTACTGATGCCATTTGGTGGTTTCAACAGAAAGAAGGAAAAAGCCCTCGTTTTGTCCACTGTGATGCCTGCAGCAACAGGGGAGAAGGGATCCCAGATCGCTTCACTGCCACCAGATCTGGGACAACAGGATCTTTGGCCATCACCAATGCAGAGGCTGAAGACGAGGCAGATTATTACTGTGCGAGCTGGAAAAGCGACGTGTTCCACTGTGGTGAATTCTTATGGGGAAGTGCAACAAAAACCTTCACTCTTCCTCTTCAGCTGAAACAAGAAGCAACGTACCTTGACCAGTGACTGGGGAAGCTTGAGTTGAAGAAACAGGAGAGAAACTCCTGCAGGTTCATTTCCATCTGCAAAAAGTGTCTCTGTCCCTATGAAGGGGGATAATAAATACAGCTAGAGGGAAGAGAAAGGCACAGGAGAAGCCCAGGGACTCAAAGCCTCCGTTTCCCATAGTTTGAGTAAAAAACATCAAAGGATAAGATGTAAAATTGGAGAAGCCACAGATGCTTTGCAGGTGCTTCAACACTAGATTGGAGGTGGGATAAAAGGGATTTGATGAAGACTCAGGCTAAAAAGTGACCCCTGGGGCATGTTTGGGTCAAGGTTAGAGGATGTAACAATGAACACTTTGCAACGATTGGCACACACTCACATGAGGTTCTCGTAGATTAGATGTTGAACTGAACAGACCATGAGATAAATGTTCTTACCAGGAGGAATGAATCAGCCAAGGAAAACAGGAAAATCTCTTGATGAGCAGGTGCCTCCTTTACCTGCATCTCAAGTAGACTATATAATGCATTAATTGAAATTGATTCTGAAACTGAATTAGTTATGGACTGTATGATTAAGTGGGAACATAATTTTGGACAACCAATTATGATGGAAACATGGGAGAGGATTTGGGTTAAAATGTAAGATTTACACAAGCGCAACATTTAAGAGAAATTTTTTATAAAATGTTTTATAGATGGCATTTAGACCCGAAAAAATTATCATCTATGTACCCGGATATACAACCTAAGTGTTGGAGATGTGAATCTATGGATGCTACTTATTTTCATGTATGGTGGACTTGTAGAAAAATTAAGGCTTTCTGGATAAAAATATGGTGGATACTTAAAAATATATTGAAAAAGCGTATCGAATTTTCACCACAGTTGTTTTTGTTAGGTATTATAAAAGACTGTACCACCATAGAGATGAATTTAATTTTGAACTTGATTACAGCGGCAAGATTGTTGGTGGGACAATATTGGAAGACGTCAGAATTACCATCTATTGAAGAATGGACTTTAAAAGTTATTAACTTGGCAGAAATGGCTAAAATATCCGCATATTTGAAGGATCACTCAAATGAAAAATGTATGTTGGACTGGAAAAAATGGATAGATTATATACAAAGGAAATATCAATTTAAGAAATTGTATTTAGTATATAGTTAAATATTTATATGTTGGATTGAAAAATGTAGTTAAATTTTTAATAGGATTTATATAACATTTTGGGGTAGTTTAGTGGGTTTTCTTGTGTTTGTTTTTTTTTACCCTGTATTCACTTTGGGAAGTCGGGGGTGGGGGGTGGGGTGGGGGTGGAGGGGTTTCTATAATCTTCTCAACTGTAACATGATATTTGATAAAGGATGGGTTGCTCTGCGGCACCTTGTACCACATCTGGAGGGGGTGAGACTGAGGAGCGAAGGTTGAGGGAAGTAGGGAGGTGGCATGAGGGGGAGGAGAGAGTGGGGCTAGAGATGGTGGGTGGATAGAGGTAGAGGTAGGGAGAAAGGAGGAGGGGGATGTGGTTGGGGGGTGCCGCAGAGCAATACCTATAGTTAACTTAACTATTTTAGTTAAGTTTTTATGTTTTGTTCTTGTGATTGAAAAAGTTGCAAACGTTTTTATTCAGTTGAGTTGTTTTAATGTGATTTTTTTTCTCTTTTGTTATTTATAATTATAAAAATTAATAAAATTTTATATATATATATATAAAAAGAAGGACAAGCACGGACAAGGGTGTTGCTCCAGACTTATAGATAATCTCTACCTGAAATCAAGGTTCTAAAAACATTAAGGGAGATGTTGGGAGATCTTCTGTAAAAGAGTTAATAAAGAAAAGACATTTTGTTCCATTCTTGTTTTCTTGCAACACCTTTCTTTCTTTCTTTCTTTCTTTCTTTCTTTCTTTCTTTCTTTCTTTCTTTCTTTCTTTCTTTCTTTCTTTCTTTCTTTCTTTCTTTCTTCCTTCCTTCCTTCCTTCCTTCCTTCCTTCCTTCCTTCCTTCCTTCCTTCTTTCTTTCTTTCTTTCTTTCTTTCTTTCTTTCTTTCTTTCTTTCTTTCTTTCTTTCTTTCTCTCTTGTCCTTCCTCTGATATTTAAGGAGAAAGACGATGATGGTCTTCAAAGGATGACAAACGCTCCATTTCTTCAGCCCAGTTTTGAGATAACACAGCTGTTGCAAAATCAGTGGCCAGTAGGGGTTGCTGCTGCCCTTTCATGTTTGTGCAAGAAAAACAACATAAGCAAAAGCATGTCCAGATGTGGTACGTTCCAAAAATTAAGAAAAATCAATATGAGGATTATTGATGACCTGCCCTAGCCCGTATGTTGAGGTGGAGTATGACCCTCCTCTTTTCCCCTAGATTGGTGGTCTTGAAGGGAGACTTCCTCTCCTTGAACCATGTGAATTAGTCAATGAGTGTGAGATACATTCCTCCAATCCATCCCATAAACAAATTTTGGTAATATGACTTTGTAAACTCAAGCAGATCAAAACGGATTCATGGAACGAACCGCACACGGCCTCCGGTCTATTAAACAGCTAATTCTCGTCTCTTCCTTTCATTCCATTGCGGAAAAATATTAGTTTTTTAGACAAGACAATCTTAGCAATTGCTCATCGACTCTCTGATCAGACCCCCAGAGGGCTGGGTTGGTAGTTGAAGAGGCAAATATTTGCATGAGGAGGTCCTCTCCTGTCCTTTGGGAATTTAAGAGAGGTGGAGAGGAGTCGAGGGGGAAATCCATTGGCTGTAGTGAAGGAATTAGCCCATTGACTTCTTCCACCATGAGCCAGCTCTTTCTTCTCTCCATAGTCCTGATCTCTGTTGGTAAGAGAAATCCCTTTCAGGGAGAGGTTGTATCCGGTAAAGACATGTTTTTTCGGGTTCCCCATCCTGTGGGAAACCTGAATATATGTATACTTTTCGAATTTGAAGTCAGTTTCACATTTTGAATTTTCATGCTTAATTGGCTAACGTCCAACAAATGAAATCTAGGCCGATGCCTAACTTTTGAGGGAGAGGTCGAATCCGGTAAAGACATGTTTTTTCGGGTTCCCCATCTTGTGGGGAACCTGAATATATGTAAACTTTTCGAATTTGAAGTCAGTTTCACATTTTGAATTTTCATGCTTAATTGGCTAATGTCCAACAAATGAAATCTAGGCCAACCTTTGGTCCTACTACTTCACCTTTGACCTAACCTCTTGACCTTTGACCTGACCTCTTGACCTCTGACCTGACCTCTTGAGCTTTGACTTGACCTCTCGACCTTTGACCTGACCCTCGACCTGACCCTTTGACCTTTGACCTGGCCCCGCAACTTTTGACCTGGCCCCTGGCCCCTCGACCTTTGACCCAACCCCTTGATCTTTGACCTGACCTCTTGACCTTTGACCTGACCCTGTGACCCTGCCAATTGACCTTTGGCCCTGCCAGATGACCTGTGACCCGGCCATTGACCCTAGCATTTGGCCTGCTATTTCTTTAAGGAGATCGTACCTATGTAGGTTTGTATTTAGGTTTGATGTTTCAAACAGGTCACCTGTGGGGAACCTGAATATATGTATACCTTTCGAATTTGAGGTCAGTTTCACATTTTCACTTTTCATGCATAATTCGCTATTTCCGAATAAATGCAATCTAAGCCAAGGCGTAACTTTTCAGGGAGAGGTTGGATCCGGAAAAGACATGTTTTTTCAGGTTCCCCATCCTGTGGGGAACATGAATATATGTATACTTTTCGAATTTGAAGTCAGTTTCACATTTTGAATTTTCATGCTTAATTGGCTAATGTCCAAGACATGAAATCTAGGCCAACCTTTGGCCCTACCACTCCACCTTTGACCTAACCTCTTGACCTTTGACCTGACCTCTTGACCTCTTGACCCGACATCTCGACCTCTCGACCCAACCCCTTGACATTTGACCTGACCCCTTGACCTTTGACCTGACCCTTCGACCTTTGCCCTGACCCTCGACCTTTGATCTGCCTCTTGACCTTTGACCTGACCCTGTGACCCTGCCAATTGACCTTTGGCCCTGCCAGACAACCTGTGACCCGGCCATTGACCCTAGCACTTGGCCTGCTAATTCTTTAAGGAGATCGTACCTATGTAGGTTTGTATTTAGGTTTGATGTTTCAAACAGGTCACCTGTGGGGAACCTGAATATATGTTTATCTTTCGAATTTGAGGTCAGTTTCACATTTTCACTTTTCATGCTTAATTCGCTATTTCCCAAAAAATGCAATCTAAGCCAAGGCGTAACTTTTCAGGGAGAGGTTGGATCCGGAAAACACATGTTTTTTGGGTTTCCCAACCTGTGGGTAACCTGAATATATGTATACCTTTCGAATTTGAGGTCAGTTTCACATTTTCACTTTTCATGCTTAATTCGCTATTTCCCAACAAATGCAATCTAAGCCAAGGCGTAACTTTTCAGAGAGAGGTTGGATCCGGTAAAGACATGTTTTTTTCGGGTTCCTCATCCTGTGGGGAACCTGAATATATGTATAGTTTTTGAATTTGAAGTCAGTTTCACATTTTGAATTTTCATGCTTAATTGGCTAATGTCCAACAAATGAAATCTAGGCCGATGCCTAACTTTAATTAAACAAGTTAGAAACCAAAGGTCTATGCACATTAAAAGATTGTATAATGTACTGATAGAAATGGATTCTGAAACTGAATTAGTTAAGGATTGTATGATAAAATGGGGACAAAATTTTGGACAACCAATTATGATTGAAACTTATTATTATTATTATTATTATTATTATTATTATTATTATTATTATTATTATTATTATTTATTCGATTTCTATGCTGCCCTATTCCGGAGAACTCAGGGCGGCTCACAACACAGTAACTTGGGAGAGGATCTGGGTGAAAAATGTAAGATTCACTCAAGCGCAACATTTAAGGGAAAGAAAGTTTTCTACTAGAACCAATGAGTGCGGCTCTCATTTGCATGAAAGGAGAAAGCAGAGAGCTTTTAAGGAAAGGAAAGAGGAAGATCTGAAGAAGGTTACCATTTTCCTCTTCAAAAGATTACTCCTTGCCAAAGCTGACCATGGGCTGGGCTGTGATTTTCTTGGCAGTTCTCACTTACTGCACAGGTAAAGTAATTGGCCAAAACACAATCTGCCTCTGATTCTCCTAAGAACAGGCTTCCTGGGAAATGACAAAGAGCAAAGGAAGGTGCACTAGATCCATAAGCATTGCTTTCTTTCTCTCTCCCCTCACTCTTTCTCTCCTTTCCTCCCATCTTTATCTAAAGGCACTGATGGTCAGTCCCCTTGGACTCAGCCTCCCTCCAGCTCCGTCTCCCTGGGTGGATCCGTTTCACTCTCCTGCTCAACTCAGAGTACCAACAGAATTAGCTGGCTTCAACAGAAAGAAGGAAAAGGGCCTCATTTTGTCCACTGTGATGGCTGCAGCAACAGGGGAGAAGGGATCCCTAATCGGTTCGCTGCCACCAGATCTGGGACTACAGGATCCTTGGCCATCACCAATGTGGAGGCTGAAGACGAGGCAGATTATTACTGCGGCAGCTGGAACAGTGCAAGCAACGCGATCCACAGTAAGAAAAATAAAACTATATTCATGATAAATAGCTGGACTTTGTGAATGAAAATTACTTGAATAGGATGCTCCTCTTCTCTGGTCTTAAGTTAGACAATATTGAACATTTGTCCCTTTATGTCAAATTTCACTGATGCAGAAAGGGGGGGTCAAGTGAACTAAACTGAAATGAGATGAAGAGAAAGTGTTTGTCTCACTTCCCCATCTGAACGAATCACTGTGGAGCTGACTACCCTTCCACACACAACAGTAATAGGTGGCTTCGTCTTCAACCAGAGCCCCAGTGATAGTCAAGGACATCACATTCCCTGATCTGGACCCAGAGAAGCGTTCTGGAACCCCCAATGGTCTGGAACTGGTCGCATAGATCAGCGTTCGAGGTTTATTCTCAGATATCTGCTGTGCCCACCAAGGGTAGTTATCATTCCCCAAGATTTCCACCCTCATATCGACAAAATAGGGTGATTGTTCTTCCAACTGCAACAAATTCTGGGTCCTTCAACAATTCTGGGTCCTTCAAGGTCTGCATCTGTTGAAGGCTGGGACCTGAAAGAAAGCAAGGGAGTGCTTGTTCAACGGAGGTTCAAGAGGATCAGAAGACCACGTATGGCCAACTCAATTAAAGCCGCCACAAAGAAGGAGAGGTCAACCTATTTCCCAAAGCACCTGAAAGCGGGACAAGGAACAATGGATGGAAACTGATCAAGGAAAGAAGCAACCTAGGAGAAATTTCGTGACAGGGAGGACAATGATCCAGTGGAACAACTTGCCACTAGAGGTTCTGGGTGCTCCATCACAAGAGGTTTACAAGAAGAGATTGGACAGCCATGTGTCCAGAATGGTTTAGGGTCTCCTGCTTGAGCAGGGGGTTGGACTAGAAGATCTCCAAGGGCCCTTCCAACTGTCCTAGTCTGTTATTCTCCCGCCATTTGAATGTCACTGTTATTGCATTTAGAGAAACAGCATTATGGATCAAGACCCTTATTGATCTTCCTCCTTCAGCAGTGTGGCCTGTCATGCAATTCCATTTGCAACTGAACTTGGGTTCCAATATCCAGCCTGAGGGTGAGACACATTGCTGTGCAAGATGGTTTTGTGACCACTGGCTTCGGGCACTATGAGAAGATCCCTCCTCCTCTATCCTGAGTGGTTCAGAACAATCCTTATAATTTGAGCAGGGGGTTGGACTAGAAGACCTCCAAGGTCCCTTCCAACTCAGCTATTCCGTTACTCTGTTCTTCTGTTCTTCTGTTGAGTCGCGTTGCATATAAAGTTATATATAAAGTAGGGTGTTGGAAGAAATCTAGAATGTTCCCTGAGGAATTACAGGATGCTTAAGGTTTCATTGGGAGCTTTTAAGTCACCTCCAATTTTCAAATCATCTGTATGCAAATGTTCTCCGTGGTCATTGGTTAAACTAGAAGGCATCCTAAGGCTTCCTGGGAATAAAAAAATACTGGTAGAACCAATGGGTGCAAATCTCATTTGCAAGAAGGTGCATTTAAGAAGGATATTTAAGGAAAGGAAAGGGGAAGATCTGAAGAAGGTTATCATTTTCCTCCTCAAAAGATTACTCCTTGCCAAAGCTGACCATGGGCTGGGCTGTGATTTTCTTGGCAGTTCTCACTTACTGCACAGGTAAAGTAATTGGCCAAAACACAATCTGCCTGTGATTCTCCTAAGAACAGGCTCCCTGGGAAATGACAAAGAGCAAAGGAAGGTGCACTAGACCCATAAGCATTGCTTCCTTTCTCTCTCCCCTCACTCTTTCTCTCCTTCCCTCCCACCTTTATCTAAAGGCACTGATGGTCAGTCCCCTTGGACTCAGCCTCCCTCCAGCTCCGTCTCCCTGGGTGGAACCATTACGATCTCCTGCACAACAACTAACAGTAACTTCAGAATCAGCTGGCATCAACAGAAAGAAGGAAAAGGGCCTCGTTTTGTCCACTGTGATGGCTACAGCAAAAGGGGAGAAGGGATCCCAAATCGGTTCACTGCCACCAGATCTGGGAATACAGGATCCTTGGCCATCACCAATGTGGAGGCTGGAGACGAGGCAATTTATTACTGCAGCAGGTGGAACAGTGCAGTTAACCAGTTGCACGGTGATGAATTCTTATGGGGAAGCATGACAAAAACCTTCACTCTCCCTCTTCACACTGAAACCACATGCAACGTACCTTGACCTGTGACTGGGGCACTTGAACCGATGAGGCAGAAGGGAAACTCCTGTAAGCTCATCTCTTTCTGCAAAGGGGTCTCTCAAGGGGGATGATGGGCACTGGAGTGTGAGTGGGAAGGGGGAAGGGAACCCCACAGGTCCAGGGTCTCAGCCGTCCCGTGATAAAAGTACAAAGTTTGAAAGGAGAAGAGGTAAAATCGGAGAAGCTAGAGATGATTTGCAGCTGCTTCAACAGCAGATTAGAGATGGGATAAAAGGGACTGCAGGGAGACCCCAGCTAAAAAGGGGTCACTTGGGCATGTTTGTTCCAAGGTACCAGGATATTAGGATGAAGATCTCCTAAAGATTTACACAATCCTGTGTGGTTCTTCTAGAATAGACGATGAACTGAACTTACACCTATTAAATGTTCTTACCAGGAGAAATAAATCCTCTAATGAAAACATGAAGCATGAAACTCTTTTGATGAACCCTTTTACCTCAACCTCCAGCCCATCACTCAAGTCAAGAAGTTGAAGCCCAGACAAGGAGGATGCCCCAGACTTATACACAATCTCCACCTAAAAATGCCCTTCTTCAAATTGCAGTATTAAAAACCACGAGAGGTTTTGTAACGTCTTCTGTGAGAAAATGAATAAAGAAGACACACATTGTTCCATTCGTCTTCTCGTTCAACTTATTTTTTCCCCCTCTCCTTCGTCTGATGTTAGAGGAGGAGGATGAAGTTTCTCCAAGGAGCATAAGTGCTGCAATTCCTCAGCCCAGGTGGGGATAACACAGGTGTTGCAAAATCAGAGGCCAGTAGGAGCTTCTGCCGCACTTCCATGCTTCCCCCCAAAATAACCTCAGCCAAAGGATGGCCAGATGTGGCTCCTGAAATGTCTCATCTCTTCCTCTAGAGTAAAGGAAGGAGGAAGGCAGAGATTCTGCACAGAAGAAGTCAACTATGCACAGTAAACGGAAAAGGTTTAGGGTCCAGCGATTCTTAAGCCCAGGTGGGGATAACACAGGTGCAGCAATATCTGGGGCCAGTAGGGGTTGCTGCTTCCCTTCCAGGCTTCTTCTCAAAAATAGGACTTCAACAAAAAGGACAGTCAGATGTGTCTCCTGAAAGGTCTACTCCCTTCCTCAGTCTACAGTGAGGGAGAGAGGCGGGCACTGATCCTTCACGTAAGAGGCGAAATAAGGAATGATACATGGAAATAGTCAGGTCCAACAACCATATTTCAGGTGACCTGTTCCAGAAACTGTTGAGTAAAAGAATAGGAGGATTGCTTATGACCTGGTTATGACCCATATATCCAAATGGACTATGATCCTCCACTTTTTCCCTAGACTTGTGGTTTGACAGGCTATTAAGGTGGAATTACATAACTACACGCATCTTTTTTTTGTCAAATTCACAAATAAGGTAGTGTGTTTGAAGAAATTTCCCTGTTCCACAAGCAGCAGGGTGTGATATTCAAGGGAGACCTATTAATTCCTCCTGATTTCAAAATCCCCTGTATGCAAATGTTTCCCCTGGTCATTGGTTACATCAGAAGACCCCAAAATGCTTTTGGGAAGGAAAGTTTTCTACTAGAACCAATGAGTGCGGCTCTCATTTGCATGAAAGGAGAAAGCAGAGAGCTTTTAAGGGAAGGAAAGAGGAAGATCTGAAGAAGGTTATCATTTTCCTCCTCAAAAGATTACTCCTTGCCAAAGCTGACCATGGGCTGGGCTGTGATTTTTTTGGCAGTTCTCACTTACTGCACAGGTAAAGTAATTGGCCAAAACACAATCTACCTGTGATTCTCCTCAGAACAGGCTCCCTGGGAAATGACAAAGAGCAAAGGAAGGTGCACTAGATCCATAAGCATTGCTTTCTTTCTCTCTCCCCTCACTCTTTCTCTCCTTCCCTCCCACCTTTATCTAAAGGCACTGATGCTCAGTCCCCTTGGACTCAGCCTCCCTCCAGCTCCGTCTCCCTGGGTGGATCCCTTTCACTCTCCTGCACAACAACTCATAGTAGCTACTACATCAGCTGGTATCAACAGAAAGAAGGAAAAGGGCCACGTTTTGTCCACTGTGATGGCTGCAGCAACAGGGGAGAAGGGATCCCAAATCGGTTCACTGCCACCAGATCTGGGACTACAGGATCCTTGGCCATCACCAATGCAGAGGCTGGAGACGAGGCAAATTACTACTGTGGTAGCTGGTTAAGCAGTGTTGCACAGTGGTGAATTCTTATGGGGAAGTGCACAAAAACCTCCTCACTGGCTCTCCAGCTGAAGCAAGAAGCCACATACCTTGATTGGGGAAGTAGAGCTGAAAAGACAGGAAATGATGAAGAGCAAAGGAAGGTACATTAGATCCATAATCATTGCTTTCTTTTTTTTCTCCCCTCCCTCTTTCTCTCCTTCTCTCCCACCTTTGCCTAAAGCCACTGGTGGTCAGTCCACTTGGACTCAGCCTCCCTCCAGCTCCATCTCCCTGCCTCCTCGCTGCCTCTTCAGCTTGTAAGGTGATATGGAGCAGTGGACACTTTAGCTGGAGCTGCAGGAGAGAGAAAAAAACCTGCAATAAGAGCTTTCCATCTCGAAAGGAGTCTCTGAATCTCTGCCAAGAAGATGGTAGGCACAGGGGAGAAGAGGGCATGGGAAGCAAACAGCCCCATGAACTCTTGTGGTCTGAGCAGGAACACTGAAAGGAACAGGTGAAAAAGTGGAGGAGGTAGACATGATTCTTCAGTTAGTTCAGCACCGAACAAAAGGAGGTGATAAAAGGGATTGTAGGAGAACACAGCATGAAAAACTGGTCCCTGCGGCAGGCCTGTGGCATGGCTGGAGGATGTAGGGATGAACTCTTAGTCAAGATCTGTAGACTTGTGTGTGGTTCTCCTACATTAGGAGGTGAAACTGAACAGACCACATGCTGAACGTTTTCTTCCTGGGAGAAATGCATCACCCACTGGAAACATGAAAGTCATCCTTTTCCACAATCACTTGTCTTAGTTGCTACATGGGACTTCTGCATTCCCTATAATTTGTCCTTAGTTCTAGGTTGCTTCTCTCCTGGATTAGTTTCCATTTGTTGCTTCTTGTCCAATTGACAATTAATGTCAGGGCTATCTGGCGTTAACTGAGACCTTTTAATTCTTCCTCCGTTTCCAAATCTCATCCATGCAAATATTTCTGTTGGTCATTGGCTAAACTAGAAGGATAGACGTCATTGTGGTTTTGGGAAATAAGGCATTTAGGAGAACCAATGAGTGCAGATCTCATTTGCATGAAAGGAGAAAGCAGGGGTCTTTAAAGGAAAGGAAAGGGGAAGATCTGAAGAAGGTTATAATTTGCACGAAGAGGTGAACTCAGGGCATTTAAAGGAAAGGAGAAGATTTGGTTATAATTATCCTCCCTGAACAATCCTTCCTTGACAAAGTTGACCATGGGTTGGGCTGCGTTCTTCCTTACGCTACTCACTTACTGCACAGGTAAAGCTTTCCTGGGCCAAGAGAGAATCTGCTTGTGATTCTCGTAAGAACAGGGTCCCTTGGAAAAGTCCAAGAGCAAAGGAAGGTGACTCAGTTTAACAGTCTTTCTTTCTGCCTCTCCTCTTTTTCTCTTCATCCCACCCTCTTGAAAGGCATTCATGGCGAGTCCCCTTGGACTCAGCCTCCCTCCAGCTCCGTTTCCCTGGGTGGATCCATTACGCTCTCCTGCATAACAACTCAGAGTTCCTACTGCATTGGCTGGTATCAACAGAAACCTGGAGAAGCTCCTCGCTATGTCCAATGTAGCGGATCCAGCAGGGGAGAAGGGATCCCAGATCGGTTCACTGCCACCAGATCTGGGACTACAGGATCTTTGGCCATCACCAATGTGGAGGCTGAAGACGAGGCAATTTATTACTGCGGCAGCTGGAACTCTGGAGCTACCCAGTTGCACAGTGGTGAATTCTTATGGGGAAGCGTGACAAAAACCTTCACTCTCCCTCTTCACACTGAAACCACATGCAACGTACCTTGACCTGTGACTGGGGCACTTGAACCGATGAGGCAGAAGGGAAACTCCTGTAAGCTCATCTCTTTCTGCAAAGGGGTCTCTCAAGGGGGATGATGGGCACTGGAGTGTGGATGAGAAGGGGGAAGGGATCCCCACAGGTCCAGGGTCTCAGCTGTCCCCTGATAAAAGTAAAAAGTTTGAAAGGAGAAGAGGTAAAATCGGAGAAGCTGGAGACGATCTGCAGCTGCTTCAACACCAGATTAGAGATGGGATAAAAGGGACTGCAGGGAGACCCCGGCTAAAAAGGGGTCACTGGGGCATGTTTGTTCCAAGGTACCAGGATGTTAGGATGAAGATCTCCTAAAGATTTACACAATCCTGTGTGGTTCTTCTAGAATAGACGATGTACTGAACTTACACCTATTAAATGTTCTTACCAGGAGAAATAAATCCTCTAATGAAAACATGAAGCATGAAACTCTTTTGATGAACCCTTTTACCTCAACCTAGAGCCCATCACTCAAGTCAAGAAGTTGAAGTCCAGACAAGGAGGATCCCCCAGACTTATACACAATCTCCACCTTAAAATGTCCTTCTTCAAATTGCAGTATTAAAAACAACGAGAGGTTTTGTGACGTCTTCTGTGAAAAAAATGAAGAAGACACACTGTGTTCCATTCGTGTTCTCGTTCAACTTATTTTTTTCCCCTCTCTTTCATCTGATGTTTGAGGAGGAGGAGGAGGATTAAGGTCCTCCAAGGAGCATAAGTGCTGCACTTCCTCAGCCCAGGTGGGGATAACGCAGGTGTTGCAAAATCAGAGGCCAGTAGGGGCTGCTGCTGCCCTTCCATGCTTCTCCCCAAAATAACCTCAGCCAAAGGATGGCCAGATGTGGCTCCTGAAATGTGTCGTCTCTTCCTCTAGGGTAAGGGAAGGTGGAAGGCAGAGATTCTGCACAGAAGAAATCAACTATGCACGGTAAACGGAAATGGTTTAGGGTCCAGCGATTCTTCAGCCCAGGTGGGGATAACACAGGTGCGGCAATATCTGGGGCCAGTAGGGGTTGCTGTTGCCCTTCCAGACTTCTTCTGAAAAATAGGACTTCAACAAAAAGGACAGTCAGATGTTTCTCCTGAAAGGTCTACTCCCTTCCTCAGTCTACAGTGAGGGAGAGAGGCGGGCACTGATCCTTCACATAAGAGGCGAAATAAGGAATGATAACTGGAAATAGTCAGGTCCAACAACCATATTTCAGGTGACCTGTTCCAGAAACTGTTACATAAAAGAATAGGAGGATTGCTAATGACCTGGTTATGACCCATATATCCAAATGGACTATGATCCTCCACCTTTTCCCAGGACTTTTGGTTTGACAGGCTGTTGAGGTGGAATTACATAACTACACGCATCAGGTAGTGTGTTTGAAGAAGTTTATCTGTTCCACAAGCAGCAGGGTGTGATATTCAAGGGACACCTATTAATTCCTCCTGGTTTCCAAATCTCCTATATGCAAATGTTTCCCCTGGTCATTGGTTACATCAGAGGACCCCAAAATGCTTTTGGGAAAGAAAGTTTTCTACTAGAACCAATGAATGCGGCTCTCATTTGCATGAAAGGAGAAAGCAGAGAGGTTTTAAGGAAAGGAAAGAGGAAGATCTGAAGAAGGTTTCCATTTTCCTCCTCAAAAGATTACTCCTTGCCAAAGCTGACCATGGGCTGGGCTGTGATTTTCTTGGCAGTTCTCACTTACTGCACAGGTAAAGTAATTGGCCAAAACACAATCTGCCTGTGATTCTCCTAAGAACAGGCTCCCTGGGAAATGACAAAGAGCAAAGGAAGGTGCACTAGACCCATAAGCATTGCTTTCTTTCTCTCTCCCCTCACTCTTTCTCTCCTTCCCTCCCACCTTTATCTAAAGGCAGTGATGGTCAGTCCTCTTGGACTCAGCCTCCCTCCAGCTCCGTCTCCCTGGGTGGATCCCTTTCACTCTCCTGCACAACAACTCATAGTAGCTACTACATCAGCTGGTATCAACAGAAAGAAGGAAAAGGGCCTCGTTTTGTCCACTGTGATGGTTGCAGCAACAGGGGAGAAGGGATCCCAAATCGGTTCACTGCCACCAGATCTGGGAGTACAGGATCCTTGGCCATCACCAATGTGGAGGCTGAAGACGAGGCAATGTATTACTGCGGCAGCTGGAACACTGGAGGTACCCAGTTGCACGGTGATGAACTCTTATGGAGAAGCGTGACAAAAACCTTCACTCTCCCACTTCACAATGAAACCACATGCAACGTACCTTGACCTGTGACTGGGGCACTTGAACCGATGAGGCAGAGGGGAAATGCCTGTAAGGTCATTTCTTTCTGCAAAGGGGTCTCTCAAGGGGGATGATGGGATCTGGAGTGTGGGTGAGAAGGGGGAAGGGAACCCCACAGGTCCAGGGTCTCAGCCGTCCCCTGATAAAAGTACAAAGTTTGAAAGGAGAAGAGGTAAAATCGGAGAAGCTAGAGACGATCTGCATCTGCTTCAACACCAGATTAGAGATGGGATAAAAGGGACTGCAGGGAGACCCCGGCTAAAAAGGGGTCACTGGGGCATGTTTGTTCCAAGGTACCAGGATATTAGGATGAAGATCTCCTAAAGATTTACACAATCCTGTGTGGTTCTTCTAGAGTAGACGATGAACTGAACTTACACCTATTAAATGTTCTTACCAGGAGAAATAAATCCTCTAATGAAAACATGAAGCATGAAACTCTTTTGATGAACCCTTTTACCTCAACCTCGAGCCCATCACTCAAGTCAAGAAGTTGAAGGCCAGACAAGCAGGATGCCCCAGACTTATGTACAATCTCCACCTAAAAATGTCCTTCTTCAAATCGCAGTATTAAAAACGAGAGGTTTTGTGACATCTTCTGTGAGAAAATGAATAAAGAAGACACACTGTGTTCCATTCGTCTTCTCGTTAAACTTATTCTTTCCCCCTCTCCTTCGTCTGATGTTTGAGGAGGAGGAGGAAGATGAAGGTCCTCAAAGGAGCATAAGTGCTGCACTTCCTCAGCCCAGGTGGGGATAACACAGGTGTTGCAAAATCAGAGGCCAGTAGGGGCTGCTGCCACACTTCCATGCTTCCCCCCAAAATAACCTCAGCCAAAGGATGGTCAGATGTGGCTCCTGAAATGTCTCGTCTCTTCCTCTAGGGTAAAGGAAGGAGGAAGGCAGAAAAATGATTTAGGTAAACGGAAATGGTTTATGGTCCAGCGATTCTTCAGCCAAGGTGGCGATAACACAGGTGCGGCAATATCTGGGGCCAGTAGGGGTTGCTGCTGCCCTTTCAGGCTTCTTCTCAAAAATAAGACTTAAACAAAAAGGACAGTGAGATGTGTCTCCTGAAAGGTCTACTCCCTTCCTCAGTCTACAGTGAGGGAGAGAGGCGGGCACTGATCCTTCACGTAAGAGGCAAAATAAGGAATGATACATGGCAATAGTCAGGTCCAACAACCGTATTTCAGGTGACCTGTTCCAGAAACTGTTATATAAAAGAATAGGAGGATTGCTTATGACCTAGTTATGACCCATATATCCAAATGGACTATGATCCTCCACATTTTCCCTAGACTTGTGGTTTGACAGGCTGTTGAGGTGGAGTTACATAACTACACGCATCATTTCCGTGTCAAATTCAAGTATAAGGTAGTGTGTTTGTAGAAATTTCCCTGTTCCACAAGCAGCAGGGTGTGATATTCAAGGGACACCTATTAATTCCTCCTGGTTTCCAAATCTCCTATATGCAAATTTTTCCCCTGGTCATTGGTTACATCAGAAGACCCCAAAATGCTTTTGGGAAAGAAAGTTTTCTACTAGAACCAATCAGTGCGGCTCTCATTTGCATGAAAGGAGAAAGCAGAGAGCTTTTAAGGGAAGGAAAGAGGAAGATCTGAAGAAGGTTATCATTTTCCTCCTCAAAAGATTACTCCTTACCAAAGCTGACCATGGGCTGGGCTGTGATTTTCTTGGCAGTTCTCACTTACTGCACAGGTAAAGTAATTGGCCAAAACACAATCTGCCTGTGATTCTCCTAAGAACAGGCTCCCTTGCAAATGACAAAGAGCAAAGGAAGGTGCACTAGATCCATAAGCATTGCTTTCTTTCTCTCTCCCCTCACTCTTTCTCTCCTTTCCCTCCCACATTTATCTAAAGGCACTGATGGTCAGTCCCCTTGGACTCAGCCTCCCTCCAGCTCCGTCTCCCTGGGTGAATCCATTTCACTCTCCTGCTTAACTCAGAGTAGCAACTACATCAGCTGGCTTCAACAGAAAGATCTGCCACCAGATCTGGGACTACAGGATACTTGGCCATCACCAATGTGGAGGCGGAAGACGAGGCAGATTATTACTGCCTCAGCAGGAACAGTGCAGGCAACGCGATCCACAGTGGTGAATTCTTATGGGGAAGCGTGACAAAAACCTTCACTCTCCCTCTTCACACTGAAACCACATGCAACGTACCTTGACCTGTGACTGGGGCACTTGAACCGATGAGGCAGAGGGGAAATGCCTGTAAGCTCATCTCTTTCTGCAAAGGGGTCTCTCAAGGGGGATGATTGGCACTGGAGTGTGGGTGAGAAGGGGGAAGGGACCCCACAGGTCCAGGGTCTCAGCCGTCCCCTGATAAAAGTACAAAGTTTGAAAGGAGAAGAGGTAAAATCGGAGAAGCTAGAGACGATCTGCAGCTGCTTCAACACCACATTAGAGATGGGATAAAAGGGACTGCAGGGAGACCCCGGCTAAAAAGGGGTCACTGGGGCATGTTTGTTCCAAGGTATCAGGATATTACAATTAAGATCTCATAAAGATTTACACAATCCTGTGTGGTTCTTCTAGAATAGACGATGTACTGAACTTACACCTATTAAATGTTCTTACCAGGAGAAATAAATCCTCTAATGAAAACATGAAGCATGAAACTCTTTTGATGAACCCTTTTACCTCAACCTCGAGCCCATCACTCAAGTCAAGAAGTTGAAGTCCAGACAAGGAGGATGCCCCAGACTTATCTACAATCTCCACCTAAATATGTCCTTCTTCAAATCGCAGTATTAAAAACGAGAGGTTTTGTGACGTCTTCTGTGAGAAAATGAATAAAGAAGACACACTGTGTTCCATTCGTGTTCTCGTTCAACTTATTTTTTCCCCTCTCCTTCATCTGATGTTTGAGGAGGAGGAGGAAGATGAAGGTCCTCAAAGGAGCATAAGTGCTGCACTTCCTCAGCCCAGGTGGGGATAACACAGGTGTTGCAAAATCAGAGGCCAGTAGGGGCATCTGCCGCCCTTCCATGCTTCCCTCCAAAATAACCTCAGCCAAAGGATGGCCAGATGTGGCTCCTGAAATGTCTCGTCTCTTCCTCTAGAGTAAAGGAAGGAGGAAGGCAGAGATTCTGCACAGAAGAAGTCAACTATGCACGGTAAACGGAAATGGTTTAAGAACCAGCGATTCTTCAGCCCAGGTGGCGATAACACAGGTGGGGCAATATCTGGGGCCAGTAGGAGTTGCTGCTGCCCTTCCCTGGGTGGAACCATTACGATCTCCTGCACAACAACTCAGAGTACCAACAGCATCTACTGGTATCAACAGAAAGAAGGAAAAGGGCCTCATTTTGTCCACTGTGATGGCTGCAGCAACAGGGGAAAGGGGATCCCAAATCGGTTCACTGCCACCAAATCTGGGACTACAGGATCCTTGGCCATCACCAATGCAGAGGCTGGAGACGAGGTAGATTACTACTGTGGTAGCTGGAAAAGCAACGTGTTGCACAGTGGTACAAAAAAAAAATTTTTTTTAAGTACATCAGAAGCAGGAACCCAACCAGAAAATCAGTTGGGCCACTTGATAACAATGGTCAGAAGGGGATAATCAGAGAAGACAAGGAGATTGCTGAGAGGCTAAATGACTTCTTTGCCTCCGTTTTCACCAAGGAGGATAGAGAACATCTGCCTGCCACTGAATTAGTTTTCCCAGGGAGGGAAATAGAAGAATTAAACCTGATAGAGATAAACAAGGAAGATGTTCTTGCATGCCTTTCTAAACTAAACGTCAACAAATCGCCGGGTCCAGATGGCATCCACCCTAGAATTCTCAAGGAACTCAAGTGTGAAATTGCTGAACTTCTAGCTAAAATATACAATCTTTCTCTAAGATCAGGCACTGTATCGGAGGATTGGAGGGAAGCAAATATAACCCCGATCTTCAAGAAAGGATCCAGAGGTGATCCAGGAAACTATAGACCAGTCAGTCTAACCTCAGTTCCAGGCAAACTGATGGAAACCATTATTAAAGATAAAATTACAGGGCACATAGAAAAACAGGCATTGCTGAATGAAAATCAACATGGTTTCTGCAAAGGCAAATCATGTCTTACTAACTTGTTAGAATTCTTTGAGGGTGTAAATAAATACATAGATAAAGGGCCCCCAGTTGATATTGTATATCTTGACTTTCAAAAGGCTTTTGACAAAGTTCCTCACCAAAGGCTCCTTAAAAAGCTCTCCAGCCATGGAATTAGAGGACAGGTCTTGTCCTGGATTGGTAACTGGCTAAATTGTAGGAAGCAAAGGGTGGCAATAAATGGACAATTCTCCGGATGGAAAGAAGTGAGAAGTGGTGTACCCCAAGGTTCAGTTTTGAGACCTTTACTTTTTAATTTATTCATCAATGATCTGGATGTAGAAATTAATAGTGAGGTAGCCAAGTTTGCTGATGACACTAAATTGTTCCGGGTTGTGAAAAGTGAAACTGATTGTCGGGAGCTCCAGAAGGATCTCTTGAAATTGTGTGAGTGGGCAACAAAGTGGCAAATGCATTTTAACCTAAACAAGTGCAAAGTTATGCACATCGGGGCAAAGAACCCCAATTATACTTACCAACTGATGGGGACCAAACTTTCTGAGACAACCCAAGAAACGGATCTTGGGGTTTTGGTGGACAGCTCGATGAAGATGTCAACCCAATGCGCAGCAGCAGTAAAAAAAGCAAATTCCATGCTTGGCATGATTAGGAAGGGAATCGAAAATAAGTCAGCAAGTGTTGTATTGCCTCTGTACAAATCGATGGTGAGACCACACTTGGAGTACTGTGTACAGTTCTGGTCACCGCACCTCAAGAAGGATATAATGGAACTGGAAAAGGTGCAAAAAAGGGCAACAAGAATGATCAAGGAAATGGAGCGCCTCCCTTATGAAACCAGATTGCAACGCCTTGGTCTCTTCAGCCTTGAAAGACGGCGTTTAAGGGGTGACTTGATCGAAGTGTATAAAATCATGCATGGGATAGAAAAGGTGGATAGAGAAAAATTATTTTCTCTATCACACAATACCAGGACAAGGGGGCACTCCCTAAAGCTCATAGCTAAGAAAGTGAGGACAAATAAAGGGAAATATTTCTTCACCCAGAGGGTCATTGATTTATGGAATTCACTTCCTGAAGGGGACGTGACAGCTGTCAGCCTTGACAGCTTCAAGGCAGGGCTAGATAGATTCATGGATGCAAAGTGTATCGATGGTTATTAAAACGGATGTCCATGTGCTGCCTCTATGTTGGTTGAGGCAGGCAGGATTCCCTTGGGTACCATTTGTTGGGGGTCAAGGGAAAGGGAGGGTTTTGCCTTCTCTTTATGCTCAAGATCCCCATGTACAATTGGTGGGCCACTGTGTGACACAGAATGCTGGACTCGATGGGCTTTGGCCTGATTCAGCATGGCTCTTCTTATGTTCTTATGTTCTTATTCTTATGGGGAAGTGCACAAAAACCTCCTCACTGCCTCTTCAAGTAAAGGAAGAAGCCACATACCTTGATTGGGGAAGTAGAGCTGAAAAGACAGGAAATGATGAAGAGCAAAGGAAGGTGCATTAGATCCATAATCATTGCTTTCTTTTTTTTTCTCCCCTCCCTCTTTCTCTCCTTCTCTCCCACCTTTGCCTAAAGCCACTGGTGGTCAGTCCACTTGGACTCAGCCTCCCTCCAGCTCCGTCTCCCTGCCTCCTCAGCTTGTAACCACAAGCAGCACACCTTGATCTGGAGCAGTGGACACTTTAGCTGGAGCTGCAGGAGAGAAAAAAAACCTGCAATAAGAGCTTTCCATCTCGAAAGGAGTCTCTGAATCTCTGCCAAGAAGATGGTAGGCACAGGGGAGAAGAGGGCATGGGAAGCAAACAGCCCCATGAACTCTTGTGGTCTGAGCAGGAACACTGAAAGGAACAGGTGAAAAAGTGGAGGAGGTAGACATGATTCTTCAGTTAGTTCAGCACCGAACAGGAGGAGGTGATAAAAGGGATTGTAGGAGAACACAGCATGAAAAATTGGTCCCTGCGGCAGGCCTGTGGCATGGCTGGAGGATGTAGGGATGAACTCTTAGTCAAGATCTGTAGACTTGTGTGTGGTTCTCCTACATTAGGAGGTGGAACTGAACAGACCACATGCTGAATGTTTTCTTCCTGGGAGAAATGCATCACCCACTGGAAACATGAAAGTCATCCTTTTCCACAATCACTTGAATTAGTTGCTACATGGGACTTCTGCATTCCTTATAATTTCTCCTTAGTTCTAGGTTGCTTCTCTCCTGGATTAGTTTCCATTTGTTGCTTCTTGTCCAATTGACAATTAATGTCAGGGCTATCTGGCGTTAACTGAGACCTTTTAATTCTTCCTCCATTTCCAAATCTCATCCATGCAAATATTTCTGTTGGTCATTGGCTAAACTAGAAGGATAGACCTCATTGTGGTTTTGGGAAATAAGGCATTTAGGAGAACCAATGAGTGCAGATCTCATTTGCATGAAAGGAGAAAGCAGGGGTCTTTAAAGGAAAGGAAAGGGAAAGATCTGAAGAAGGTTATAATTTGCATGAAGAGGTGAACTCAGGGCATTTAAAGGAAAGGAGAAGATTTGGTTATAATTATCCTCCATGAACAATCCTTCCTTGACAAAGTTGACCATGGGTTGGGCTGCGTTCTTCCTTGCGCTCCTCACTTACTGCACAGGTAAAGCTTTCCTGGGCCAAGAGAGAATCTGCTTGTGATTCTCATAAGAACAGGGTCCCTTGGAAAAGTCCAAGAGCAAAGGAAGGTGACTCAGTTTAACAGTCTTTCTTTCTGTCTCTCCTCTTTTTCTCTTCATCCCACCCTCTTGAAAGGCATTCATGGCGAGTCCCCTTGGACTCAGCCTCCCTCCAGCTCCGTTTCCCTGGGTGGATCCATTACGATCTCCTGCAAAACAACTCAGAGTTCCAACTGCATTGGCTGGTATCAACAGAAACCTGGAGAAGCTCCTCGCTATGTCCAATGTAGCGGATACAGCAGGGGAGAAGGGATCCCAGATAGGTTCACTGCCACCAAATCTGGGACTACAGGATCTTTGGCTATCACCAATGTGCAGGCTGAAGACGAGGCAGATTATTTCTGTGGGAGCTGGAACACTGCAGATACCCAGTTGCACGGTGATGAATTCTTATGGGGAAGCATGACAAAAACCTTCATTCTTCCTCTTCAGACTGAAACCACATGCAACGTACCTTGATCTATGACTGGGGATGCTTGAGCTGAAGAGACAGAAGAGAAACATCTGTAGGCTCATCTGCATCTGCAAAGAAGTCTCTCAGCGCCCAGCTCAATGCCCAATTACTACAATATCAGTGACCAACAGGGGTAGCTGCTGCCCTTTCATGACTTAAACAAAAGGGTGGGCAGATATGCCTCCTGAAATGTCTCCTCTCTCCCCCCAGAGTAAGGGAGGGAGGAGGGCACTGGTGCTCACAGAACAGGTGAAATATGCAGGATAAAAGGAAATGGTTCAAGCCCACAATCTCTGCTTTCAGTGGCTGGTTCCAAAAATGAAGAAAACAAAATATGGGGATTGCTTATGAAGGACGTCTTCTTCCTCAGGGAAAAAAACAACCAGTTACCTTCAGGAAAAGATCTTTAAGACCATTATGACCTGGGTGAATGGGAATCTCCACAGACATTGGTCCCAAATGTGTCACCGGTGTTCATTGACTTAACTAGAAAACCCCATAATGCTTTTAGGGAATAAAATAGTGTAGCGGAACCAATGAGTGCAGATCTCATTTGCATGAGAGGAGAAAGCAGGGGCATTTAAGGAAAGGAAGGGAGAAGATCTGAAGAAGGTTATAGTTTTCTTCCCTAGAAGGACATTCCTGGCCATTGTTGACCATGGGTTGGGCGGTGGCCTTCCTTGCGCTCCTCACTTACTGCACAGGTAAAGCTTTCCTGGCCCAAGAGACAATTTGGTTGTGATTCTCAAAAGAATTTACACCCTTCTAAATAGCTCAGAGCAAAGGAAGATGCGTCAGTTTAATAGTATTTCTTTCTTCTTCTTCTTCTCTCTCTCTCTCTATCTATCTCTCCCTCTACCCCGTTAAAGGCATTGATGGTCAGTCCCCTTGGACTCAGCCTCCCTCTAGCTCCGTTTCCCTGCGTGGATCCATTACGATGTCCTGCAAAACAACTCAGAGTTCCTACTGCATTGGCTGGTATCAACAGAAACCTGGAGAAGCTCCTCGCTATATCCAATGTAGCGGATCCAGCAGGGGAGAAGGGATCTCACTGCCACCAAATCTGGGACTACAGGATCTTTGGCCATCACCAATGTGCAGGCTGAAGATGAGACAGATTATTTCTGTGGGAGCTGGAACAGTGCATTTACCCAGTTGCACGGTGGTGAACTCTTATGGGGAACTGTGGCAAAAACCTTCACTCTTCCTCTTCAGACTGAAACAAGAAGCAACGTACCTTGATTTATGACTGGGGATGCTTGAGCTGAAGAGACAGGAGAGAAACGTCTGTAGGCTCATCTGCATCTGCAGAGAAGTCTCTCAGCGCCCAGCACGAGGGATGATGGGCGCAGAAGTGTGGATGAGAAAGGTGGAGGTGAAGCCCACAGATCCACGGTCTCAGCCTTCTGCGGTAAAAGTACAAATTATGAATGGAGAAAAAGTAAAATTGGAGAAGACAGAGATGATTTGCAGGTGCTTCACCGCAAGACTGGAAACGGGAGAAAACATTGTATGAGGACAGAGCATTAAAAAGTGGTTCCTGGGATAGGTTTGCACCAATGAGTTGTGGAAGCATGGACAAACTCTTAGTAAAGATTGCAGCAGTCATGCGTTGTTCTCCCTACATTAGAGGTTGAACCGAGGAGGCCATGTGCTAAAGCTCTGCTTCCTAGGAGAATTGAACCAGCCACTAAAAATATGAAACCCTTCTGATGAGAGATACTGTACATGCTTCACCTCAACCTCAAGCCTACCACTAAAGTGAAGACGGGCAAAGCACAGGGAAGCATGACAAACCTTAGATATAGTGTCGACCCGAAGTGTCTTTTTTGAAATCAAAGCATTAAAATGTTCCATTCTTGTCACCTTTTATTTCCTTCTTGTTTTTCCTGTCTGTTCTCTGATAGTTGAGGAGAAGGAGGAGGATGGTCCTCAAAGGAGGCCAAAAGCTGCATTCCTTCAGCCCAGGTGAGGATAATGTGGATGCTGCAACATTTGTGGCCGGTAGGGTTTTTGGATGGTTCTCCCAAAAATGACTTCAGCCAAAAGATGGGCAGATGTGGCTCCTGAAAAGTTTAATCTCTTCTTCTAGAGCAGTGTTTCTCAACCTTGACAATTTTAAGGCATGTGGACTTCAACTCCCAGCAATGCTGGCTGTCGAATTCTGGGAGTTGAAGTCCACATGCCTTAAAATTCTCAAGGTTGAGAAACACTGTTCTAGAGGAAGGGAGGAAGGGAGGAAGGGCGGCATTGAGCCTTCACCCAGCAGGCGAAATAAGGAGGGATAGAAGGAAGAGGTTTAGGTCCAGCAGCTCTGCTCCCAGCGGCTTTTCAAAACTTTTTAAAAAGAATATGAAAATTGCTTATGGTCTGTTTTAGCACATCGGTCCAATCGGAGGATGGTTCTCCATATATATGGCTTCTGGGTTTGTATTTCCTGCTCTTTGGAAATAAGAGCTGATTCTGTAGTAATTGCATATTAGTCCTTACATGCTATGCAGATCAATAGAATTTGATAATTACATTTACACAAAAGCATTGCCATGTCCCACTCATGTAAAACGTGGGGTGTCTGAAGACACATTGAAGGTCCCCTGATTCACAATAATGTGGTCAGGTTTAATTGGGAGCTTTTAAGTCTCCCCCATTTTCAGATCTCCATGCAAATCTGTCCTTTGTCGTTGGCTAAGTTAGAAGAGCCCAGAATGCTTTGGGGGAATAAAATATTCCAACGGAACCAATGAGTACAGATGTCATTTGCATGAAGGGGCCAAGCAGAGGCATTTAAGGAAAGGAAAGGAAAGAAGAAGAGGGTTATAATTTTCTTCCTTAGAAGGACATTCCTTGCCAAAGTTGACCATGGGTTGGGCGGTGGTCTTCCTTGCGCTCCTCACTTACTGCACAGGTAAAGCTTTCCTGGGCCGAGAGAGGATTTGATTGTGATTCTCATAAGAAGTTGGTCCCTTGGAAAAGTCTAAGAGGAAAGGACGGTGCATCAGTTTCTCAGTGTTTCTTTCTTTCTCTCCCCTCCTTCTCTAAAGGCATTCATGGCGAGTCCCCTTGGACTCAGCCTCCCTCCAGCTCCGTGCCCTTAGATGGAACCATTACACTCTCCTGCTTAACTCAGAGTACTCATGCCATTCGGTGGGTTCAACAGAAACCAGGAAAAGGGCCTCGTTTTGTCCACTGTGATGGCTGCAGCAGGGGAGAAGGGATCCCAAATCGCTTCACTGCCACCAGATCTGGGAGTACAGGATCCTTGGCCATCACCAATGTGCAGGCTGAAGATGAGGCAGATTATTACTGTGCGAGCTGGAACACAGCAGTTACCCAGTTGCGCGGTGGTGAACTCTTATGGGGAAGTGTGGCCAAAACCTTCACTCTTCCTCTTCAGACTGAAACTACATGCAACGTACCTTGATCTATGACTGGGGACCCTTGAGTTGAACAGACCAGAAACGTCTGTAGGCTCATCTCCCTCTGCAAAGAATTCTCTCATCGCCCAGCTCAATGCCCAGTTACTACAATATCAGTGACCAACAGGGGCAGCTGCTGCCCTTTCATGGTTCTTCCAAAAATGACTTAAACAAAAGGGTGGGCAGATATGGCTCCTGCAAAGTCCCATCTCTTCCTCCAGAGTAAGGGCACTGGTCCTCACAGAACAGGTGAAATATGCAGGATAAAGGGAAATGGTTCAAGCCCACAATCTCTGCTTCCAGTGGCTGGTTCCAAAAATGAAGAAAACCAAATATGGGGATTGCTTATGAAAGACGTCTTCTTCCTAAGGGAAAAAAATAACCCAGTTACCTTTAGGAAAAGATCTTTGAGACCATTATGACCTGGGTGAATGGGAATCTCCACAGACATTGGTCCCAAATCTGGCACCTGGTGTTCATTGACTTAACTAGAAAACCCCATAATGCTTTTAGGGAATAAAATAGTCTAGCGGAACCAATGAGTGCAGATCTCATTTGCATGAAAGGA
This sequence comes from Bothrops alternatus, assembly GCA_034064705.1. NCBI lineage: Eukaryota > Metazoa > Chordata > Lepidosauria > Squamata > Viperidae > Bothrops > Bothrops alternatus. The sequence goes on from JARGCV010000958.1 coordinate 84,012, forward strand.
GAAAGCAGGGGCATTTAAGGAAAGGAAGGGAGAAGATCTGAAGAAGGTTATAGTTTTCTTCCCTAGAAGGACATTCCTGGCCAATGTTGACCATGGGTTGGGCGGTGGTCTTCCTTGTGTTCCTCACTTACTGCACAGGTAAAGCTTTCCTGGCCCAAGAGACAATTTGGTTGTGATTCTCAAAAGAATTTGCACCCTTCTAAATAGCTCAGAGCAAAGGAAGATGCGTCAGTTTAATAGTATTTCTTCCTTCTTCTTCTCTCTCTCTCTCTCTCCATCTACCCCGTTAAAGGCACTGATGGTCAGTCCCCTTGGACTCAGCCTCCCTCCAGCTCCATTTCCCTGGGTGGATCCGTTACGATCTCCTGCACAACAACTCAGAGTAGCTACTGGATTGGCTGGTATCAACAGAAAGAAGGAAAAGGGCCTCGTTTTGTCCACTGTGATGGCTGCAGCAGGGGAGAAGGGATCCCAAATCGGTTCACTGCCACCAGATCTGGGAGTACAGGATCCTTGGCCATCACCAATGTGGAGGCTGAAGACGAGGGAGATTATTATTGCGGCAGCTGGAATAGTGCAGGCAACGCGATCCACAGTGGTAAATTCTTATGGGGAAGCGTGACAAAAAACTTCACTCTCCCTCTTCACACTGAAACCACATGCAACGTACCTTGACCTGTGACTGGGGCACTTGAACCGATGAGGCAGAGGGGAAACGCCTGTAAGATCATCTCTTTCTGCAAAGGGGTCTCTCAAGGGGGATGATGGGCACTGGAGTGTGGGTGAGAAGGGGGAAGGGAACCCCACAGGTCCAGGGTCTCAGCCGTCCCCTGATAAAAGTACAAAGTTTGAAAGGAGAAGAGGTAAAATCGGAGAAGCTAGAGATGATTTGCAGCTGCTTCAACACCAGATTAGAGATGGGATAAAAGGGACTGCAGGGAGACCCCGGCTAAAAAGGGGTCACTGGAGCATGTTTGTTCCAAGGTACCAGGATGTTAGAATGAAGATCTCCTAAAGATTTACACAATCCTGTGTGGTTCTTCTAGAATAGACGATGAACTGAAATTATGCCTATTAAATGTTCTTACCAGGAGAAATAAATCATCTAATAAAAACATGAAGCATGAAACTCTTTTGATGAACCCTTTTACCTCAACCTCGAGCCCATCACTCAAGTCAAGAAGTTGAAGCCCCGACAAGGAGGATCCCCCAGACTTATACACAATCTCCACCTAAAAATGTCCTTCTTCAAATCGCAGTATTAAAAACAACGAGAGGTTTTGTGACGTCTTCTGTGAGAAAATGAATGAAGAAGACACACTGTGTTCCATTCGTCTTCTCGTTCAACTTATTTTTTTCCCCTCTCTTTCATCTGATGTTTAAGAAGGAGGAGGATGAAGGTCCTCAAAAGAGCGTAAATGCTGCAGTTCTTCAGCCCAGGTGGGGATAACACAGGTGTTGCAAAATCAGAGGCCAGTAGGGGCTGCTGCCGCCCTTCCATGCTTCCCCCCAAAATAACCTTAGTGAAAGGATGGCCAGATGTGGCTCCAGAAATGTCTCGTCTCTTCCTCTAGAGTAAAGGAAGGAGGAAGGCAGAGATTCTGCACAGAAGAAGTCAACTATGCACGGTAAACGGAAATGGTTTAGGGTCCAGCGATTCTTAAGCCCAGGTGGGGATAACACAGGTGCGGCAATATCTGGGGCCAGTAGGGGTTGCTCTCTGCCCTTCCAGGCTTCTTCTCAAAAATAGGACTTCAGCAAAAAGGACAGTCAGATGTGTCTCCTGAAAGGTCTACTCCCTTCCTCTGTCTACAGTGAGGGAGAGAGGCGGGCACTGATCCTTCACGTAAGAGGCGAAATAAGGAATGATACATGGAAATAGTCAGGTCCAACAACCATATTTCAGGTGACCTGTTCCACAAACTGTTAAATAAAAGAATAGGAGGATTGCTTATGACCTGGTTATGACCCATATATCCAAATGGACTATGATCCTCCACTTTTTCCCTAGATTTGTGGTTTGACAGGCTATTAAGGTGGAATTACATAACTAAACGCATCATTTCCGTGTCAAATTCACATATAAGGTAGTGTGTTTGTAGAAATTTCCCTGTTCAACAAGAAGCAGGGTGTGATATTCAAGGGAGACCCATTAATTCCTCCTGGTTTCCAAATCTCCTATATGCAAATGTTTCCCCTGGTCATTGGTTACATCAGAAGACCCCAAAATGCTTTTGGGAAAGAAAGTTTTCTACTAGAACCAATGAGTGCAGCTCTCATTTGCATGAAAGGAGAAAGCAGAAAGCTTTTAAGGAAAGGAAAGGGGAAGATCTGAAGAAGGTTATCATTTTCCTCCTCAAAAGATTACTCCTTGCCAAAGCTGACCATGGGCTGGGCTGTGATTTTCTTGGCAGTTCTCACTTACTGCACAGGTAAAGTAATTGTCCAAAACACAATCTGCCTGTGATTCTCCTAAGAACAGGCTCCCTGGGAAATGACAAAGAGCAAAGGAAGGTGCACTAGATCCATAAGCATTGCTTCCTTTCTTTCTCTCTCCCCTCACTCTTTCTCTCCTTCCCTCCCACCTTCATCTAAAGGCACTGATGGTCAGTCCCCTTGGACTCAGCCTCCCTCCAGCTCCGTCTCCCTAGGTGAAAGCATTACGATCTCCTGCTTAACTCAGAGTACCAACAGGATCGACTGGTATCAACAGAAAGAAGGAAAAGGGCCTCGTTTTGTCCACTGTGATGGCTGCAGCAACAGGGGAGAAGGGATCCCAAATCGGTTCACTGCCACCAGATCTGGGACTACAGGATCCTTGGCCATCACCAATGCAGAGGCTGGAGATGAGGCAGATTACTACTGTGGTAGCTGGTTAAGCAACGTGTTTCACAGTGGTGAATTCTTATGGGGAAGTGCACAAAAACCTCCTCACTGCCTCTTCAAGTAAAGGAAGAAGCCACATACCTTGATTGGGGAAGTAGAGCTGAAAAGACAGGAAATGATGAAGAGCAAAGGAAGGTGCATTAGATCCATAATCATTGCTTTCTTTTTTTCTCCCCTCCCTCTTCCTCTCCTTCTCTCCCACCTTTGCCCAAAGCCACTGGTGGTCAGTCCACTTGGATTCAGCCTCCCTCCAGCTCTGTCCCCCTGCCTCCTCGCTGCCTCTTCAGCTTGTAAGCACAAGGAGCACACCTTGATCTGGAGCAGTGGACACTTTAGCTGGAGCTGCAGGAGAGAAAAAAAAACCTGCAATAAGAGCTTTCCATCTCGAAAGGAGTCTCTGAATCTCTCCCAAGGAGATGGCAGGCACAGGGGAGAAGAGGGCATGGGAAGCAAACAGCCCCATGAACTCTTGTGGTCTGAGCAGGAACACTGAAAGGAACAGGTGAAAAAGTGGAGGAGGTAGACATGATTCTTCAGTTAGTTCAGCACCGAACAGGAGGAGGTGATAAAAGGGATTGTAGGAGAACACAGCATGAAAAATTGGTCCCTGCGGCAGGCCTGTGGCATGGCTGGAGGATGTAGGGATGAACTCTTATTCAAGATCTGTAGACTTCTGTGTGGTTCTCCTACATTAGGAGGTGGAACTGAACAGACCACATGCTGAATGTTTTCTTCCTGGGAGAAATGCATCACCCACTGGAAACATGAAAGTCATCCTTTTCCACAATCGCTTGTCTTAGTTGCTACATGGGACTTCTGCATTCCCTATAATTTCTAGGTTGCTTCTCTCCTGGGTTAGTTTCCATTCGTTGCTTCTTGTCCAATTGACAATTAATGTCAGGGCGATCTGGCGTTAACTGAGACCTTTTAATTCTTCCTCCGTTTCCAAATCTCATCCATGCAAATATTTCTGTTGGTCATTGGCTAAACTAGAAGGATAGACGTCATTGTGGTTTTGGGAAATAAGGCATTTAGGAGAACCAATGAGTGCAGATCTCATTTGCATGAAAGGAGAAAGCAGGGGTCTTTAAAGGAAAGGAAAGGGGAAGATCTGAAGAAGGTTATAATTTGCACAAAGAGGTGAACTCAGGGCATTTAAAGGAAAGGAGAAGATTTGGTTATAATTATCCTCCCTGAACAATCCTTCCTTGACAAAGTTGACCATGGGTTGGACTGCATTCTTCCTTGCACTCCTCACTTACTGCACAGGTAAAGCTTTCCTGGGCCAAGAGAGAATCTGCTTGTGATTCTCGTAAGAACAGGGTCCCTTGGAAAAGTCCAAGAGCAAAGGAAGGTGACTCAGTTTAACAGTCTTTCTTTCTGTCTCTCCACTCTTTCTCTTCATCCCACCCTCTTGAAAGGCATTCATGGCGAGTCCCCTTGGACTCAGCCTCCGTCCAGCTCCGTTTCCCTGGGTGGATCCGTTACGATCTCCTGCACAACAACTCAGAGTAGCTACTGGATCGGCTGGTATCAACAGAAAGAAGGAAAAGGGCCTCGTTTTGTCCACTGTGATGACTGCAGCAGGGGAGAAGGAATCCCAAATCGGTTCACTGCCACCAGATCTGGGAGTACAGGATCCTTGGCCATCACCAATGTGGAGGCTGAAGACGAGGCAATTTATTACTGCGGCAGCTGGAACTCTGGAGCTACCCAGTTGCACAGTGGTGAATTCTTATGGGGAAGCGTGACAAAAACCTTCACTCTTCCTCTTCACACAGAAACCACATGCAACGTACCTTGACCTGTGACTGGGGCACTTGAACCGATGAGGCAGAAGGGAAACTCCTGTAAGCTCATCTCTTTCTGCAAAGGGGTCTCTCAAGGGGGATGATGGGCACTGGAGTGTGGATGAGAAGGGGGAAGGGAACCCCACAGGTCCAGGGTCTCAGCCGTCCCCTGATAAAAGTACAAAGTTTGAAAGGAGAAGAGGTAAAATCGGAGAAGCTGGAGACGATCTGCAGCTGCTTCAACACCAGATTAGAGATGGGATAAAAGGGACTGCAGGGAGACCCCGGCTAAAAAGGGGTCACTGGGGCATGTTTGTTCCAAGGTACCAGGATGTTAGAATGAAGATCTCCTAAAGATTTACACAATCCTGTGTAGTTCTTCTAGAATAGACAACGAACTGAACTTACACCTATTAAATGTTCTTACCAGGAGAAATAAATCCTCTAATGAAAACATGAAGCATGAAACTCTTTTGATGAACCCTTTTACCTCAACCTCGAGCCCATCACTCAAGTCAAGAAGTTGAAGCCCAGACAAGGAGGATGTCCCAGACTTATGCACAATCTCCACCTAAAAATGTCCTTCTTCAAATCGCAGTATTAAAAACAACGAGAGGTTTTGTGACGTCTTCTGTGAGAAAATGAATGAAGAAGACACACTGTGTTCCATTCGTCTTCTCGTTCAACTTATTTTTTTCCCCTCTCCTTCGTCTGATGTTTGAGGAGGAGAAGGAGGATGAAGGTCCTCCAAGGAGCGTAAATGCTGCAGTTCTTCAGCCCAGGTGGGGATAACTCAGGTGTTGCAAATTCAGAGGCCAGTACGGGCTGCTGCAGCCCTTCCATGCTTCCCCCCAAAATAACCTCAGCCAAAGGACGGCCAGATGTGGCTCCTGAAATGTCTCGTCTCTTCCTCTAGAGTAAAGGAAGGAGGAAGGCAGAGATTCTGCACAGAAGAAGTCAACTATGCACGGTAAACGGAAATAGTTTAGGGTCCAGCGATTCTTCAGCCCAGGTGGCGATAACACAGGTGCGGCAATATCTGGGGCCAGTAGGGGTTGCTGCTTCCCTTCCAGGCTTCTTCTCAAAAATAGGACTTAAACAAAAAGGACAGTCAGATGTTTCTCCTGAAAGGTCTACTGCCTTCCTCAGTCTACAGTGAGGGAGAGAGGCGGGCACTGATCCTTCACGTAAGAGGCGAAATAAGGAATGATAAATGGAAATAGTCAGGTCCAACAACCATATTTCAGGTGACCTGTTCCAGAGGAGGAGGAGAAGAAAGGTCCTCCAAGGAGCATAAGTGCTCCACTTCCTCAGCCCAGGTGGGGATAATTTTAATTGATATAAGGCGAAAGGAATTGGTTATCCTATCCAGGTGATCTTCATTCAGAAAGACCAGCTCCTACTCATGTTTATTGTTTTATTTTTTCCTGTTCTTTACTTAGATCAGGGGGTCTTCAAACTTGGTCCTTTTATGACTTGCGGACTTCAACTCCCAGAATTCCTCAGCCAGGCACGCTGGCTGTGGAACTGAATAGACCAGGTGCTAAAGATCTTCTTCCCAGGAGAAACGAATTGGCCACCGAGAACATGAAACTTTAGTTAAAGAGGCACATCCGTTATCTCAACCTCAAACATACCATGAAGTCATAGATTATATAAGAAGAGACTGGACAACCATTTGTCTGAAATGGTATGGGGTTTTCTGCCTGAGCAGGGAGTTGGACTAGATGACCTCCCAGGTCCCTTCCAACTCTATTATTCTTATTATTCTTATTATTACTATCATCATCATTATTATTATGATTTAATATCTATCTATCTATCTATCTATCTATCTATCTATCTATCTATCTATCTATCTATCTATCTATCTATCTAATACAGGGGTCTTCAAACTTGGCCCTTTTATGACTTGTGGACCTCAACTCCCAGAATTCTGTGAACTGAAGTCCACAAGTCATAAAAGGGCCAGGTTTGAAGACCCCTGATCTAATATATATATAATATATACTTGTGTAGGACATTTAATAAAGAAGACACATATTGTTTCTTCTTCTTTCAGCTCATTATTTTTCTATCCTTCTTCTGATATTTTTGGAGAAGGAAGATGATGGTTTTCAAACGACAGCAAATTTCTTCAGCCCAGGTGGGGATAACACAGATGGTGCAATATCTGTGGTCAATAGGGGCTGCTGCTGCCCTTTCATGGTTCTCCAAAAATATGACCTAAACAAAAAGGTGGGCAGATGTGGCTCCTGCAAAGTCCAGTCTCCTCCTCCAGAGTAAGGGAGGGAGGAGGGCACTGGTCCTCACAGAGCAGGTGAAATATGCAGGATGACAGGAAATGGTTTAAGCCCACCATCTCTGCTTCCAGTGGCTTGTTCCAAAAATTAAGAAAACTGAGTATGAGGATTGCTTATGACCTGTCTTAGCTCATATGTCCAATGAGAGCCTGGCCCTCCTCTTTTTCCTTACTGCAACTGCATTTTAGATTTTATACGCTTTTGAGAATACCTCGAGGTATACAATTCCACGTATCGTTTCCATGTCAAATTCGGGGATAAAGCAACGTAGCTATTCAGAAGTTTCTCTGTTCCCAAAACAGCATGCTTTGATTTTTAATTGAGACCTTTTTAATTCTATCACCTCCCTATCTCAGAGGGGCTTTTCCAAAAGGCAGCTGGACCAATGAATCAATGAAGCTTCTTTTCCTCCGGGGAAAAAAGTCCAGTTGCCTTTTGAAAAAGCACCTTTGAGACAGCGATGACCTGGATGACTCTCCACAGACATTTACTCCTCCCTGGTTCCAAATCGGGCATATGCAGAATCTCTCTGCTGTTCATTGACTTAACTAGGAAAAGCTCATAATGCTTTTGGAGAATAAAATAGTCTAGCAGCGGAACCAATGAGTGCAGATCTCATTTGCATGAAGTGGCCAAGCAGAGGCATTTAAGGAAAGGAAAGGAAACAAGAAGAAGAAGGTTATAATTTTCTTCCTTAGAAGGACATTCCTTGCCAAAGTTGACCATGGGTTGGGCGGTGGTCTTCCTTGCGCTCCTCACTTACTGCAGAGGTAAAGCTTTCCTAGCCCAAGAGATAATTTGGTTGTGATTCTCAAAAGAATTTGCACCCTTCTAAATAGCTCAGAGCAAAGGAAGATGCGTCAGTTTAATAGTATTTCTTCCTTCTTCTTCTCTCCCCCCCTCTCTCTCCCTCTACCCCGTTAAAGGCACTGATGGTCAGTCCCCTTGGACTCAGCCTCCCTCCAGCTCCGTTTCCCTGGGTGGATCCGTTACGATCTCCTGCACAACAACTCAGAGTAGCTACTGCATTGGCTGGTATCAACAGAAACCTGGAGAAGCTCCTCGCTATGTCCAATGTAGCGGATACAGCAGGGGAGAAGGGATCCCAGATAGGTTCACTGCCACCAAATCTGGGACTACAGGATCTTTGGCCATCACCAATGTGCAGGCTGAAGACGAGGCAATTTATTACTGCGGCAGCTGGAACACTGGAGCTACCCAGTTGCACGGTGATGAATTCTTATGGGGAAGTGTGACAAAAACCTTCACTCTTCCTCTTCAGACTGAAACCACATGCAACGTACCTTGACCTGTGACTGGGGATGCTTGAGCTGAAGAGACAGGAGAGAAACGTCTGTAGGCTCATCTGCATCTGCAGAGAAGTCTCTCAGCGCCCAGCACGAGGGATGATGGGCGCAGAAGTGTGGATGAGAAAGGTGGAGGTGAAGCCCACAGATCCACGGTCTCAGCCTTCTGCGGTATAAGTACAAATTATGAATGGAGAAAAAGTAAAATTGGAGAAGACACCGCAAGACTGGAAACGAGAGAAAACAGATTGTATGAGGACAGAGCAATTAAAAAGTGGTTCCTGGGATAGGTTTGCACCAATGAGTTGTGGAAGCATGGACAAACTCTTAGTAAAGATTGCAGCAGTCATGCGTTGTTCTCCCTACATTAGAGGTTGAACCGAGGAGACCATGTGCTAAAGCTCTGCTTCCTAGGAGAATTGAACCAGCCACTAAAAATAGGAAACCCTTCTGATGAGAGATACTGTACATCCTTCACCTCAACCTCAAGCCTACCACTAAAGTGAAGACGGGCAAGCACAGGGAAGCATGACAAAACTTAGATATAGTGTCGACCCGAAATGTCTTTTTTGGAATCAAAGCATTAAAATGTTCCATTCTTGTCACCTTTTATTTCCTTCTTGTTTTTCCTGTCTGTTCTCTGATAGTTGAGGAGAAGGAGGAGGATGGTCCTCAAAGAAGGCCAAAAGCTGCATTCCTTCAGCCCAGGTGAGGATAATGTGGATGCTGCAACATTTGTGGCCGGTAGGGTTTTTGGATGGTTCTCCCAAAAATGACTTCAGCCAAAAGATGGGCAGATGTGGCTCCTGAAAAGTTTAATCTCTTCTTCTAGAGCAGTGTTTCTCAACCTTGACAATTTTAAGGCATGTGGACTTCAACTCCCAGAATTCCACAGCCAGCAATGCTGGCTGTGGAATTCTGGGAGTTGAGGTCCACATGCCTTAAAATTGTCAAGGTTGAGAAACACTGTTCTAGAGTAAGGGAGGAAGGGCGGCATTGAGCCTTCACGCAGCAGCCAAAATAAGGAGGGATAGAAGGAAGAGGTTTAGGTCCAGCAGCTCTGCTCCCAGCGGCTTTTCAAAACTTTTAAAAAAGAATATGAAAATTGCTTATGGTCTGTTTTAGCACATCGGTCCAATCGGAGGATGGTTCTCCATATATATGGCTTCTGGGTTTGTATTTCCTGCTCTTTGGAAATAAGAGCTGATTCTGTAGTAATTGCATATTAGTCCTTACATGCTATGCAGATCAATAGAATTTGATAATTACATTTACACATAAGCATTGCCATGTCCCATTCATGTAAAACGTGGGGTGTCTGAAGACACATTGAAGATCCCCTGATTCACAATAATGTGGTCAGGTTTAATTGGGAGCTTTTAAGTCTCCCCCATTTTCAGATCTCCATGCAAATCTGTCCTTTGTCGTTGGCTATGTTAGAAGAGCCCAGAATGCTTTGGGGGAATAAAATATTCCAACGGAACCAATGAGTGCAGATCTCATTTGCATGAAGTGGCCAAGCAGAGGCATTTAAGGAAAGGAAAGGAAAGAAGAAGAGGGTTATAATTTTCTTCCTTAGAAGGACATTCCTTGCCAAAGTTCACCATGGGTTGGGCGGTGGTCTTCCTTGCACTCCTCACTTACTGCACAGGTAAAGCTTTCCTGGGTTGAGAGAGGATTTGATTGTGATTCTCATAAGAACTTGGTCCCTTGGAAAAGTCTAAGAGTGGTGCATCAGTTTAACAGTCTTTCTTTCTGTCTCTCCTCTCTTTCTCTTCATCCCACCCTCTTGAAAGGCATTCATGGCGAGTCCCCTTGGACTCAGCCTCCCTCCAGCTCCGTTTCCCTGGGTGGATCCATTGCACTCTCCTGCTTAACTCAGAGTACTGATGCCATTCGGTGGTTTCAACAGAAAGAAGGAAAAAGCCCTCGTTTTGTCCACTGTGATGCCTGCAACAGGGGAGAAGGGATCCCAGATCGCTTCACTGCCACCAGATCTGGGACTACAGGATCTTTGGCCATCACCAATGCAGAGGCTGAAGACGAGGCAGATTATTACTGTGCGAGCTGGAAAAGCGACGTGTTCCACTGTGGTGAATTCTTATGGGGAAGTGCAACAAAAACCTTCACTCTTCCTCTTCAGCTGAAACAAGAAGCAATGTTCCTTGAACAGTGACTGGGGAAGCTTGAGTTGAAGAAACAGGAGAGAAACTCCTGCAGGTTCATTTCCATCTGCAAAAAGTGTCTCTGTCCCTATGAAGGGGGATAATAAATACAGCTAGAGGGAAGAGAAAGGCACAGGAGAAGCCCAGGGACTCAAAGCCTCCGTTTCCCATAGTTTGAGTAAAAACCATCAAAGGATAAGATGTAAAATTGGAGAAGCCACAGATGCTTTGCAGGTGCTTCAACACTAGACTGGAGGTGTGATAAAAGGGATTTGATGAAGACACAGGCTAAAAAGTGACCCCTGGGGCATGTTTGGGTCAAGGTTAGAGGATGTAACAATGAACACTTTGCAACGATTGGCACACACTCACATGAGGTTCTCGTAGATTAGATGTTGAACTGAACAGACCATGAGATAAATGTTCTTACCAGGAGGAATGAATCAGCCAAGGAAAACAGGAAAATCTCTTGTTGAGCAGGGACCTCTTTTACCTGCATCTCAAGAACACCACTAAAATCAAGGAGGACAAGCACGGACAAGGATGTTGCTCCAGACTTATAGATAATCTCTACCTGAAATCAAGGTTCTAAAAACGTTAAGGGAGACGTTGGGAGATCTTCTGTAAAAGTGTTTTCTTCCAACACCTTTCTTTCTTTCTTTCTTTCTTTCTTTCTTTCTTTCTTTCTTTCTTTCTTTCTTTCTTTCTTTCTTTCTTTCTTTCTTTCTTTCTTTCTTTCTTTTCTTCTTTCTTTCTTTCTTTCTTTCTTTCTTTCTTTCTTCCTTCCTTCCTTCCATCCTTCCTTCCTTCCTTCCTTCCTTCCTTCCCTCCCTCCCTCCCTCCTTCCTTCTTTCTTTCTTTCTTTCTTTCTTTCTTTCTTTCTTTCTTTCTTTCTTTCTTTCTTTCTTTCTTTCTTTCTTTCTTTCTTGTCCTTCCTCTGATACTTAAGGAGAAAGATGATGATGGTCTTTAAAGGATGACAAACGCTCCATTTCTTCAGCCCAGTTTTGAGATAACATAGATGTTGCAAAATCAGTGGCCAGTAGGGGTTGCTGCTGCCCTTTCATGTTTGTGCAAGAAAAACGACATAAGCAAAAGCATGTCCAGATGTGGCTCCTGAAATGTCTCATCTCCTCCTTGAGAGTAAGGGAACAGCTAATTCTCGTCTCTTCCTTTCCTTCCATTGTGGAAAAATATTAGTTTTTTAGACAAGACAATCTCCACCTAAAAATCTCCTTCTTCAAATCACAGTATTAAAAACGAGAGGTTTTGTGACTTCTTCTGTGAGAAAATGAATAAAGAAGTGTTCCATTCCATTCGTGTTCTCATTCAACTTATTTTTTCCCCCTCTCCTTCGTCTGATGTTTGAGGAGGAGGAGGAGGAGGATGAAGGTCCTCCAAGGAGCATAAGTGCTGCACTTCTCAGCCCAGGTGGGGATAACACAGGTGTTGCAAAATCAGAGTCCAGTAGGGGCTGCTGCCGCCCTTCCATGCTTCCCCCCAACATAACCTCAGCCAAAGGATGGCCAGATGTTGCTCCTGAAATGTCTCGTCTCTTCCTCTAGAGTAAAGGAAGGAGGAAGGCAGAGAAATGATTTAGGTAAACGGAAATGGTTTAGGGTCCAGCGATTCTTCAGCCCAGGTGGGGATAACACAGGTGCGGCAATATCTGGGGCCAGTAGGGGTTGCTGCTGCCCTTCCAGGCTTCTTCTCAAAAATAGGACTTCAACAAAAAGGACAGTCAGATGTGTCTCCTGAAAGGTCTACTCCCTTCCTCAGTCTACAGTGAGGGAGAGAGGCGGGCACTGATCCTTCAAATAAGAGGCGAAATAAGGAATGATAGATGGAAATAGTCAGGTCCAACAACCATATTTCAGGTGACCTGTTCCAGAAACTGTTAAATAAAAGAATAGGAGGATTGCTTATGACCTGGTTATGACCCATATATCCAAATGGACTCTGATCCTCCACTTTTTCCCTAGACTTGTGGTTTGACAGCCTGTTGAGGTGGAGTTACATAACTACACGCATTATTTCCGTGTGAAATTCACGTATAAGGTAGTGTGTTTGTAGAAATTTCCCTTTCCATAAGCAGCAGGGTGTGATATTCAAGGGAGACCTATTAATTCCTCCTGGTTTCCAAATCTCCTATATGCAAATGTTTCCCCTGGTCATTGGTTACATCAGAAGACCCCAAAATGCTTTTGGGAAAGAAAGTTTTCTACTAGAACCAATCAGTGCGGCTCTCATTTGCATGAAAGGAGAAAGCAGAGAGCTTTTAAGGGAAGGAAAGAGGAAGATCTGAAGAAGGTTATCATTTTCCTCCTCAAAAGATTACTCCTTGCCAAAGCTGACCATGGGCTGGGCTGTGATTTTCTTGGCAGTTCTCACTTACTGCACAGGTAAAGTAATTGGCCAAAACACAATCTGCCTGTGATTCTCCTAAGAACAGGCTCCCTGGGAAATGACAAAGAGCAAAGGAAGGTGCACTAGACCCATAAGCATTGCTTTCTTTCTTTCTCTCTCCCCTCACTCTTTCTCTCCTTCCCTCCCACCTTTATCTAAAGGCACTGATGGTCAGTCTCCTTGGACTCAGCCTCCCTCCAGCTCCGTCTCCCTGGGTGAAACCATTACGATCTCCTGCAAAACAACTCAGAGTAGCTACAGCATCTACTGGTATCAACAGAAAGAAGGAAGCCCTCGTTTTGTCCACTGTGATGGCTGCAGCAAGGGAGAAGGGATCCCAAATCGGTTCACTGCCACCAGATCTGGGACTACAGGATCCTTGGCCATCACCAATGTGGAGGCTGAAGATGAGGGAATTTATTACTGCGGCAGCTTGAACAGTGCAGGTAACCAGTTGCACGGTGATGAATTCTTATGGGGAAGCGTGACAAAAACCTTCACTCTCCCTCTTCACACTGAAACCACATGCAACGTACCTTGACCTGTGACTGGGGCACTTGAACTGATGAGGCAGAAGGGAAACTCCTGTAAGCTCTTCTCTTTCTGCAAAGGGGTCTCTCAAGAGGGATGATGGGCACTGGAGTGTGGGTGAGAAGGGGGAAGTGAACCCCACAGGTCCAGGGTCTCAGCCGTCCCCTGATAAAAGTACAAAGTTTGAAAGGAGAAGAGGTAAAATCGGAGAAGCTAGAGACGATCTGCAGCTGCTTCAACACCAGATTAGAGATGGGATAAAAGGGACTGCAGGGAGACCCCGGCTAAAAAGGGGTGACTGGGGCATGTTTGTTCCAAGGTACCAGGATGTTAGGATGAAGATCTCCTAAAGATTTACACAATCCTGTGTGGTTCTTCTAGAATAGACGATGAACTGAACTTACACCTATTAAATGTTCTTACCAAAAGAAATAAATCATCTAATGAAAACATGAAGCATGAAACTCTTTTGATGAACCCTTTTACCTCAACCTCGAGCCCATCACTCAAGTCAAGAAGTTGAAGTCCAGACAAGGAGGATGCCCCAGACTTATACACAACCTCCACCTAAAAATGTCTTTCTTCAAATCGCAGTATTAAAAACAACGAGAGGTTTTGTGACGTCTTCTGTGAGAAAATGAATAAAGAAGACACACTGTGTTCCATTCGTCTTCTCGTTCAACTTATTTGTTTCCCCTCTCCTTCGTCTGATGTTTGAGGAGGAGGAGGAGGTGGATGAAGGTCCTCCAAGGAGCGTAAGTGCTGCACTTCCTCAGCCCAGGTGGGGATAACACAGGTGTTGCAAAATCAGAGGCCAGTAGGGGCTGCTGCCGCCCTTCCATGCTTCCCCCCAAAATAACCTCAGCCAAAGGATGGCCAGATGTGGCTCCTGAAATGTCTCGTCTCTTCCTCTAGAGTAAAGGAAGGAGGAAGGCAGAGATTCTGCACAGAAGAAGTCAACTATGCACGGTAAACGGAAATGGTTTAGGGTCCAGCGATTCTTCAGCCCAGGTGGGGATAACAGAGGTGCTGCAATATCTGGGGCCAGTAGGGGTTGCTGCTGCCCTTCCAGCCTTCTTCTGAAAAATAGGACTTAAACAAAAAGGACAGTCAGATGTGTCTCCTGAAAGGTCTACTCCCTTCCTCAGTCTACAGTGAGGGAGAGAGGCAGGCACTGATCCTTCACATAAGAGGCGAAATAAGGAATGATACATGGAAATAGTCAGGTCCAACAACCATATTTCAGGTGACCTGTTCCAGAAACTGTTAAATAAAAGAATAGAAGGATTGCTTATTACCTGGTTATGACCCATATATCCAAATGGACTATGATCTTCCACTTTTTCCCTAGACTTGTGGTTTGACAGCCTGTTGAGGTGGAGTTACATAACTAAACGCATCATTTCCGTGTCACATTCACGTATAAGGTAGTGTGTTTGAAGAAATTTCCCTGTTCCACAAGCAGCAGGGTGTGATATTCAAGGGAGACCTATTACCTAATTCCTCCTGGTTTCCAAATCTCCTATATGCAAATGTTTCCCCTGGTCATTGGTTACATCAGAAGACCCCAAAATGCTTTTGGGAAAGAAAGTTTTCTACTAGAACCAATGAGTGCGGCTCTCATTTGCATGAAAGGAGAAAGCAGAGAGCTTTTAAGGAAAGGAAAGAGGAAGATCTGAAGAAGGTTACCATTTTCCTCCTCAAAAGATTACTCCTTGCCAAAGCTGACCATGGGCTGGGCTGTGATTTTCTTGGCAGTTCTCACTTACTGCACAGGTAAAGTAATTGGCCAAAACACAATCTGCCTGTGATTCTCCTAAGAACAGGCTCCCTGGGAAATGACAAAGAGCAAAGGAAGGTGCACTAGATCCATAAGCATTGCTTTCTTTCTTTCTCTCTCCCCTCACTCTTTCTCTCCTTCCCTCCCACCTTTATCTAAAGGCACTGATGGTCAGTCCCCTTGGACTCAGCCTCCCTCCAGCTCCGTCTCCCTGGGTGGATCCGTTTCAATCTCCTGCTTAACTCAGAGTACCAACAGAATCAGCTGGTATCAACAGAAAGAAGGAAAAGTGCCTCATTTTGTCCACTGTGATGGCTGCAGCAACAGGGGAGAAGGGATCCCAAATCGGTTCACTGCCACCAGATCTGGGACTACAGGATCCTTGGCCATCACCAATGCAGAGGCTGGAGATGAGGCAAATTACTACTGTGGTAGCTGGTTAAGCAATGTGTTGCACAGTGGTACATTCTTATGGGGAAGTGCACAAAAACCTCCTCACTGCCTCTTCAGCTGAAGCAAGAAGCCACATACCTTGATTGGGGAAGTAGAGCTGAAAAGACAGGAAATGATGAAGAGCAAAGGAAGGTGCATTAGATCCATAATCATTGCTTTCTTTTTTTCCTCCCCTCCCTCTTTCTCTCCTTCTCTCCCACCTTTGCCTAAAGCCACTGGTGGTCAGTCCACTTGGACTCAGCCTCCCTCCAGGTCTGTCTCCCTGCCTCCTCGCTGCCTCTTCAGCTTGTAACCACAAGGAGCACACCTTGATCTGGAGCAGTGGACACTTTAGCTGGAGCTGCAGGAGAGAAAAAAAACCTCTAGTGATGGAGCACCCACAACTTCTGGAGGGGAGCTTTTCCACTGGTTAATTATTCTCACTATTAGGAAGTTTCTCCTTAATTCTATGTTGGTTCTCACCTTGATTAGTTTCCATCTATTGTTTTTTGTCTGTGGTTCTCCTACATTAGATGTGGACCTAAGTAGTCCATGTGCTGAATACTTTCTTACTAGGAGAAATCAATCAGTGACTGGAAACATGAAACTCTTCTCTTTAACAGGTATATCCTTTACCTCAACCTCAAGCACATCACTAAAATGAAGAAGGATAAAAAGAGATGATTCTGCAGA
Source organism: Bothrops alternatus (assembly GCA_034064705.1). Taxonomy (NCBI): domain Eukaryota; kingdom Metazoa; phylum Chordata; class Lepidosauria; order Squamata; family Viperidae; genus Bothrops; species Bothrops alternatus. The sequence continues at coordinate 100,305 of JARGCV010000958.1, forward strand.
TGTATACATGATTTCTAGCTAAAATGTCTTTTTTAAAATCAAAGTATGAAGAAAAGAAGTGAGTTTAAGACAGGGCTCTTCAAACTTGGCCCTTTGATGACTTGTGGACTTCAACTCCCAGAATTCCTCAGCCAGCATGCCTGGCGGAGGAATTCTGGGAGTTGAAGTCCACAAGTCATCAAAGGGCCAAGTTTGAAGAGCCCTGGTTTAAGACAAGACGTATCTTAGCAGCTGCTCCCTTTCCTCTCTCGAATCTGCTGGGTTGATACTTGAACAGCAAGACATTTGCATGAGGAGGTCTTCTCTTATCCCTTGGAGATTTAAGAGAGGTGGAGAGGAGGCAAAGGGGAAATGCATTTGCTCTGGAGAAGTGATTGGCCCATTGAGTTCTCCCACCATGTCCCAGGCACTTCTCTTCTCTCTTCTTCTGATCTCCATTGGTAAGAGAAATCCCTTTGGAAGGAGACACAGCCCTTTCTAGAACTAAATTCAGAAGCACCATCTTGCTGGATAGCTGAGTTGGGTATTCTTGGTGGTGGTCCTTTTGACCCTCTGTTGAACAAGTAATGTCTTGCTCCCTTTCAGACCTCAGCCTTCAACAACTGCAGTCCCTGAAGGACCCAGAATTTGTTGCACCTGGGGGGAGAGTCACCCTGTCTTGTCGATACGATGGTGGAAATCTTGGGGATAGCCACGAACCTTCGTGGTCCCAGCAGGTAGCTGGGCAACAACCTCGAGGACTGATGTATCACACCAGTTCCAGACTATCAGGGGTTCCAGAACGCTTCTCTGGGTCCAGATCAGGGAATGTGATGTCCTTGACTATCACTGGGGCTCTGGTTGAAGACGAAGCCACCTACTACTGTTCCATCTGGACGAATAGTCAGTTCCACAGTGATTCGTTCAAGTGGGGAAGTGAGACCAAAACCCTTCCTTTGGTTTCATTACCCTTTTTGTTGGCCTATGTGTTCAACTGAAATTTCACAATAAGGGACAAAACACACAGAGCTCACAACCTGCATTTTGTGGACTTCAAGTGCCACCCATGATCCAGAGAGGCATTTTTCAAAGAAGGTTTATAGCATGGAAATCTGGGAAAAAATATCCAGGAATCACTCCCCTTAAAATTAAGGGGGTGGTGAAAAAAAAAACACAAGCAGTTCAGATGCAAAATAAACAGGTAACCCTCAGTTTATGCCTGGTCCCTGCTTAGTGACCATCGAAGTTACAATGAACTACCAAAAGCCCATGGCAGGAGACACTGTGTGATTCCGGACAAATGACTGTCCAATGTCTTCTCCAAGAGTTCCAGTGATGGAGCATCCACAACTTCCAGAGACAAGCCGTTCCATTGATGAATTGTTCTCACTATTCTCTTCTCATGTCTCCATTTTACGTGAGCTTCTAGTTCTCTGCAACCCATATTGATGTAGACCTTTGAATCTCCAGATGCATCTAGTTTTCTTTCAATCTTATTTGCTCCCTTTTGAAAGAGTATCTTACTTCAACTCTCTGGACACCAGATGTCACTGTTGGTCTTTCATAGTTTCCATCCTAAAACTTACTAAAAAGAGACAAGTTTTGAGTTTTTTGGGTTGGCGGCAGATAGTTCTGGAGAAGATCTATCTAAGTCAGGGGTCTTCAAACGTGGCCCTTTTATGAATTGTGGACTTCAACTCCTAGAATTCCGGAAGTTAAAGTCCACAAGTCATAAAAGGGCCAAGTTTGAAGATCCCTGATCTAAATGGTTACTTTGTCTGACCCCAGCTTGATTGGACATAATCAGTGAAACTGCTCATCAGCTATCACAGATGGAGACTGCAAAGCATTGTTGAGATGTCATCCAGTTCTTAGAACCTCTGGAAAAATTGTCTTTGGAAAAATATATTTCTCTTTGCTTCTGATTGGATGGAACATGTAATCCCATATTTTTCTCTTGACCCTTGTATAAGCGTCCTCACATTTTACTTCTAGCTTTAAAATTATGCCCATTTCTTTACCTCTTTACTTCCACAGAGAACTCTCTTCTGCAATGTTAGGGAGGCATTAAATGTATTTTAAGAATTCTTCTCCTTCTCCTCCTCTTCTCTGCTACTCCCCTTCCTTCTAGTCCTGATGATGTTACCTAGTTTGAGTAATAAAACATCTGTAAGAAAACAACCAAGCACAGAGAGCATCAAGGACCCCAAAATCCTCCTCCTCCTCTTCCTCCTCCTCCTCTTCCTCCCTTCTCTTCCACACTACAAAGCTCACTCCTTTCTAGCCATGATGATGTTGTCTAGTTTGAGTAATGAAACATCTGTAAGAAAACAACCAAGCTCAGAGAGCACCAAGGACCCATCATTTCATAAGCATTTTTTGATCTCTGTATCTTTTAGATCCCAGGATCCTGTGACTACAGAGCATGATCCAAAATTCAAAGCTACACTTCCAATGACTGACAGTGTTAATTCAAGACCCACTCATTTGCATGAAGAGGCAGTTCTCTGTGGATTTAAGAGATAGTGATAGGAGGACAAGGAGAGAACTCTTGGCACCGAGAAGAGTTTTAACTCTTCATCTTTGTCCACAATGTCATGGCTGCTGCTTCTCTTCCCAATCTTCATCTCCATTGGTGGAACATTATCTGAACCTAATGCATACAAAGGCACAAACCTACACAGCTGGTCAGTTGCAGCCTCAACAATTCAACCGTGTCCTTGTTGTTTTATAGGTCCTAGCGTCCAGCAACTAGAGAGCCAGAAGGACCCACAATTTGTGTCTTTGGGAGGAACAATCACCTTGTCTTGCACATTCAGTGCTGGAGACATTAGTGATGGACGTTATCCTTTGTGGGTCCAGAAGAAACCTAACTCAAGACCTCAGACAGTGATCTACTACACCAGTCTAAGACCGCCAGATGTCCCAGACCGTTTCTCTGCCTCTCTGTCAGGGAAAACAATGTACCTGATTATCAAAGGGGCCTTGATAGAAGACGAGGCTATTTATTATTGTGCCATTTGGATAGGGAACAATCGACCCAGCTGTACATTGAAAAAGGAAGTGAGACAAAAACCCCTCTCCTTTCCTTTGTGCAGTAGCAGAAACTACGCTGGGGGGGGGGTGTCCTTCTTTGCAAGCGAAGTCAGAAAAGATGCTTTCTCCCAACCCAACAGTTGTTAGGACTTTCAGTGCCAAGAAATATTGACTTTTAAGGAGGTCACCAAGGTGGATAAGGCAATGATAAGGCAATGCTCAATATGCAGGTCTGGAGTGTTTTTCAGTGAACAGGTGACCAATCTGTTATTAGACATCAAATGAGAATAATGGAAAGGGCAACTGATAGGATGCAATAGTGATGTTTCGTACTTTTGCAACTTGGAGTAAAGAATTAGTTGGCATCAATCCTGTTTTAGATACTGGATCTTGGTTCTTCCAGGAAACGAGAAAGCCATGTGGGGTGACTTCTGAGTAGGGTTTTTTTATATATAGTTCTTTGCTTATGGACAGAATCTTGCCAAATTAGAGCAACTGTCTGCCTCAGGACACATTATCAACTGGGAATTGCTAGGGAAGAGCCAGCTCGATCCTCGTCCTTCCTACCAAACGTTCCATGCACCACTGCCCTTTGAAATGTAGACCCTCGCTCTTGGGAATCCATATTAAATTCCCCCACAGATACAAAGCCAGTTGCATTGGCCCATTACAACTGATACACAAATATCAAGCCGGTTATATAGATACCAAGCCAAAATTTGCTGCCTCGCTTTATCTAATGGTAGATAAAGAAATATAGAGCTGGAATAATTTTACTCTGCTCCTGGACAACGTGGCAATTTAAAGTCTCATCTTACCCTATTGTTGCTCCTTGTAGTCATTTTATTTGGCCTCTTATAAACCCATCTGAAAGTACCCCACATGGCCTGTCACTTCCTCACGTCCTCCCAAGAGAATGGACTCAATTTACTCAAGCTGAACCACAAACCACAGTCCACTTTCCATATAAGGCAAGGAGTGGTTTATATATCTCTAGATGGCACCATTGCCCAACCAATGCTTTTAGCTGGTAACCACAGTAACAGAGCACTAAAATTTACATAAGAAGAGCTAGGAAGATTTCATGAAGGACAATCAAGCCCGTTGCATCTTTTCTCTCTGGCTAAATTCCTCCTGACATAAGGGTACCCCAACTGCGTTGTTACGCCATCCTGGGTAGATGGACTGTGTATTATTTTGACTGCTATGTCAGGTAGAGAGAATATAAATCATCCTGAAAAACAAAGCAGGAATACCTTCGCACCCCCCGTTGTTTCCATTCCCCAATCTCTTAAAAGCATTTTTAAAATTGTGGGGTCCTTTGTGTGTTGAAGGAGACATGGGACAAATACGCTTTCAGAGTTGCGATGTCTGTTAATATAACTTTAGGATCAAAAGAAACTTGTTCACGGGGCATGTTTCTTATTGGGACTGCCTCACAAAGCTGAGATCAATCTGGCAAGTATGAAAATACAGTTCTTCCCCCATCACTTTTACAGCCCAAGAAACTAGAAATGGTCCCTTCTGAGTTATTTCGAGCGTCCCCATTCCTCTTATGGACTCCGCTGCCTCTTATCTGATGACTGTCCAGTCTAAGGTCTTTCCTCCTCCACAACCCATGACACTCATCTTGTGGGGAACCGTCCTTACAGGACAACATGGACTCCCACAAAGCTCACTGACCTGAGTAGGTCCCCAAATGGATGAATGGCAAAAGTCCTGAGCACGCACAGAGCACACGTCTATGGAAGTTCTTACTCATCCAAGCCACGGTTGTCCCAAAGGTGTTTTTCAAAAGGCAATTAGGCTTTCTTGGTTTTTCCTTGAAAAAGTTCCTCTTCTCGTCCAAGAAAAACTTGAACTTCTTCAGTTCTCGTCCCAAAAAACTAAAGAAGCTTCTTGGATGAAAAATGGAACGTTTTCAAGGAAAAACCAAGAAAGGAAAGATGCCACTTGAAAAGCACCTTGGGGATAAACACAGAACAATATTTTGTTTTGTTTTTTCAATAATCATCGCAGATTTCTGGGTGTGGAGCAGTTTAAGTAGACTGAGGACTTAAATCTAAGTCCTCCAAGAGTCATCCTGTGACATCAGAAGGGTGCAGCAGAGAGCCAAACACCGTTCAGCTGATGATATTTGCATAAAAAGTGGAGAATTTGCTTCCATGGATTCAATATAAGACATTTGGAAGGGAAGAGAAGCATGAGAAGCCAACAGTGTCCACATCCCTCTTACAATGCTGTGGGCCTACTCTGTTATACTCCTGGGATGGCTCTTCTCAGGTGAGTCCAGACCGCTGATTGAAGGTCTTCAAAGGAGGCAGAAGATGCTGGTCTGTTCCATCAAGATCCATACTAACATAGTTCCCCATTTTTGTTTTGTTTCAGGTTCGGAGTCCCAGATGATATTAACTCAACCATCCTCCATGTCTGCATCTCCAGGATTAGCATTTAGCATCCCTTGCAGAATGAACAGTGGCTACACCATTGACCGTGAGAGAGCCAGGTGGCTCCAGCAGAAACCAGGGGGCGTCCCACGGTTTCTGTATCACTATTATACCAGCAGTGATCAAGGCAGGGGAGATGGGGTCCCAGAGAGATTCAGCGTTTCCCCTGATGCCTCCCAGAACCTCTGGAATCTGGTGATCAATGGAGTTCAAGTGGAAGATGAAGCTGTTTATTATTGTGCCTCATGGGACTACAAACTTACTGGGTTCACGGTGATTAATTGTTATGGGGAACTGAGACAAAAACCTTTTGCTTGTTCACAACACGTAAGGCATCCACAGATGAAGTTGTAAAAACACAAAGCACTGAAGTCAATTCCCAAAACATAGGCAGATAATTTGCTATGTCTTCTACTTCTCTTGCAATTAGGAACCCTCATTCCAAAGCAGTGGACTTACTTGCCAAAATACATCACTTCCCTTTCTACAACTGTTCGTGCTTAATTATTGACCAAAGCCACACCATCAATGTTTTGGGTGCTTTGAATAATTTCAAGTCTCCTGGAAGGACTTGAGATGGTTCAGCGTTCTTTGCCCTGATTTGACCGTGCTGTCCTTTGACGGTCTCATCCTGTGGTTAGTTTGAGTTGCATGCTGAAGCTGAGTCATCTGAGTTGGTGGCTCCCTCCTTCCATCTTCTGGTAGCTGATTTTCTAACTTAGTTGTAGTGTTGTGTGAAGAAGCACTTCTGCTTCTTATAGTTTTCAACCCCACCACTACCTTTTTCCAGCTCACTGAATGTCTCCATCTTGATGGTTTTAAGAAATGGAGAAAAGCTTATTCCTAGCCACCTTTCTCCTTCTCCTTCTCTTTCTCTTTCTCTCTCCTTCTCCTTCTCTTTCTCTCTCCTTCTCCTCCTTCTCCTTCTCTTTCTCCTTCTTTCTCTTTCTCCTTCTCCTTCTCTGTCTCAGTGAGAACAGTTAATCAGAGGAACTGCTTGCCTATGGAGGTTGTAGGTACTCCATCACTGGAGGTTTTCAAGAAGAGACTGGACATCAGTTTGTCCAGAATGGCATAGGATCTTTTGCTCGTCCAGGGGGTTGGACTAGAAGACCTCAAAAGTCTCTCCCAACTCCAAACTTCCAGGAGTTCGATCCTATCTAGCTCAAGGTTGACTCAGCCTTCCATCCTTGGGTAAAATGAGGACCCAGATTGTTGGGGGCAACATGCAGACTCTGTAAACCTCTTAGAGAGGCCTATAAAGCACTATGAAGTGGTATATAAGTGTAAACACTCTTGCTCTTGTTATTATAAAGGAATCCACCTCTTGTTAAACCGATTCCTTTTATCCAAAGAGGACAATATATTTAATTTTGTTTCTATTTGGAAATCGCTTCCAGATTTTGTGCTTGCGATGGGGAGGGGGGGGAAATGAAATTTTGTTTTCGTTCTTGTCGATTAGGTAGGTTTGTTTTTAAAGAAATGGCTGGTATAAACTATTGTATAAAAGAAAAAAAAGGCTGAGCTTTCATGTCATCATCCTATTCTCCTGCACCAAAAGGAGTCGGGAGTCAATGCTTTTTTTTCTTTCCCCTTTTCCCTTTCCACCTCGCATTTTCTCTTGTTCCTTCCCCTAGTTTTCCATTACCTTTTATTTTCCTTTTGTATCTTACATTTTGATAAAAATTAATAAAAAATTGATGTTAAAAAAATAAAGGAATCCATCTCCATCTCCATCATCTCCATCTCTCTCCTCACCTCCATCCAAAAGGGGGCAGCAAAAAGCCATTTGCTGATTTTATTCACTTTTTCACCCACAGCCTGGACTTAAAAAGCAATCGATTTGCATGAAGGATTTGCAGACTTGCCCTCAGAGGGGTTTAAGAGGGTCTTGGAAGAGGCCAGTTAGTGATTCCCGTCCTTCCAGAAGATAAGCTGTCTTTCCATCATGGCTTGGGTCCTTCTGCTCTTCACCCTCCTCTCCTCCTTCAGTGAGGGGCTTTTAATTCCTCTAGGGGAGGGATAAACCTTACAAGCATCTGATGACCTGCTCTGGTCTCCAGCATACAATCATTCAATATTTTCCTCTGTGATCTAGTCCCATTCTTTTCCCCTTTTCATAATCTCTTCCAGATCTCAGTGTCCAGCAGCTGAAGAACTTGAAAGATCCAGAGTTGGTAGCCCCAGGAGAGACAGTCGTTTTGTCATGTAGCTACAGTGCTGGAACCATCACAGATAACAACTACCCTCTATGGATCCAGCAGAAGTCAGAAGAAGTTCCACGGCTCTTGATCTATACCACCGGAACCAGGGCCAGTGGTACTCCAGCCCGCTTCTCTGGTTCAAAGTCAGCAAACACCATGTCCCTGATCATCACAGAAAGCCAGGTGGAAGACGATGCGACTTATTACTGTGTTGTTTGGAGTGGCAGCGGGTGGCACATCTGTTCATTGGGATGGGAAAGCGAGATAAAAACCTCACAGCAGGAACTGAACCAGCTTCAGAAGTTTGAGTTCCTCTTATTACAAGGAAGACCGTAATGAAAGAGACCGTAGGTGGATATTTTTGGACCACACCATAAAGACAGTTTTAAGGAATCAAGAGGTTCAAACCTTCCAGATATGGCCTCCACTTGTTTTGTTTTGGAATAAAAACATGGAATTTTTGGAATAAATAATGAAATATAGTTTGGACCAGGAGGGTTTTCCAAAGACTGTTCTACATATTAAAATGCACCCTAAGCCTCCTTGAGATGGAGACTTCCTCACTATGGATTCTTTACAGGTGGGACAATTGAGTATTCCAAACTCCTTGGGCATCCAGTTCACTGGCTACCATTATATCATGGCCACAAAAAGGGCGCCCTGCTGGATGGGACCCTTGACCTCTTTAGTCCAGCAGTCTGTTTTCCCTCTGGCCAATCAACAACACAAGGAAGTCCACCAGCTTCCCACCAGGTGGTCTGCAAAAGCAATCACACTGTGTAATGGTATGTGAGCATGACCTTGGAGAGAGGAGAAAGAAGCATAGCCAGGGAATGGTCAGATAAGAGGCCTCTTAGCTTGCGGTAGGAATGTGGGAATGGCAAACATCTCAGAAGAGATCCTCTTTGTGCGATGAAAGCCACATGGGAGAAGTATATTTTTAGACTTCCAAGACTTCTGTTAATGTAACTTTGTGGTACAGAACAATCTTTCTCATGTGGGCATGCTTGTTCTTGGGACTGCCTCATAAAGCCGAGATCAATCTTGCAAGCCTGAAAGTACATTTCTTCTCCCACCATCTTTATGGCTCAAGAATCTAGAGTAGGTTCCTTATGAGGTATTTCCAATGTCCCCATTCCTGCTGTGGGCTCAGCTGCCTCTTATCTGCCCATTGTCCAGTCTGCAGTACTTCCTTCTGTTCCCCAAGGTCATTCTCACATACCAATATACACACTTTGCTGGAAACCCTCCTTAGATGACAAAATGGATGCCAACAATGCTTTTTGACTTAACTAATTCAAAGGGATGAAGGATAAACTCCTGAGTATGCATGGATGAAAAATGAAACATTTTCAAGGAAAAATCAAGAAAGTCAAGTCGCCATTTGAAAAGCACCTTGAGGATAAGCACAGAACAATATTTTTTTTCATTTTTTTTCAATAATCATTGAAAAAATGATTTCTGGGTGTGGAGCAGTTTAAGTAGACTGGGAAACTTCCTCTTAAATCTAAGTCCTCCAAGAGTCATGCTGTGACATCAGAAGGGTGCAGCAGAGAGCCAAACACCGTTCAACTGATGATATTTGCATAAAAAGTGGAGAATTTGCTTTCATGGATTCAATATAAGACATTTGGAAGGGAAGAGAAGCATGAGAAGCCAACAGTGTCCACATCCCTCTTACAATGCTGTGGGCCTACTCTGTTATACTCCTGGGATGGCTCTTCTCAGGTGAGTCCAGACCGCTGGTTGAAGGTCTTCAAAGGAGGCAGAAGATGCTGGTCTGTTCCATCAAGATCCATACTAACATAGTTCCCCATTTTTGTTCTGTTTCAGGTTCGGAGTCCCAGATGATATTAACTCAACCGTCCTCCATGTCTGCATCTCCAGGATTAGCACTTAGCATCCCTTGCAGAATGAACAGTGGCTACACCATTGACCGTGAGAGAGCCAGGTGGCTCCAGCAGAAACCAGGGGGCATCCCACGGTTTCTGTATCACTATTATACCAGCAGTGATCAGGGCAGGGGAGATGGGGTCCCAGAGAGATTCAGCGTTTCCCCTGATGCCTCCCAGAACCTCTGGAATCTGGTGATCAACGGAGTTCAAGTGGAAGATGAGGCTGTTTATTATTGTGCCTCATGGGACTACAAACTTAATGGGTTCACGGTGATTAATTGTTATGGGGAACTGAGACAAAAACCTTTCACCTCTCATGCTGAGTCAGGCATCTGCAAATAAATTTCTAACACTGCAAAGCATTGAACTCAGTTCTCCAAACATATGACCTATAGATAGTCCTTGACTTATGACTGCGACTGTCAAAAATACATGCCAGATGCCTGCCGTTCAAATTTTGATCATGTGACCAGGGGAATGCTGCAATGGTCATAAAGTGTGAAAAACAGTCATAAGTCACTTTTTCCCAGTGCTCTTGTAACTTCAAAGGGTCACTAGAAGAAGGGACTACTTGCATTTTACTAGTTCTTCTAATTCTACCGTAATTAGGAGCCACCATTGCAAAACACAGAGCACAACTTTATCTAGACTTTCTCAGACAAAAGTGGCCCATCTGGGGAGATTCCTGTAAATTAGACCTAGAACAATAAAGTAGTTACTTTGAACTCTACATGTAAAATATACGAAGAACGGCTGCGGGACTTGGGTTTGGCTAGTCTAAAGAAAAGAAGAAATAGGGGAGACACGACAGCAGTGTTCCAGAATCTGAGCAGCTGCCACAGGGCAGAGGGGGTCACATTATTCTCCAAAGCACCAGAGGGAAGGAAGAGAAACAACGGCTGGAAACTGATCCAAGAGAGAAGCCATCTGGAATTGAGGAGAAACTTCCTGACAGGACAATCAATCAGTGGAACAGCTGGCCTTCAGAAATCATGGGCACTCCATCACTGGAGAATTTTAAGAGAAGACTGGACATTCACCTGTCTGAGATGGTATAGGTTCTCTCCTGCTTGAGCAGGGGGCTGGACTAGAAGACCTCCAAGGTCCCTTCTATTCTATTCTATTTTATTCTATTCTACTCTATTCTACTCTAGTCTACTCTAGTCTAGTCTATCCTATAATCTGATTGTTGGTCCCTGACGATGGGTCTATTACTACCATTCTTACGTGTTCTGTTCTCTGTGTCATGTGCAAGAAACCAGGAAGAAGAGTTGGGTTCCAAGCACTAAAAGTTTATTGCATGCTACCTCTACACTAGAATCAGATCTACTAATGATCAAGCCAAAGTGGAACTAGATAAGGGTCAATATAATTCATGGGGAAGCTGGTCTTAGGCTTTTTGTAGGAACATAAGGATTCCAAACTGGTGACGCATTTAGCCCCACCCCCAGGCTCAGCCTGCTCATCTCCTACACTTCATATCTTTATATGAATACCGTTCCTCCTTTAATACGCAGTTTCCTATTTGTTAGTGTGTGTGTGTGTGTGTGTGTGTGTGTGTGTGTGTGTGTTAGTTACTGGGAACAGAGGGAGGAGGAGAAGGAAGAACTAGAAGACGAGTAGAACGAAGGTTCTTGAACAAAGCTGGAAAAAAATATAAAACCAGCAGGTGCTGCTGTTGTTCTTCTTATGAAACCACAGTTCCACAGAACTGTGAAAAAGAATGATATCAAAGAGGTACTTTAGGGAGAAAACTGGAAGAATGAAAGAAGCAGTAGGGGGGAAAAAACAGTGTGGAACCTATCTCCTTTACTTCCATGCAGCTTTGGAACTTAACCTGGAATCACAGAATTGAAATATAATCATGCTAGTCGAAGAATAGAATGTATTCAACATTTCCACGTAGTCCAAATTTTCAGGTAGCACTTAATACCTGAAAGATGAGAAGGAGGTCAAGCTTGAAATGAAGGCTTGCTGGACCTTATCTCAATCATGGTCAATCCATACCAGTCTTACAATTTCTTGCCAGGTGTAATTATTGCCAGGATATTTTTCCAAATTTTATGGAGAACAGTGAAATGCTCCAGCCTAGGTTTTGCTTGGTGGGTGTTGAATGACAGCTGTCTGTCCAGATGTTTTCATGTTCTCCTCCCAAATTTCCTGGAGCTTAGTCGAGTGTCTGAGTTCTCAAATATTTCAACTCTTATTCAATTCAAGCATCTCTGCTACAATTTCTTCGAAGTTAGTGATGGGTAGCAGATACAATTTAGAAGACCCTTCAGAGACACACTCTGTCTAGCAGGTGCAAGTGGATTTCTTGTGGTGGTTCCACCAGCCAGAGACGGAAGTTAAAGGTGCAAGTAATTTGCATGAAGGAACGGTTTTTTTGACCTCTGGGGACTTAACAGCAACTGGGTTGACCCCAAGAGGAGATCCTTTTCCTTCGAGAAGATGAACACATTAAATCTCCGCCGAATAAGCATCATGTTCTTTCTATCCATATTCCTTGCCACCATTGGTGAGCTGCCTTGAGTTGGTGGAAGAGAGAAGCTGTGTCTTCTCCAAAATGGTGGCCAAGGCTTCTTCATAATCTCTTAAATAAGAGTTTCTTTGCTGTGTTTCCTTGCAGATCTCAGCCTTCAGCAGCTGCAAAGCCTGAAGGGCGCAGAATCGGTGCCTCTTGGTGGGACGGTCACCCTATCTTGCAGATACTCTACTGGAATCATCAATGACAACAATTACCCTTGGTGGGCCCAGCAACATCCAGGCAAACCACCCCGGCTCTTGGTTTCCCACACCAGTGTCAAACCTTCTGATGTTCCAGCCCGGTTCTCTGGGTCCAAATCAGGGAATGTGATGTCGCTGACCATAACAGAAGCCTTGGCAGAAGATGAAGCCAACTATTACTGCTGTTTAAATCCAGGGGGCTCGTAACACAGTCATTCAGTGCAGTGTGGAAGGATGGCAAAAACTCTCTCTTTCTCTGCTCTGTTCAGGCAACGATAACAGCTGAATTGTCCCTGAAGCTTCCTGTTCCTACTGTGGTCAGTCTCAAGATGAAGGTGCATTTTCACTAGAGCAGTGTTTTTCAAACTTAGAACATAGAATCAAAGAGCTGGAAAGGACTTTGAAGGTCTTCTAATCCAGGGCTGTTCAACCTTTTCACCCATTGCAACATCCGAGGACCACCAGTCGCCTAGCAAGGTATCAAAAACTTGATGACCCAAAAAAAAGGGAAAAAAGTGATGAAGTACAGGTAGTCCTCGACTTACAACAGTTCATTTAGTGACTGTTTGAAGTTATAATGGCATTGAAAAAAGTGCCCCCAAAGCCACAGCCGAGCAAGACACCTGCCTGTCCACCCACCTATCTGAGGTTTTCATTGTTGTGAGCATTTCTGTTCAAGATTGGCAGCGGGGGTGGGGTCAGGGGGTGTTTGGTTTTTATTCCCCCCCCCCGCTGAGTGGTTGCAGCAGGTTTTGGGCACTTCACATGACCCTGGGACACTGTGACCGTCATAAATATGGATCAGTTGCCAAGCATCTGAATGTAAATCACAAGACCCTGGAGATGCTGCAACATTCCAGCTGATCAGTGTGTCTTCTGGGCTCAGCAGAAGCGCCAGGATCAGTGCTGCTTTCCAATTAATTGGTGCTTCTTCAGGGCTCAGCAGAAGCACCAGGATCAGCGCTGAGCTCCAGCTGGAGCCTGGCGCTGATCCTGGCGCTTCCGCTGAGCCCTGACAACCCTGCAGCTCCGGCCGTCTCTCGCTCAGGTTTGTGTGGTGCTGCCACCGGTTCAGCTTATTCCCCTCCCCCGCTACCACTTTTCTAGGATGCTCGCATACCACCTGCCAGGTGCCAATGTACCACAGGTGTTACCCGTACCACTGGTTGAAAAGCCCTGTTCTAATCCATCCCCCTACTCAAGGCAGGAGCCCTTATAATATCCTGGTCAAATGGAGGAGGAGGAGGAGGAGGAGGAGGAGGAGGAGGAGGAGGAGGAGGAGGAGGAGGAGGAGATGTAGGTACTTTAATGGCCAGTAGGGTCTACTCTTGTTCTTCCTACCAAAACATCATCAACCATAACAACCACTCCTTAGTTTCTTGCACTTAATTCTCAAAGCATACATTTCTGACATATGAACCTAGTGAAGTAGAGAAAACAAATAATTATCCTTAGAGGAAGTAGATTAAGATAAGGTATTTAAAAAAAGAATCAGTGTAAACATCAGGGAGGATTTTTATCCACTCTTTGAATGGCAGATTTGGAAATTAAGTTGGATTCTCTGGGTTGAAATCCACCAACTTTAAGCACCCAAGCAGGAGGACAATGGTTTATATATGAACACTGAGGATAAGAGGCTGATGCCTGGAATGGATGTTCATCACCCTGATAGAGGTTATTCTATGCACTGCCATTGTGTACAACGTTTACAGTTCCTTGCCTTTGGCCAGCCAAATCAGAGTTACTAGACTTGTACTCCAAAACATATGGAGGAATCTAGGGATCCATCCCAAGCTTCTTCTTGATGAGTTGACTTAAGAACAGCTTTTCTGGAGACTAAGGAAATAGAGTCTACTCATTATCAGAAGATCTAACTATCCTACATTACAAAAAAAAAATAGTTTGCTTTGGAAATATTTTCTGAGTCTCAACTGTGCTCATCCTTAATCATATCAAACATCTCTACCACCATCTCTTTGAAGCCAGCCATGAGCAGAAGACAGAATGCACAAGACTCTTCGAACACAGAATCGATCAAACAGGTGCCGGAGTTTCTCTTGTGGTGGTTCCACCAGCCAGAGATAGAAGTTAAAGGCGCAAGTGATTTGCATAAAGGAACCGATGCTTTGGGCCTCTGGAGACTTAAGAGCAACTGGGTTGACCCCAGGAGGAGATCCTTTTCCTTCGAGAAGATGAACGCATCAAATCTCCCCCGAATAAGCATCATGTTCTTTCTATCCAGTTTCCTTGCCACCATTGGTGAGCTGCCTTGAGTTGGTGGAAGAGAGAAGCTGTGTCTTCTCCAAAATGGTGGCCAAGGCTTCTTCATAGTCCCTTAAATAAGCGTTTCTTTGCTGTGTTTCCTTGCAGATCTCAGCCTTCAGCAGCTGCAAAGCCTGAAAGATGCAGAATCGGTGCCTCTTGGTGGGACGGTCACCCTATCTTGCAGATACACTCTGGGAGGCATTGCTAATGGCAATCATCCTTGGTGGGCCCAGCAACATCCAGGCAAACCACCCCAGCTCTTATTTTACAACACCAATATCAAGATGTCTGACGTTCCAGCCCGGTTCTCTGCATCAAAGTCAGGGAATGTGATGTCTCTGACCATAACAGGAGCCTCGGCAGAAGATGAAGCCATGTATTACTGCTGCTTGAACCCAGTGAGTTCATGGCACAATCATTCAGTGCAATGGGGAAGGAAGGCAAAAACTTTCTCTTGCTTTGCTCTCTTCATGGGTCATTGCCAGTTGAATGGTCTCTTGAGCTTCCTGCTCACGTTGTAGTCAATCTGCAGATGCAATGGACACCTTGATTAGTGCAGTGTTTTTCCAAACTTGGCAACTTTAAGGTGTGTGGATTTCAGCTCCTGGAATTCCCCCCATCATGTTGTCTGAAAGAAGAATACAAGACCCCTTCCTATTTTTCTTTCTGTTACAATTAACACATTTCTGAATGGAGCAGGCGAGCAGGTCCGGACTCCTCATAAGACTGTGGAATCCAGGATCTTCTGGATCTGGAGATTTTTCATCTTTGGTTCTGGATGGGTAGATCTTCCTAAAAGACCGCTAGCGCGCAATTTGGGTGCCTTCCTGAACCCAGGCCTCCTGCTCAAAGAGCAGCAGGCAACTCTGGCTCAGAGGACCTTTGCATAGCTTCATTCTGTATGTCAGTTGTGTCCACTCCTGGATTGGGAGATCCTAGTTATGTTCACTCATATCTCAGACAACTCATGATTGGATTACTGAATACGCTACATGGGGTTGACCTTGCAAACACCTTGAAAGTATCAGTGGCTACAGCATGCATTAGCATGGGTAGTTACGGGTGAACCTTGCCACATTCATAACCACCCATCTCTACTTCATGAGCTTGGTTACTAGTTGATTCTGGACAAAGGTCTTACCTATAAGACCTTTCATGTTACAAATCCATCTGTAATTACTTCTGCCCTCCAGTGATATCTGACAAGTTGGTTGTTTTCTTGCACCTTAACCCTAACCCTTATTGCATCAGAACATAGTTGATTGTATCCTCTATCCATTTCATCCTCAAGGTAACCCTGTTTGATAGGACAGGAAGAGGAACAAGGGCTATAATTGAAAGATCGCTTGACTAACTTGTTGGAAGAATGCACATTTCATCTTAGGATTCTCTGGTTCCACTTTATATTGTAAAAGGACCGGCTCACTTATTTTTTTCTAAGCTCAGAAATATCTCTTGTAGGCCAACAGGGTGCAGGCAAACACCTTCAGTTCTATGTACAATGTGCCATGCTTGTTCTTAAAATAAAAGCACATTTGCATACAGAGTTGCATTCTTTGCCCCTGGGGATTTAAGAGAGACCTGGTGGATGACAGTTCAAGAGTCTTTCTGTCAGGAAGGCCACCCAGTTCTCCATCATGGCTTGGATTCTTTTTATCTTCATAGTCCTATCTTTTTTCGGTAAGAGAAACAGAATCGAGGGAATAGCCCTTTTGAGACTCTCTCATAGGGAATCCAGTGCAGGCAAATGGTGGATCCCATCCTGCTGTGCAGCATAGTTTCATTTTAATATCTTCCTAATTCTGTGTTCTCTTTCAGGGTCCAGTATCCAGCAATTGCAGAGCTTGAAAGATCCAGATTTTGTAGCTTCAGGTGGGACAATCACCATGTCCTGTAGATACGATGGTGGAACCATCACTGACAGCAACTACCCACGATGGATCCAGCAGAAGTCAGAGCAGGTTCCAAGGCTCTTAATACACAGCACCAGCAACAGGCCATCAGGCGTTCCAGCCCGTTTCTCTGGCTCCAGGTCAGGGAACACCATGTCCCTGACCATCACAGGGGCCTTAGTGGAAGACGAGGCTATGTATTACTGTGTTGTCTGGATTGGAAGCGGGCACACAGTCTCTGATTCAGATAGAGAAGTGAGACAAAAACGTTACAGGATATGAGCAACTTTAATTAGTCTGGGTACCTCTTACATGAAACGGACTGCCGATGAAAACTTTCTGAACAAAGTCCTTCTAGTTGTGAATATTCCTAAGCATGAAATAATTGCAGTGGAGGAGAGGATGCTAAAGGAAAGAGTCAACCTCCACATTTGAAGAGGTGGTGTTTTTTAGGGGGGGAGGGGGGTCCTTTTGGAAGAAGAACAGATTTTCTTCCATTTCCCTCCCACCTCTCAAAATACCTGGTCAATTCTCCAAATCCAGGACATCTAAAAAAAGGCCACTATCGAGATAGGACATTTGATTGGCTATATCAGGAGTAGGCAACCTTGGCTCTTTTATGACTGGTGGACTTCAGCTCCCAGAATTCCTGAGCCAATATGGCTCAACTTGGAAACCTCTCCCCTCAGCATGGCTGGCTCAGGAATTCTGGGAGTTGAAGTCCACCAGTCATAAAAGAGCCAAGGTTGCCTACCCCTGGGCTATATAAAAAAGAGGCTTTTGAATAAGGATATTACATCTGTTAAAGCAGACTGTAAGTCTTTCACTGTAAGCATTTGTGAGACAGACTGTGCAGGCTCTTGAGATTCTAAAGGAGCAGACTGTGATTTAACAAGCTGTCCTGGAGAGGGCATAGCCGCCTTAGCAGCTGTCTTTTGTCTTGTAGTCATAATTGAGGAAGAGAAAGGAAAACTAAAAATAAAAAATAAAAAAAAATTGCCACTTCCGCCCTTCTCAATTTCTTTTAAAATCCAGTTATATTATAGTTTAATAAATAAATCAATAAATGAATCAAGTCCAAATAGTCTCTCAAGCATCTCTTCAAAAGAAAAAGAAAAAATTCAGTTTCATTTTCTCAGCGGAGTAAACACTTTCAAATCAGAATTGCTATTACTCCATGATATCTGGAGGAATCTAAGGATTTATCCCAAGCTTCTTCTTCATGAGTTGACTTAGAACAGCTTGTCTGGAGACCAAGGGAATAGAATCTACCATTATCCGAAGATCTAACTATACTACATTCCACAAAAATTAGTTTGCTTTGAAAATAGTTTTTCAGTCTCAACTGTGCTCACCTTTAATCATATCAAACATCTCTACCACCATCTCTTTGAAGCCAGCTATGTGCAGAAGATAGAATGCACAAGACTCTTCCAACACAGAATCAATCAAACGGGTGCCGGAGTTTCTCTTGTGGTGGTTCCACCAGCCAGAGACAGAAGTTAAAGGTGCAAGTGATTTGCATGAAGGAACCGATGCTTTGGGCCTCTGGAGATTTAAGAGCAATGGGGTTGATCCCAAGAGGAGATCCTTTTCCTTCGAGAAGATGAACGCATCAAATCTCCCCCAAATAAGCATCATGTTCTTTCTATCCATATTCCTTGCCACCATTGGTGAGCTGCCTTGAGTTGGTGGAAGAGAGAAGCTGTGTCTTCTCCAAAATGGTGGCCAAGGCTTCTTCATAGTCCCTTAAATAAGCGTTTCTTTGTTGTGTTTCCTTGCAGATCTCAGCCTTCAGCAGCTGCAAAGCCTGAAAGACGCAGAATCGGTGCCTCTTGGTGGGACGGTCACCCTATCTTGCAGATACACGTTGGGAGGCATTGCTAATGGCAATCATCCTTGGTGGGCCCAGCAACATCCAGGCAAACCACCCCAGCTCTTATTTTACAACACCAATATCAAGATGTCTGACGTTCCAGCCCGGTTCTCTGCATCGAAGTCAGGGTATGTGATGTCGTTGACCATAACAGGAGCCTCGGCAGAAGATGAAGCCATGTATTACTGCTGCTTGAACCCAGTGAGTTCATGGCACAATCATTCAGTGCAATGGGGAAGGAAGACAAAAACTTTCTCTTGCTTTGCTCTCTTCATCGGTCATTGCCAGTTGAATGGTCTCTTGAGCTTCCTGCTCATGTTGTAGTCAATCTGCACATGCAATAGACATCTAGATTAGTGCAGTGTTTTTTCAAACTTGGCAACTTTAAGGTGTGTGGATTTCAGCTCCTGGAATTCCCCCCATCATGTTGTCTGAAAGAAGAATACAAGACCCCTTCCTATTTTTCTTTCTGTTACGATTAACACACTTCTGAATGGAGCAGGCGAGCAGGTCCGGACTCCTCATAAGACTGTGGAATCCAGAATCTTCTGGATCTGGAGATTTTTCATCTTTGGTTCTGGATGGGTAGATCTTCCTCAAAGACCCCTAGCATGCAATTTGGGTGCCTTCCTGAACCCAGGCCTCCTGCTCAAAGAGCAGCAGGCAACTCTGGCTCAGAGGACCTTTGCATAGCTTCATTCTGTATGTCAGTTGTGTCCACTCCTGGATTGGGAGATCCTAGTTATGTTCACTCATATCTCAGACAACTCATGATTGGATTACTGAATACGCTACATGGGGTTGACCTTGCAAACACCTTGAAAGTATCAGTGGCTACAGCATGCATTAGCATGGGTAGTTACGGGTGAACTTTGCCACATTCATAACCACCCATCTCTACTTCATGAGCTTGGTTACTAGTTGATTTGGACAAAGGTCTTACCTATAAGACCTTTCATGTTCCATCTGTAATTACTTCTGCCCTCCAGTGATATCTGACAAGTTGGTTGCTTTCTTGCACCTTAACCCTAACCCTTATTGCATCAGAACATAGTTGATTGTATCCTCTATCCATTTCATCCTCAAGGTAACCCTGTTTGATAGGACAGGAAGAGGAACAAGGGCTATAATTGAAAGATCGCTCGGCTAACTTGTTGGAAGAATGCACATTTCATCTTAGGATTGTCTGGTTCCACTTTATATTGTAAAAGGACCGGCTCACTTATTTTTTTCTAAGCTCAGAAATATCTCTTGTAGGCCAACAGGGTGCAGGCAAACACCTTCAGTTCTATGTACAATGTGCCATGCTTGTTCTTAAAATAAAAGCACATTTGCATACAGAGTTGCATTCTTCGCCCCTGGGGATTTAAGAGAGACCTGGTGGATGCCAGTTCAAGAGTCTTTCTGTCAGGAAGGCCACCCAGTTCTCCATCATGGCTTGGATTCTTTTTATCTTCATAGTCCTATCTTTTTTCGGTAAGAGAAACAGAATCGAGGGAATAGCCCTTTTGAGACTCTCTCATAGGGAATCCAGTGCAGGCAAATGGTGGATCCCATCCTGCTGTGCAGCATAGTTTCATTTTAATATCTTCCTAATTCTGTGTTCTCTTTCAGGGTCCAGTATCCAGCAATTGCAGAGCTTGAAAGATCCAGATTTTGTAGCTTCAGGTGGGACAATCACCATGTCCTGTAGATACGATGGTGGAACCATCACTGACAGCAATTACCCACGATGGATCCAGCAGAAGTCAGAGCAGGTTCCAAGGCTCTTAATACACAGCACCAGCAGCAGGCCATCAGGCGTTCCAGCCCGTTTCTCTGGCTCCAGGTCAGGGAACACCATGTCCCTGACCATCACAGGGGCCTTAGTGGAAGACGAGGCTATGTATTACTGTGTTGTCTGGACTGGAAGCGGGCACACAGTCTCTGATTCAGATAGAGAAGTGAGACAAAAACCTTACAGGATATGAGCAACTTTAATTAGTCTGGGTACCTCTTACATGAAACGGACTGCCGATGAAAACTTTCTGAACAAAGTCTTTCTAGTTGTGAATATTCCTAAGCATGAAATAATTGCAGTGGAGGAGAGGATGCTAAAGGAAAGAGTCAACCTCCACATTTGAAGAGGTGGTGTTTTTTGGGGGGGGGTCCTTTTGGAAGAAGAAGAGATTTTCTTCCATTTCCCTCCCACCTCTCAAAATACCTGGTCAATTCTCCAAATCCAGGACATCTAAAAAAAGGCCACCATCGAGATAGGACATTTGATTGGCTATATCAGGAGTAGGCAACCTTGGCTCTTTTATGACTGGTGGACTTCAGCTCCCAGAATTCCTGAGCCAATATGGCTCAACTTGGAAACCTCTCCCCTCAGCATGGCTGGCTCAGGAATTCTGGGAGTTGAAGTCCACCAGTCATAAAAGAGCCAAGGTTGCCTACCCCTGGGCTATATAAAAAGAGGCTTTTGAAGCATGTCCAGAGTGCAACTTTGCTGCTAAAGTCTACAAAATAGACATACAGTAGATATGGTGAGATGATAGAGAGATAACCCTTTGGAAGGGTTGGCCGTGATAATCATTATGAATACGAAGAGCATTTTCTGGGGAACCCTAGAACGTTCTTCCAAAATGCCAGTACAAAATGCTTGGTGACCCTAAACATGATTGGTTATTTTTAGAACTTATAGATCAACCTGGTTGGTATCAATGGTCTATTGGAGTTAGGACTTTCTCAAATTTTCTGGGAAATCATCAAAGGAATTACTTTGGAATCTTTGACAGGCCAAAGATGGTATTGATCACTGAATGATCACTGTGGTGAAGCCTCATCCTCAATCACATCTTTATTTGAGCACTATCACATGTGTCACATTGTTCTCTGATGATGAGTAGGAGGAGGAGGGAGGGAGAAGGGTGAAGGGGAAGGTGGAAAAATAAAAAAGAGGAGGAGGAGGAGGAGGAGGAGGAGGAGGAGGAGGAGGAGGAGAAGGAGAAGAGAGCAGGGAAAGAAAGAGGAGGGAGATATGTAGATACTTTAATGGCCTATAGGGGCTGTTGTTGTTCTTCCTACTAAAATAACCATCACTAAGTTTCATGCGCTTAATTCTCAAACCATACTGAACATTTCTGGCATAGGAGAAAATAAATAATTATCCTGAGAGGACCTAGATTAAAAGAACTATACAAAGAAAGAGTCAATGTAACTATCTGGGATGGGGACTTTTCTCCTTTCTTTAACTGGAAGATTTGAAAATTTAATTTGGACTCTATGGGTTGAAATCTATCAAATGTAATCCTTATGTAGGAGGACATAGTTTATATATGAAAATTGAGAATAAAAGGCTGATGCCTGGAATGCATGTTCATCACCCGCAAAGAATTATTCCATGCACTGCCAGTCTGTAGAATATTTGCAATTCCTGGCCTTTGGCCATCCAAATCAGAATTGCTATTACTCCATGATATCTGGAGGAATCTAAGGATTTATCCCAAGCTTCTTCTTCATGAGTTGACCTAGAACAGCTTGTCTGGAGACCAAGGGAATAGAATCTACCATTATCCGAAGATCTAACTATACTACAATTCCACAAAAAATAGTTTGCTTTGAAAATAGTTTTTGAGTCTCAACTGTGCTCACCTTTAATCATATCAAACATCTCTACCACCATCTCTTTGAAGCCAGCTATGTGCAGAAGTTAGAATGCACAAGACTCTTCCAACACAGAATCAATCAAACGGGTGCCAGAGTTTCTCTTGTGGTGGTTCCACCAGCCAGAGACAGAAGTTAAAGGTGCAAGTGATTTGCATGAAGGAACCGATGCTTTGGGCCTCTGGAGATTTAAGAGCAATGGGGTTGATCCCAAGAGGAGATCCTTTTCCTTCGAGAAGATGAACGCATCAAATCTCCCCCAAATAAGCATCATGTTCTTTCTATCCATATTCCTTGCCACCATTGGTGAGCTGCCTTGAGTTGGTGGAAGAGAGAAGCTGTGTCTTCTCCAAAATGGTGGCCAAGGCTTCTTCATAGTCCCTTAAATAAGCGTTTCTTTGTTGTGTTTCCTTGCAGATCTCAGCCTTCAGCAGCTGCAAAGCCTGAAAGACGCAGAATCGGTGCCTCTTGGTGGGACGGTCACCCTATCTTGCAGATACACTTTGGGAGGCATTGCTAATGGCAATCATCCTTGGTGGGCCCAGCAACATCCAGGCAAACCACCCCAGCTCTTATTTTACAACACCAATATCAAGATGTCTGACGTTCCAGCCCGGTTCTCTGCATCGAAGTCAGGGTATGTGATGTCGCTGACCATAACAGGAGCCTCGGCAGAAGATGAAGCCATGTATTACTGCTGCTTGAACCCAGTGAGTTCGTGGCACAATCATTCAGTGCAATGGGGAAGGAAGGCAAAAACTTTCTCTTGCTTTGCTCTCTTCATGGGTCATTGCCAGTTGAATGGTCTCTTGAGCTTCCTGCTCATGTTGTAGTCAATCTGCAGATGCAATGGACATCTTGATTAGTGCAGTGTTTTTCCAAACTTGGCAACTTTAAGGTGTGTGGATTTCAGCTCCTGGAATTCCCCCCATCATGTTGTCTGAAAGAAGAATACAAGACCCCTTCCTATTTTTCTTTCTGTTACGATTAACACACTTCTGAATGGAGCAGGCGAGCAGGTCCGGACTCCTCATAAAACTGTGGAATCCAGGATCTTCTGGATCTGGAGATATTTCATCTTTGGTTCTGGATGGGTAGATCTTCCTCAAAGACCCCTAGCATGCAATTTGGGTGCCTTCCCGAACCCAGCCCTCCTGCTCAAAGAGCAGCAGGCAACTCTGGCTCAGAGGACCTTTGCATAGCTTCATTCTGTATGTCAGTTGTGTCCACTCCTGGATTGGGAGATCCTAGTTATGTTCACTCATATCTCAGACAACTCATGATTGGATTACTGAATACACTACATGAGGTTGACCTTGCAAACACCTTGAAAGTATCAGTGGCTACAGCATGCATTAGCATGGGTAGTTACGTGTGAACTTTGCCACATTCATAACCACCCATCTCTACTTCATGAGCTTGGTTACAAGTTGATTTGGACAAAGGTCTTACCTATAAGACCTTTCATGTTCCATCTGTAATTACTTCTGCCCTCCAGTGATATCTGACAAGTTGGTTGCTTTCTTGCACCTTAACCCTAACCCTTATTGCATCAGAACATAGTTGATTGTATCCTCTATCCATTTCATCCTGTCAACAGGTAACCCTGTTTGATAGGACAGGAAGAGGAACAAGGGCTATAATTGAAAGATCGCTCGGCTAACTTGTTGGAAGAATGCACATTTCATCTTAGGATTGTCTGGTTCCACTTTATATTGTAAAAGGACCGGCTCACTTATTTTTTTCTAAGCTCAGAAATATCTCTTGTAGGCCAACAGGGTGCAGGCAAACACCTTCAGTTCTATGTACAATGTGCCATGTTTGTTCTTAAAATAAAAGCACATTTGCATACAGAGTTGCATTCTTCGCCCCTGGGGATTTAAGAGAGACCTGGTGGATGCCAGTTCAAGAGTCTTTCTGTCAGGAAGGCCACCCAGTTCTCCATCATGGCTTGGATTCTTTTTATCTTCATAGTCCTATCTTTTTTCGGTAAGAGAAACAGAATCGAGGGAATAGCCCTTTTGAGACTCTCTCATAGGGAATCCAGTGCAGGCAAATGGTGGATCCCATCCTGCAGTGCAGCATAGTTTCATTTTAATATCTTCCTAATTCTGTGTTGTCTTTCAGGGTCCAGTATCCAGCAATTGCAGAGCTTGAAAGATTCAGACTTTGTAACTCCAGGTGGGACAATCACCATGTCCTGTAGATACGATAGTGGAACCATCACTGACAGCAATTACCCTGTATGGGTCCAACAGAAATCAGAGCAGGTTCCAAGGTCCTTTATACACAGCACAAGCAACAGGCCATCAGGCGTTCCAGCCCGTTTCTCTGGCTCCAGGTCAGGGAACACCATGTCCCTGACCATCACAGGGGCCTTAGTGGAAGACGAGGCTATGTATTACTGTGTTGTCTGGATTGGAAGCGGGCACACAGTCTCTGATTCAGATAGAGAAGTGAGACAAAAACCTTACAGGATATGAGCAACTTTAATTAGTCTGGGTACCTCTTACATGAAACGGACTGCCGATGAAAACTTTCTGAACAAAGTCTTTCTAGTTGTGAATATTTATAAGGAGGACATTTGCCCAGGTTCGCCTGGTGCACCAGTTGCGGCCCTATTTGGACCGGGAGTCTCTTCTCACAGTCACTCATGCCCTTATCACCTCGAGGTTCGACTACTGCAATGCTCTCTACATGGGGCTACCTTTGAAAAATGTTCGGAGACTTCAGGTAATGCAGAATGCAGCCACGCGAGCAGTGTTGGGCTTGCCTAGAAATGCCCACATTTCGGCATCACTCCGCGAGCTGCATTGGCTACCAATTGGTCTCCGAACCCAATTCAAAGTGTTGGTTATGACCTATAAAGCCCTACATGGCATCGGACCAGGTTACTTACGGGACCCAGCGACCGGTTAGGGCCCACAGGGTCGGCCTTCTCCAGGTCCCGTCAGCCAGACAGTGTCGCCTGGCGGGGCCTAGGGGAAGAGCCTTCTCTGTTGCGGCCCCGACCCTCTGGAACCAACTTCCCCCGGAGATCCGTGTCGCCCCCACCCTCTCCGCCTTTCGTAAACTCCTTAAGACACACTTTTGCCGGCAGGCCTGGGGCAGCTAACACCTTGCCCCTAGCCAGTGTATGTTCGTGGAATGATTGGTTTTTGTTTTGTTTTGTTTTGTTTTTTAACTTAAGGGTTTTTTTTTTTAACTTAAGGGTTTTTTATATGTATATAATGTAATTTCTATTATGCTGTGAGCCGCCCTGAGTTCTCCGGAATAGGGCGGCATAGAAAATAAATAAATAAATAAATAAATAAATAAATAAATAAATAAATAAATAAATTCCTAAGCATGAAATAATTGCAGTGGAGGAAAGGATGCTAAAGGAAAGAGTCAACCTCCACATTTGAAGAGGTGGTGTTTTTTAGGGGGGGAGGGGGGTCCTTTTGGAAGAAGAACAGATTTTCTTCCATTTCCCTCCCACCTCTCAACATACCTGGTCAATTCTCCAAATCCAGGACATCTAAAAAAAAGGCCACCATCGAGATAGGACATTTGATTGGCTATATCAGGAGTAGGCAACCTTGGCTCTTTTATGACTGGTGGACTTCAGCTCCCAGAATTCCTGAGCCAATATGGCTCAACTTGGAAACCTCTCCCCTCAGCATGCCTGGCTCAGGAATTCTGGGAGTTGAAGTCCACCAGTCATAAAAGAGCCAAGGTTGCCTACCCCTGGGCTATATAAAAAAGAGGCTTTTGAAGCATGTCCAGAGTGCAACTTTGCTGCTAAAGTCTACAAAATAGACATACAGTAGATATGGTGAGATGATAGAGAGATAACCCTTTGGAAGGGTTGGCTATGATAATCATTATGAATATGAACAGCATTTTCTGGGGAACCCTAGAACGTTCTTCCAAAATGCCAGTACAAAATGCTTGGTGACCCTAAACATGATTGGTTATTTTTAGAACTTATAGATCAACCTGGTTGGTATCAATGGTCTATTGGAGTTAGGACTTTCTCAAATTTTCTGGGAAATCATCAAAGGAATTACTTTGGAATCTTTGACAGGCCAAAGATGATATTGATCACTGAATGATCACTGTGGTGAAGCCTCATCCTCAATCACATCTTTATTTGAGCACTATCACATGTGTCACATTGTTCTCTGATGATGAGTAGGAGGAGGAGGGAGAAGGGTGAAGGGGAAGGTGGAAAAATAAAAAGGAGGAAGAGGAGAAGGAGAAGAGAGAAGGGAAAGAAAGAGGAGGGAGATATGTAGATACTTTAATGGCCTGTAGGGGCTGTTGTTGTTCTTCCTACTAAAATAACCATCACTAAGTTTCATGCGCTTAATTCTCAAACCATACTGAACATTTCTGGCATATGAGAAAATAAATTATTATCCTGAGAGAACCTAGATTAAAAGAACTATAGAAAGAAAGAGTCAATGTAACTATCTGGGACAGGGACTTTTCTCCTTTCTTTAACTGGAAGATTTGAAAATTTAACTTGGACTCTATGGGTTGAAATCTATCAAATGTAATCCTTATGTAGGAGGACATAGTTTATATATGAAAATTGAGAATAAGAGGCTGATGCCTGGAATGCATGTTCATCACCCGGATAGAAGTATTCCATGCACTGCCAGTCTGTAGAATATCTGCAATTTCTGGCCTTTGGTCATCCAAATCAGAATTGCTATTACTCCACGATATCTGGAGGAATCTAAGGATTTATCCCAAGCTTCTTCTTCATGAGTTGACCTAGAACAGCTTGTCTGGAGACCAAGGGAATAGAATCTACCATTATCCGAAGATCTAACTATACTACATTCCACAAAAATTAGTTTGCTTTGAAAATAGTTTTTGAGTCTCAACTGTGCTCACCTTTAATCATATCAAACATCTCTACCACCATCTCTTTGAAGCCAGCTATGTGCAGAAGTTAGAATGCACAAGACTCTTCCAACACAGAATCGATCAAACAGGTGCCAGAGTTTCTCTTGTGGTGGTTCCACCAGCCAGAGACAGAAGTTAAAGGCGCAAGTGATTTGCATAAAGGAACCGATGCTTTGGGCCTCTGGAGATTTAAGAGCAATGGGGTTGATCCCAAGAGGAGATCCTTTTCCTTTGAGAAGATGAACGCATCAAATCTCCCCCGAATAAGCATCATGTTCTTTCTATCCATATTCCTTGCCACCATTGGTGAGTTACCTTGAGTTGGTGGAAGAGAGAAGCTGTGTCTTCTCTAAAATGGTGGCCAAGGCTTCTTCATAATCCCTTAAATAAGCGTTTCTTTGCTGTGTTTCCTTGCAGATCTCAGCCTTCAGCAGCTGCAAAGCCTGAAAGACGCAGAATCGGTGCCTCTTGGTGGGACGGTCACCCTATCTTGTAGATACTCTACTGGAATCATCAATGACAACAATTACCCTTGGTGGGTCCAGCAACATCCAGGCAAACCACTCCAGCTCTTGGTTTACCATACCAGTGTCAAACCTTCTGATGTTCCATCCCGCTTCTCTGGGTCCATGTCAGGGAATGTGATGTCGCTGACCATAACAGAAGCCTTGGCAGAAGATGATGCCATCTACTATTGTTGCGTACACACAGGGAGTGCATAGCACAGTCATTCAGTGCAATGGGGAAGGATGGCAAAAACTCTCTTTCTTTGCTCTCTTCAGGCATCATTACCAGTTGAATAGTCTCTTGAGCTTCCTGCTCATGATGTAGTCAATCTGCAGAGGAAAGGACCAGAGAAGTTGTAATGAAAGTACCACTTTGGAACAGATATAGGCATTCAAATGCATGGAGAAATTACTAATTTGGATTCAATTCAAATTCAAACATAATTCTTCTCCATCTTTTTCTCCCTTCTTCCTCCTTCTCTCTCCTGCCTCATCTCCCTCCCTCCCTCCCTTCCTCCCTCCCTCTTCTTTTGGTTACAGGTTTGGAATCCCAGTTGATATTAACTAAACCATCCACCCTGTCTGCATCTCCAGAATCAACTGTTAGAATCCCTTGCACAATGAGTAGTGGCAACACCATTACTAGTGCAAGAGCCAGATGGTTCCAGCAGAAACCAGGTGGCATTCCATGGTTTCTGTATCACTATTATACCAGCGCTGATCAAGGCAGGGGAACTGGGGTCCCAAGCAGATTCAGTGTTTCCCCTGATCACTCCCAGAACCTCTGGAATGTAGTGATCACTGGCGTTTCAAGTGGAAAACGAGGCGGATTATGACTGCAGCACATGGAACAACAAACTTGATGTGCACATGGTGATGCAGTTCTAGGAGGAACTGATACAAAACAGGATGCTTGGTTACCCAAGGCATCTATCAGCAGGGGAAGATGGTGAAAAATACGCCAAACACTGAACACAGAAGTTCTGAGTTCTCCATCACTGGATGTTTTGAAGAAGAGATTGGACAACTATTTGTCTGAAATGATACAGGGTTTCCTGCTTGAGCAGAGGGCTGGACTAGATGACCTTCCAACTCTGTTATTCTGTTAATTCAACTTTGATTTCTATTCATATCAGTAGACTCAACCAACCA
Source organism: Bothrops alternatus (assembly GCA_034064705.1). Taxonomy (NCBI): domain Eukaryota; kingdom Metazoa; phylum Chordata; class Lepidosauria; order Squamata; family Viperidae; genus Bothrops; species Bothrops alternatus. The sequence continues at coordinate 128,828 of JARGCV010000958.1, forward strand.
CCACACACTCACAAACACACACATGCATTCTGGGATGATGATGAGGGAGAATGTTATGTTGACAGTAGTTAGAGTAGACAGTAGGAGTTAGGTTTTTCTTTGACAGAACCAAGCTGTGTATTCAATAAATAGTAAGATTTTTTGGGAAATGAACCAGGGGTTTTATTTGGAATCTCAAGCTGGGTGTTGACACTATAATGATAGGACCAGTAGAGGTCAGGATTGCAATCCTTTTTAAACTTAGTCTGTAACTTTTTTTTTTATAAAAAATTTCTTTTATTAAAACAATCAACATTGAACATAAAATCATAGTATGCATCAATCATCATAGCACCTGATATACATCACTAAGTATTAATCTTTATAAATGTCTGGTTTGGTAAACATTTTTCACTCCTCACATCAAGCCTCAACTATACGCCTGTTACAATTTATTTGAAGACTCGGAGCGGCTCACAACATATACATAAAACAACGTCAATCTAAATCCAAACAACAAAAAATTAAAAATAACACCCCACACATATTCAACAATCACACCACAATCCACAATCATCCCCAGGCCTGCCGGCAGAGATAGGTTTTTAAATTCTTTCGGAAGGCCGGGAGGGTGGGAGAAGTGCGGACTTCAGGGGGCAGTTGGTTCCAGAGGGTGGGCGCCACAACAGAGAAGGCCCTCCCCCTAGGACCCACCAAACGACATTGTTTCACTGACGGGACCCGGAAGAGGCCGACCCTGTGCGCTGAGTTGGGATTTTGTTCTAGGATTCTCCAGTTCCTGCTCTGAACTCTTATTTCACCAGTGTGCCTCTTTGCCACCAAGTTCACAAACATCATGGCTTGATCAACAAGGTGCAGAGATGAGCACTATTTAAACAGACACCTGATTTGCATGCTGGTTGCATTCCTCACCTCTAGAGGTTTAAGAGAGACCTTACAGAAGACAGGTAGTGATCTTTAGATTCGGGAAGAAGATCTCACCACCCATCATGGCTTGGATTCTTCTGCTCTTCACCATCTTGTCCTCCTTTGGTGAGACAAGAGAATCAGGGGAATGAAGAGATAACTCTTTTGATGATTTTTCATAGGAAGCATAGTGCAAGCGAATGTTGATTGTCATGCTATTATATACCACAGTGTAGAACTGTTGTTATTATTATTTTTATTAAAAAACCATATTCTCTTTCAGGGACCAGTGTCCAGCAGCTGCAGAGCCTAAAGAATTCAGAATATGTAGCTGTACATGGCACAGTCACCATGTCCTGTAGTTATAGTGGTGGAACTATATTGGACAACAATTACCTTCGGTGGCTCCAGCAGAAGCCCGGGAAAATTCTAAAGCTCTTAGTTGCTACCAGCAACAGCAGGCCAGCTGGTGTCCCAGCCCGCTTCACTGGGACCACCTCCGGGAACACCATGTCCCTGACCATCGCAGGAACTTTGGGTGAAGATGAGGCTATTTATTACTGTGCCGTCTGGACTGGGAGCGGGTACACAGCGCTTGATTCAAATAGAGAAGTGAAACAAAAACTTTCTTACTAGACTGGGCTGTCCCAATGTACAGGAGATCTTAAATGAACTTCTTGAGTGAAGGCTTTCTGGATAGCGATTGCATGTTTTCAAGGGCTGTGATGGAATGTAGTCTGGATTCCCAGGGAGGAGGGGTTGCATTCCAGAGGACCAAGAGACAGCAAAGTTTAGATAGTTGGTTGGTAGAAAGAGGGTCAAGATAGTTCTTCCTTAAAAGTTCTTTAATGATTCAAGAACAACCTTAGTTTGGCAAGATTTCTATCTATAGGTGAGGAACAATGAAGAGAAGTGTTGTGAAATATTTCAGCGTGCCTTTTCTTAGTTCTGGGGTCTGATATGTGCCAAGAAGTCACAGCATTCGTCAAAACTATTACAAAAATATCTGGCTATCAATTTTCCAAGTTTTTTTTAAAAAGAAGAAAAGTAGTTTAACACTCTAATACCTATTATTTCTTTGTGTCATTATGGCAATAGTGTTTTGTCAGAATTCGTAAATCCTGTTCAACCTGAAGCTAATTGTGTGAATCAAAAATGTCAATGAGATGGGTGAGGAAACATTATTCTAATCGTCTTTCCGCCCCATAAATTATATATCACACATATTTCTAGTGCTGAGTTTGAAACAGAGAAATACTATAGGCAAACCATTCTTTTAACAGCGCTTTGTCCCTTCTCTTTTGCCTTGTCAACAGTCCTAATAGAGCTTCAGTTCACAAACATTTATGATGTTTAATAAAGTATCTTAGTAGGAAATATCTATGTAGGAAATGACCAGGCTGAACCTGAGGGAGGCATCAAGCACGTCATTAATTTGGAGTCCGTTCATGCCCACAACAGTTCAGCCCACCTTGAATTCCATTATCTATCACCAATTTGCCTTGACCATTAGTAGTTCAGCTTCCTGTAGAGAACATAAGCTTGCAATAAACCTTTATATTCATTTGAACTGCCCAGACGTCCTGATTTTTTCCTGCTTGATATTATGCAACCAAATCTCCTTCAAATTTTGGAAAAACCCCTAGGAGCATCATGGATCCAGCTTCTCCTTGGAATGAGAATCTATGCACCCCAAGTCTTACTAATCCCTGTAGTCTCTAGATTGATTTTTTGACAATGCCAGAAGACTCACCCGCCCTGTTGAATGTAGTGTGTTTACTGAAGATATCAATATAACAATTAAGATATAATTAATAACATCTCTGAAACAAAAGGTTCTAATCTCGCCAAATCTTGAGTAACAATACAGCACCACCATTGTGTGGCAAAGGGATTTTTTTAAAATAAAACCAAGTTGTCATTTGTTGTACATAGCTCACTCACCCCACACAGCACTCATTTTATTTAGCGATAGAATCAAGATCACATGAAGTATTAATACCACTTTACAATGCCTTGGTAAGGCCACACTTGGAATACAGCATCCAGTTTTGGTCACCACAATGTAAAAAAGATGTTGAGACTCTAGAAAGAGTGCAGAGAAGAGCAACAAAGATGATTAGGGGGCTGGAGGCTAAAACATACAAGGAACGGTTGCTGGAATTGGGTATGTCTAATTTAATGAAGAGAAGGACGAGGGGGGACACGATAGCAGTCTTCCAATATCTCAGGGGCTGCCCCAAAGAAGAGGGAGTCAAACTGTTCTCCAAAGTACCTGAAGGCAGGACAAGAAGCAACGGATGGAAACTAATCAAGGAGAGAAGCAACCTAGAACTAAGGAGAAACTTCCTGACAGTGAGAACAATTAGCCAGTGGAACAACCTGCCTCCAGAAGCGGTGAATGCTCCAACACTGGAAGTTTTTAAGAAGAGACTGGACAGCCACTTGTCTGAAATGGTATAGGGTTTCCTGCCTGAGCAGGGGGTTGGACTAGATGACTTCCAAGGTCCCTTCGAACTTTATTATTATTATTATGGATCATCGCACAGTCAGCCAGATGTTCAGACTGGATTTGGCATTTTTGTCTACTACTACTACTACTATTCTTGTTGTTGTTATTATTATTATTACTATTATTATAATTATTATTATTCCTACCAGCAATAACTTGAAACAAGTGCTTGTCTGAATGGCAGAGAGGGATCTCTCTCATCCCTAAAGAGGAAAGATCAAGGAAACAAAGTGAGGACATTTCTTATGGAAGCTCTGTACAGCTGAAGACCTTCCCAAATGTCCTGTCTCAGACAAACAGGGGAGTGTCCTCAAAAGCTGCACCAGCAAATCCTACTGCTTGAAGAGAAGGAATCGTCAAAGGATGCTCTTTCCTTTTATCTGAAGCTGGCCCTCATATCTGAGGAAGAATTGATGAGCAGGCAGGGCATTTGCATGCATTTGAATTCCCCACTGGCAAAAGGCTTAAGAGCAGAGAGGACAGCTGGCTCTGCAGACAATTCAGTCCAGGATCCCATCTTCCACCATGGCTTGGCTGCCTCTTCTTCTCATCCTCTCCTCTTCCTTTATGGGTAACTATGAGTTGGGATATGACTGGGATTTATACTCTTTCTTCCTCCCTCTCCTAATAATTCAGGGAAGTGGTTTCTCCTCTACTTCTTTGATTTCAGATTTCTGTTCCTACCACACATTCCTCCTAAGGTCAATGACCATCGTGTTGACTGAGTCTTTCCTGTCATCTTTGCTTTTTTTCAGGGAGTTTTTCCAAAGTCATGACACAACCAGAATCTGTGTCTGGATCTCTTGGAGGGACAACCCGAATCACTTGTACTAAAAGCAGTGGAACAATTGGATCAGGGGACTCCTCCTGGTATCAACAGAAGTCTGGCGGTCCCCCCAAACTCCTTATATATTCTGATAGCAGCAGACCCTCTGGAATCCCAGCACGCTTCTCCGGTTCTGTTGAAAACTCTAGAAAATCTGCAGTGTTAAGCATCTCCAACCTTGAGGCAGATGATGAGGTTGACTATTATTGCTTGGATTATTTGGGTAGCGGGCAGTGCACAATGATACAATCCTGCTGAAGAGCTGAACAAAAACCCTTGCAGCAGGTGATGAATACCAATAGGCATGACTAACCAACGTGTGACAATAACTTCTTGGTTCCTCTTAGCCTTCTCAAATTCTCAGGTGCTTCCTTCCTGCTGTCACACCCTCTTAGACCCTTAGGGGTGTGATGATAACTCAATTCCAGAAGGGTGTTATAATCGGTGTGGGATTTCATGATGGGTGGAATGAAAGTGATCAATTGAATCATGGCTATATTTCACTTTACATACACATTCACCAAGAGGTCCGCATATAATGGTCCATTTGGAGACAATAGCCATATTATCCATCTTCATCCCACATTTCAACTATGACCTAGCCATGTTTTCTCCTGTTCTTCTCTGCCTACTGCAATGGTGTTGGTCCACTTTAGATTTTCTAACATCAACCCTTCTGATCTGGAACACCCACGTTTTGGTTCTTATTGATCAATTTTGATCAGAGAACCTCCTTGGAATCCTTCACTCTTCCCTTTCACATCTAACTTTTCTCTCCCCTTTGAAATTACACCGTTTTGGCTGAAATTTCTCTTTTCTCTTTTCTTCCTTTCAGATCTTCCTTTCAGATTGTCCTAGTGGACAGTCATTTAAATATGAGCCAGCCGTGTGCTGCAGCTGCCAAAAAAGCCAACACAGCGCTAGGCTGCATTAACAGAGGTGTAGAATCAAGATCACATGAAGTATTCATACCACTTTACAATGCCCTGATAAGGCCACACTTGGAATACGGCATCCAGTTTTGGTCACCACGATGTAAAAAAGATGTTGAGACTCTAGAAAGAGTACAGAGAAGAGCAACAAAGATGATCAGGGGACTGGAAGCTAAAACATATAAGGAACAGTTGCTGGAATTGGGTATGTCTAGTTTAACGAAGAGAAGGATGAGGGGGGACATTATAGCAATGTTCCAATATCTCAGGGGCTGCCCCAAAGAGGAGGGAGTCAAGCTATTTTCCAGTGCTTGAAGGCAGGACAAGAAGCAACAGGTAGAAACTAACCAAAGAGAGAAGCAACCTGGAACTAAGGAGAAACTTCCTGACAGTTAGAACAGTTAACCAGTGGAACAACCTGCCTCCAGAAGCGGTGAATGCTCCCACACTGGAAGCTTTTAAGAAGAAACTGGACAGCCATTTGTCCAAAATGGTATAGGGTTTCCTGCCTGAGCAGGGGGTTGGACTAGATGACCTCCAAGGTACCTTCCAACTTTATCATCATCATCATCATCATCATCATCATCATCATCATCATCATCATTATTATTATTATTATTATTATTATTATTATTATTATTATTATTATTATTATTATCACCATCATCTTTTGGTCCAGGTTGTCCTTAATCATTCCCTTTCTTTCTTTCTTTTTATCCAAGTTTTTTATTAATTTTCCAATATTGCATTTACATATTTGAAAAGTAGCGTGGCAGTTGAGCATCGTGATTCCATTACATTTAAGTATCATCAGTACAAATCTCAAAGTATTTCAACAACAAAATTCCCTCTCTTTCCCCCATAAGATCTACTATCATATTCAGATCAATACAGTTCTTATTCTATCAATCAAACAAAAAATACCTTTCTAATATTCATTACTAATCTTCAGTCTATATATATCTTGATTAATTTGACATTCCATCTTTTAGACAATAACCTAATAAGTTTTTCTTAACTTTAATTTTGCATTAATATTTAAATTTAACGTTTAATCTTTATCATTTCCAAATTTTAAATGATCCCAATTTCTCAGTCTCCTCTCTCATATTTACGGCTAATCATTTTCTTTTCCTTTTTTCTACTTCTTTCCTTTCTTCCTTTCCAGAAAAAGAGAAAAATAATTAAATAGACCATCAGCATTTATACCACAAGCTAATATACACATTTAATTATTAGTATTTATACTTCTAAATTTTATTTAACCTGTATCTCAACTCATAACAGTATCTTAAATTCAAGTCTTAATTATCTATAAACATTCAAACTTTTAACAAATCAGTAACCTGGTAATTGGTTTTATTTTTATTTTATTTCTTTATTTTGACAAACAGAATCTTGGCAAAGTTCTACCTTAAGGATATTTGTTATTTATGTTGTCAGTAGCAATGAGAAAACATGTGTTATTTCCCTTCTCAAAGATTACAAGTGGCAGAAACAGGGTAAAAATCAAAATGTAATAGAATGCATGGGAATGACTATGAATGTTATTCAATTAAAAGAAATAAGTAAATGTTTAAATAAAAGTTTGGGGACACTATATATTTCTGAATTGGATCACACAATTCTGGGGAGTATTTTTTTATGCTGATATAGTCTGTTTTCTACTATATCTTGATTTTCTCTGCTCTCACGTTAATTTTATGTTGTGAAGTAAGCTGAATGAGGATCACGGCTGAAGACAACTCAGATTTTAATGGCGGAGTTGGGATTTCATCCTAGGATTCTGCACTTCTCTACTATAAATTCTTATTTGACCAGCTCACCTATTCAGCTCTAAGCTCACAAATGTCATCTGTCCATCAAAATGGTGCAGCTCATAAATGTTTCGGCCTTTTAATATTACATTATGTGTTCTATATGGTAGAAAGGGTTAGCATAGACCTGATTTTGGAGAAAGACTCTAGGAAGTGCCACGGATCGAGTTTCCTTTTTATATTATGGTGGGACACCAGCTCCAATCTTAGTAGTCCATGTGGCCTCTGAACTGGATTTGTGTCTACCCTTGGAGATTCCCTCTCCACGGACAACTTTTCAGGAAAACATGAACGTGTGACCTAACATATATGGTTATCATTCCGAACATCCATAATTTCCCAGAAAAGCTGAGAGGGATCTGTCTCAGATTGAAGAAGGAAGGATGAAGGACAAAGTGATGACAATTCTAATGCATGCTTTCTACGCTGCAGTTGAGCTGAAGACCTTCCCAAATGTTCCCGCTCAGCCAAACAGGATGGTCTCCTCAAAAAAGCTGCATCAGCAAATCATGATACTCAAAGAGAATAACAGAATAAAAAGGGACCTTGGAAGTCTTCTAGTCCAACCCCTTGCTCAGGCAGGAAGGAACCGTCAAGGGAAGGTCTTTCTTTTTATCATAACTGAGGAAGAGTCAATGAGCAGGCAAATCATTTACATGAATTTGAATTCCCCACTGGCCAAAGGCTTAAGAGTGGAGAGGACAGCTGGCTCTGCAGACAATTCAGATCTGACCCCATCTCTAACCATGGCTCAGCTGCCTCTTCTCCTCCTCCTCCTCTCCTTCTCCTTTAGGGGTAATTTATGTTAAGGGATTTCTACTCAAAAATTGCAATGATTATAGCCTTCCTCAACCTCCTGATAATTCAGAGGTCCATCTCCTAATTGCCTTTCCTACCACACTTTTCTCCTGATTTAAATGAAGATTGTGCTGATAGAATCTTTCTTTCCTCTTTGTTGTCTTTCAGGGACTTTTTCCCAAGTCATGAGTCAACCAGCCTCTGTGTCTGGATCTCTTGGAGGGACAACCCAAATTATTTGTACTATAAATGGTGGAACAATTGACACAGGGGTTTCCTCCTGGTATCAACAGAAGTCTGGCGGTCCCCCCAAACTCCTTATATATTACGGTAGCAATACAGCATCTGGAATCCCAGAACGATTCTCTGGTTCACTTGAAAACTCTGGAAAATTTGCCATGTTAAGTATCTCCAACCTTGAGGCAGACGATGAGGCTGACTATTATTGTGCCTCTTATACAGACAGTAGCTCGTACACAGTGCTACAATTCCACTGAAGAGCTGAACAAAAACCTTTCAGCAGGCGATGTCCGATATGCATGACTGGGCAATGTGTGACATCTTCTTCTTGGTTCCTCTTAACCTTCCTTCTCAAACTGTAAGGTGCTTCCTTCTTGGTGCCATACCTACTTAGACTCTCAGGGATGTGATGGTGTCTGAACTGGAGAAGGTTATTATTATTGGCCTGGGACTTCACGGTGGGGGGAATGAAAGGGATCTTTCATTTTTGTTTTCTTTCAGGGACTTTTTCCCAAGTCATGACTCAACCAGCCTCTGTTTCTGGATCTCTTGGAGGGACAATCTGAATTACTTGTACTATAAGCAGTGGAACAATTGACACAGGGGATTCCTCCTGGTGTCAACAGAAGTCTGGAAACGCTCCCAAACTGATCATATATGAGGATAGCAGCAGAGCCTCTGGAATCTCAGAATGATTCTCTGGTTCACTTGAAAACTCAGAAAAATCTGCAGTGTTAAGCATCTCCAATCTTGAGGTAGAGGATGAAGTTGATTATTATTGCGCATATTATGTAGGTGCACGAGGACACAATCCCACTGAAGAGCTGAACAAAAACCTTGCAGGAGGTGATGTCTGATATGCATGATTGGCAAATGTGGGACATATTGTTCTCGGTTCCTCTTAGCCTTTCCAAACTGTCAGGTGTTTCCTCACTCCTGTCACTCCGTTTTATACTCTGGGGTGTGTGATGGTATTTGAGTTGCAGAAGGATGCTGCAATTGGACTGGGATATTACGGTGGGTGAGTGGAATGGGACCAGTTGACTTATGACTGCATGATTTAGCACACAGATTCACTCAGAACGCTTCGCATAGTGCTCCATTTGGAGACAACAGCCATATTGTACATCTTTATCCCGCTTTCCAACTTTGGACTGCTTACATCTCCTCTTGTTCTTATCAACCTTCTGATCTGGACATCCACGTTTTGGTTCTTATTGATCATTTCTGTTCAGGGAAGCTTCTTCTGAGTCCATCACTCTTCCCTTTCAGAACTAACTTTTCTCTCCCCTTTGAAATTACACCTCCTTGGTGGAAACTGTTCTTTGCTCTTTGCTTTCTTTCAGGATTTTGGTTGTCTTGAATCAGCCCCTTTCTCGTTCAGCAACTTTTGGAGAAACAGTGAGACTCCTTTGTTCCAAAAGGAGTAGAAAAAATTGAGACTAATACCACACCTTAGATCTATATACAAGCAAACTGAGAGACCCTTTAAAATCTCAGCCAATTTCCCTGGCTTTGTCAACGGTTCTTCCAATTTTGTCTCCTGGAGATCTCTAATCATTCTCACATTGCTTACAAGAGACCCTCTTCCTTTGCAGGTTTTGTTTCTCTTCACCTTTAGGTATTTCTTAATTCCATATTTTTCTACATCATAACTATGTTCCCTGTTATGTACTTCATTCGCGTGCGAATGATGAAGACACATGGCGATGTTAAACAGCTCTTTATTCTTCTCCTAACGAACAAAAACAAAAGGCACACAGGCCTTTTTATATGGCCAGAAACCCGGACAATGTCAGCCAATGCGAACAGAGCGTTTTCGCGCCTTGCACATGCACACAAGGCTGCCGCCACTCTGTCTGGCCCCAGGCAGCTTTTGGAATGCCCGGGACCAATGCAACATCCCGAGCCTGCTTTTGCAGGTTCAGGACACAACACTCTCCTTCTCATTCCTCCTGCTCATCCACCACCTTTAAAGTCATGAAAAAGTGGGTGTAAGCGTGCCATTTCATTTGATCTCATTCACACCCCTTCCCTTTCAGCGCCCTACAGAGAAACAGTCAGGATTCGTTGTATGAAAATGAGTGGAAATACTGGAGATTAATAGAACTCCTGGGGTCAACAGTGCCATCATCAGATACATGAGCAAAAGAAGAGAGACCCTTTGAAGCCACAACTCAGTTCTCTGGCCTTCTCCATAGTTCTTCCAATTCTGTCTCTGAGAGCATCTTCAAGCACTCTCAGATTGCCTACAACAGGAATCTCCTTTATTGATGTTTGTTTGACTTAAACTTTGGAATTTTTTTTAACTCTGTGGTTTTCTAGATCATAACTACGTTCCCCTTTCTATTCTCCTTTCTGATCCACCCCCTTTTGAGGCATAAAAAATAAATTTCAACATGCTATTTACGTTTGAGGTAGGTCACTCTGCTTCTTTATTTTGACAAACAGAATCTTGGCATCTGCTTTGCCCAACACCTATAAAACACTTTGAGGCTATGGTGACATAACCAGTAGAGGTCAGGATTGTCGTGTTTTCTAAACTAAGTCTGAAATTTTAGTCCACAAAGTTCTACCTTAAGGATGCTTGTTATTTATGTTGTCAGTAGCAGTGAGAAAACACGCATTATTTCCCTTCTCACAGAGCACAAGTGGCAGAAACTGGATAAAAAATCAAAATGGAATGGAATGGAATGTGTCCTCAAAAGCTGCACCAGCAAATCCTACTGCTTGAAGAGAAGGAATCGTCAAAGGATGCTCTTTCCTTTTATCTGAAGCTGGCCCTCATATCTGAGGAAGAATTGATGAGCAGGCAGGGCATTTGCATGCATTTGAATTCCCCACTGGCAAAAGGCTTAAGAGCAGAGAGGACAGCTGGCTCTGCAGACAATTCAGTCCTGATCCCATCTTCCACCATGGCTTGGCTGCCTCTTCTTCTCATCCTCTCCTCTTCCTTTATGGGTAATTGAAGACTTGGGCTATCTACTAGAAATGGCTGGGACTTACACTCTTCCCCCATCCCCTTATAATTCAGGGAAGTGGTTTCCCCTCTACTTCTTTGATTTCAGATTTCTGTTCCTACCACACATTTCTCCTAAGGTCAATGACCATCGTGTTGACTGAGTCTTTCCTGTTACCTTTGCTTTTTTCCAGGGAGTTTTTCCCAGTTTGTCCTGAATCAACCAGCCTCTGTGTCTGGATCTCTTGGAGGCACAATCCAAATCTCTTGTAAAAAAAAGCAGTGAACAATTGGAACATACGATTCCTCCTGGTATCAACAGAAGCCTGGCAGTGCCCCCAAACTCCTGATATACTATGATGGTTCTACACCCTCTGGAATCCCAGCACGCTTCTCCGGTTCTTTTGAAAACTCTAGAAAATCTGCCTTGTTAAGTATCTCCAACCTTGAGGCAGACGATGAGGGTGACTATTATTGTGCCTCTTCTACAGACAGTAGCTCGTACACAGTGGTACAATTCCACTGAAGAGCTGAACAAAAACTTTTCAGCAGGCAATGTCCGATATGCATGACTGGGCAATGTGTGACATCTTCTTCTTGGTTCCTCTTAACCTTCCTTCTCAAACTGTAAGGTGCTTCCTTCTTGGTGCCATACCTACTTAGACTCTCAGGGATGTGATGGTGTCTGAACTGGAGAAGGTTATTATTATTGGTCTGGGACTTCATGGTGGGGGGAATGAAGGGGATCAGTTGAATGATGGATTATGAATCATTGAACATAAAGAGTCACCCAGAACACTGATCATCATTGTTTGGAGACAACAATCATATTGCTGATCTTTATCCCACATGCCAACGACAACCAAGCAATGTTTCCTCCTGATCTTCTCTGCCTATTGCAGTACTGTTGGACAATGTTTCTAGCATCAACCCTTCTGATCCGGAACACTCACGTTTTGGTTCTTCTTGACCAATTCTGATAAGAGGAGCTTCTTTGGAGTCCCTCACTCTTCTCTTTCAGATCTAATTTTTCTCTCTCCTTTGAAATTATACCTCCTTGGCTGAAGCTTTTCTTTTCTTTCTTTCAGACCTTTTGGTCCAGCTGGTCCTTCAATCATCCACCTTCCCTTTCAGCGTCCCACAGAGAAACAGTCAGGATTTGTTGTATGAAAATGAGTGGAAACACTGGAGATTAATACAACTCCTGGGATCAACAGTGCCATCATCAGATACATGAGCAAAAGAAGAGAGACCCTTTGAAGCCACAACTCAGTTCTCTGGCCTTCTCCATAGTTCTTCCAATTCTGTCTCTGAGAGCATCTTCAAGCACTCTCAGATTGCCTACAACAGGAATCTCCTTTGTTGATGTTTGTTTGACTTAAACTTTGGAATTTTTTTTAACTCTGTGGTTTTCTAGATCATAACTACGTTCCCCTTAATATTCTGCTTTCTGATCCACCCCCTTTTGAGGCATAAAAAATAAATTTCAACATGCTATTTACGTTTGAGGTAAGTCACTCTGCTTCTTTATTTTGACAAACAGAATCTTGGCATCTGCTTTGCCCAACACTATAAAACACTACGTAGGAGTGAAGAATGTTTACCAAATTTGACAGATACAAAGACTAATACTTACTGATGTATTTTATGATCTATGATGAATGCTTCTTAATATGCTGTTATGATTAAGGTTGAGTGCTTTAATAAAAAAATTTTTAAAAAACCCCTTTGAGGCTATGGTGACATAACCAGTAGAGGTCAGGATTGACATGTTTTCTAAACTAAGTCTGAAATTTTAGTCCACAAAGTTCTACCTTAAGGATGCTTGTTATTTATGTTGTCAGTAGCAGTGAGAAAACACACATTATTTCCCTTCTCACAGAGCACAAGTGGCAGAAACTGGATAAAAATCAAAATGGAATGGAATGTGTCCTCAAAAGCTCCACCAGCAAATCCTACTGCTTGAAGAGAAGGAATCGTCAAAGGATGCTCTTTCCTTTTATCTGAAGCTGGCCCTCATATCTGAGGAAGAATTGATGAGCAGGCAGGGCATTTGCATGCATTTGAATTCCCCACTGGCAAAAGGCTTAAGAGCAGAGAGGACAGCTGGCTCTGCAGACAATTCAGTCCTGATCCCATCTTCCATCATGGCTTGGCTGCCTCTTCTTCTCATCCTCTCCTCTTCCTTTATGGGTAACTATGAGTTGGGATATGACTGGGATTTATACTCTTCCTCCCTCTCCTAATAATTCAGGGAAGTGGTTTCTCCTCTACTTCTTTGATTTCAGATTTCTGTTCCTACCACACATTCCTCCTAAGGTTAATGACCATCGTGTTGACTGAGTCTTTTCTGTCATCTTTGCTTTTTTTCAGGGAGTTTTTCCCAAGTCTTGACACAACCAGAATCTGTGTCTGGATCTCTTGGAGGGACAATCCGAATCACTTGTACTAAAAGCAGTGGAACAATTGGATCAGGGTACTCCTCCTGGTATCAACAGAAGTCTGGCGGTCCCCCCAAACTTCTTATATATTCTGATAGCAGCAGACCCTCTGGAATCCCAGCACGCTTCTCCGGTTCTGTTGAAAACTCTAGAAAATCTGCAGTGTTAAGCATTTCCAACCTTGAGGCAGATGATGAGGTTGACTATTATTGCTTGGATTATTTGGGTAGCGGCAAGTGCACAATGATACAATCCTGTTGAAGAGCTGAACAAAAACCCTTGCAGCAGGTGATGAATACCAATAGGCATGACTAACCAACGTGTGACAATAACTTCTTGGTTCCTCTTAGCCTTCTAAAATTCTCAGGTGCTTCCTTCCTGCTGTCACACCCTCTTAGACCCTTAGGGGTGTGATGATAACTCAATTCCAGAAGGGTGTTATAATCGGTGTGGGATTTCATGATGGGTGGAATGAAAGTGATCAATTGAATCATGGCTATATTTCACTTTACATACACATTCACCAAGAGGTCCGCATATAATGGTCCATTTGGAGACAATAGCCATATTATCCATCTTCATCCCACATTTCAACTATGACCTAGCCATGTTTTCTCCTGTTCTTCTCTGCCTACTGCAATGGTGTTGGTCCACTTTAGATTTTCTAACATCAACCCTTCTGATCTGGAACACCCACGTTTTGGTTCTTATTGATCAATTTTGATCAGAGAAGCTTCTTTGGAATCCTTCACTCTTCCCTTTCACATCTAACTTTTCTCTCCCCTTTGAAATTACACCGTTTTGGCTGAAATTTCTCTTTTCTCTTTTCTTCCTTTCAGATCTTCCTTTCAGATTGTCCTAGTGGACAATCATTTAAATATGAGCCAGCCGTGTGCTGCAGCTGCCAAAAAAGCCAACACAGTGCTAGGCTGCATTAACAGAGGGATAGAATCAAGATCACGTGAAGTGTTAATACCACTTTACAATGCCTTGGTAAGGCCACACTTGGAATACTGCATGGTCACCACGATGTAAAAAAGATGTTGAGACTCTAGAAAGAGTGCAGAGAAGAGCAACAAAGATGATTAGGGGACTTCTCATCCTCTCCTCTTCCTTTATGGGTAATTGAAGACTTGGGCTATCTACTAGAAATGGCTGGGACTTACACTCTTCTCCCATCCCCTTATAATTCAGGGAAGTGGTTTCACCTCTACTTCTTTGATTTCATATTTCTGTTCCTACCACACCTTTCTCCTAAGGTCAATGACCATCGTGTTGACTGAGTCTTTCCTGTTACCTTTGCTTTTTTTCCAGGGAGTTTTTCCCGGTTTGTCCTGAATCAACCAGCCTCTGTGTCTGGATCTCTTGGAGGCACAATCCGAATCTCTTGTATTACAAGCAGTGGAATGATTGGATCAGGATATTCCTCCTGGTATCAACAGAAGCCTGGCAGTGCCCCGAAACCATGATATATTCTGATAGCAGCAGACCCTCTGGAATCCCAGCAGGCTTCTCCGGTTCTGTTGAAAACTCTAGAACATCTGCCGTGTTAAGCATCTCCAACCTTGAGGCAGACGATGAGGCTATATATTACTGCGTCTCTTACACAGGCAGTACACAGTGCTACAATTCCGCTGAACAGCTGAACAAAAGCCCAGGAGCAAGTGAACATCAATATGCATGGCTAACCAATATGTAAGAATATCTTCTTGGTTCCTCTTAGCCTTCTCTAGCTGTCAGGTGCTCCTTTGCTGGTGCCATTCTCTTTTAGACACGTAGGGATGTGATGGTATTTGAATTCTAGTAGGACACTACAATTGGTCTGGGACTCCATGGTGGGTGGAAGGAAAGGGATCAGTTGAAGTATGACTATGACCCATTTAACACAGAATTTCTGCCCTGTGTTCTTCACAGTCTCTTTGAAGGCTATAGCCATGTCACAAAATAACAGAGATGGAAGAGACCTTGGAGGTCATCTAATCCAACCCCCTGCACAAGCAGGAGACCCTATACCGCTCCAGATAAGAGGCTGTCCAGTCTCTTCTTAAAAGCCTCCAGTGATGGAGCATTCACAACTTGTGAAGGCAAAGCTATTCCACTGGTTAATTCTTATCACTGCTCAGAAATTTCTTAGTCGACTGTAGTGCAGGTGGAATCTCTCAACGCTGAAAACAATATGATCTTGTAGCCATTGACTTCATTTGTTTATTATAAATTCTACACCATCTCATACAAACGTTTGTCTTTTTTTTTTTTCTGGGCATGGAACAGGGCTATGATCTACTCCTAAGTGCAAAAACCCCCAGAGCACTTCTATCTTACAAACATCAAACATGGATTGTCTATTCCAAAGCCTCCATAATTCGGAAATAACAGAATAAGGAAGTAAAGCATGAAGTAGACAATGGGATGTAATTTTAATTGCTATTTCAAAGCAGATGTTTTTAAGTTGAGGTAGGCATCATGTTATGGCTGTTCATTGCAGGTCTGAATCTAATCAGATTGCAAATCTGAGCTCCATTGGCAATTTCAGTTGGATTTTGCCCGATCCTAACACTCTTAGTTATTAGCAGATTGTGATTTATTTTTTCTTAAACTGAGATAAAATAGAACAGAATAAAAACAAGAGGCTAATAGTATACCAAGACTGGTCCAGGAAGATACAGGAACGTACCTGTAAGAATTGTGTAGTTCACTAGAAGGTGGACACATAAAGAGATTTTTATCCATGGGGTCACCAGGTGTCAGTTATGACTTGATGCAACCTAACAAGGAGCAACAAGGAGCAAATTAATCAACATATAACTGGGCATTATCCCTATTAGCTAGGTTTAATGTAGCAGGAAAACTAAATAGAAATAAATTAAATGTAGCTGGATCCCACCCTCTCTTTCACTCAAGAAACACGTTGTGAGACTGTTCCTAGAAGACCCCATGCTTCTTTAGCAATGCTCTTCTCCTTATTATCTAAAGACACATGAATAGTTATGTAACAATCCAAAAAGGCATCTCATTTGCATGCATTTATATCCTGTCCTTTTAAAGGACTTTAAGAAGAGATGCAAGAAAGAGAGAGAGAGAGCTTTATTGCAAGAAATACCGATTTTTTTTTTCTTTGACCATGGCACAAACCTCTGCCCTTTTCTTGATTTTTTTTTTACTTTGCAGGTAAAAGTAAACTTAAAACATCTGGGGTATTCCTAAAAAAAACAGTTCTTCTGCAATGCGCAGGAGATCCAACTTCGATTGATCAAGAGTTTTTTTGGTCTTGGTTCTGCTCTGACCTATTATTCTATTCTGTTCTATTCTATTCTATTCTATTCTATTCTGTTCTAATTCTGTTCTATTCTGTTCTATTCTATTCTATTCTATTCTATTCTATTCTATTCTATTCTATTCTATTCTATTCTGTTCTGTTCTGTTCTGTTCTGTTCTACTCTACTCTACTCTACTCTACTCTACTCTACTCTACTCTACTCTACTCTACTCTACTCTACTCTACTCTACTCTACTCTACTCTACTCCACTCCACTCCACTCCACTCCACTCCATATTATTCTATTCTACTCTACTATACTATACTTACTCTACTCTATTCCATTCCATTTTATATTCTATTTTATATTCTATTTTAGGATCCAGGGGCCAGTTTGTACTAACTCAGCCAGGCTCCCTGTCAGTAGCCCTTGGAGGCAGAGCTGTGATCTCTTGCACCAGGAACACTGCAAGCATCAACCAATACCACATCTCCTGGTACCAACAGAAACCCAACAGTTTGCCCAAGTTGTTGATCTACCAGCACAACAAGAGACCCCCTGGAATTCCAGAGCAATTCTCGGGGTTTACAGGTAGCTCTTCTGCCACCTTAACCATCAACAATGTCCAAGCAGAAGATTTGGCTGATTACTATTGCTCATCTTACGACAGCAATTGGCTGCCCACGGTGATGCCGTCTCAAGGGGAAGTGAAACAAAAAAAACGTCTCCTTGGCACGAGAAAAGAAGTCATTGATTTACAAGATTTCCTCATTCTTGGCCACAAGAAGAAGGCTACACTTCTCTTTCGTCCTTGAGTCAGCCTCAGAAGTAGTGAAGGGATTAATGTTATCTTGCTGGCCTTTGGCTGGTTCAACATATTTGGAGCTGTGCAATCTTGAGACAAACATTGAGACAGGGGGGAGGGGGCTGGGGAAGGTTTATAAGAAGTCAATTTCCCCTCCTTAAAAGCAAATCTTGTCAGCTTGTGGAGGACTTTACAGAGTGGTGGAGATTTAGGAGGGGGTCTCAAGACCCACTCTCCCCTCCTCACATTGTTATCATTGTTCCTATGAACCTCAAAAGAAATCCAGCATTTTTAACAGGCCCCAGTACAATAAATGGACACTTTCCTTATCAACTGAGCAGAAAGAAAAGTCAACCTCCATACAGATAGTCCTTGACTTACAACCACAATTGACCTCAACATTCCTGTTGCTAAGCAAGATGGCTATTAAGTGAGTTTTGCCCCATTTTACAACCTTTCTTGGCAGAGTTGTTGAGTGAGTCACTGCAGTTGTTAAGTTAGGGACACAATTGCTAAGCGAATCTGGCTTCCTTGTTGACTTGGCTTGTCAGAAAGTCGCCCAAGGTGATCACATGACCCCCTGGACACTGTAGCCATCATAAGTACAAGCCAACCGCCTCAGTTTTGATCAGGTGACTATGGGGATGCTGCAACGGTTGTGTAAAAAGCAGTCATAAATAACATTTTTTTAGTGCATTGTAACTTTGAGCAGCCATTGAATGAATGGCTGTATGTCAAGAACAACCTGGTATGCCAGAATTTGGGAAAAACTCACAGAAATTAAACCAGAAGAGCTGGGTTACTGTATGATGGCAACAGTCAGAGGTGGAACTTTTTCCAACATTGTTGTTGTTGTTGTTAGTTGTGAAGTCGTGTCCAACCCATCGTGACCCCATGGACAATGTTCCTCCATGCCTTCCTGTCCTCTACCATCTTCTGGAGTCCATTGAAGCTCACGCCTCCTGCTTCAGGGACTCCATCCAGCCACCTCATTCTCTGTCGTCCCCTTCTTCTTCTCTTGCCCTCCATCTTTCCCAGCGTCGGGCTCTTCTCCAGGGAGTCCTTCCTTCTCATTCGGTGGCCAAAGTACTTGAGTTTCAACTTCAGGATCTGGCCTTCTAAAGAGCAGTCAGGGTTGATCTCCTCTAGGACTGACCGGTTGGATCGCCTTGCAGTCCAGGGGACTCACAGGACTCTTCTCCAGCACCAGAGTTCAAAGGCCTCCATTCTTTGGCGCTCAGCCTTTCTTATGGTCCAGCTTTTCCAACATACACTATATTAAAAGGCATAATGACAAATTCACCTTTGGATGAAGCCATCACTGCTCCAAGTTCCATTGGAAGAAATCCATGTTTTTCAGCCAATGGCACATTTGATGCTTTCAAGAAACTTTTTTAGCTGCAATACCCATAACTAGTCATATACACAAACCACAACAAGATAGCAAAGTGATGTGGTCATTTCCCACTGGGCACATCCCTATGTGTGTGTGTTATTTGTGTTTGTGTGTGGTTGTCAAAACGATTCAAGATGGTGTCCAGAACTGTATGATCAATCTTTAGTCTTAATCATTTTTTTAATGCTTCGTGATACCAAGATTACTTTAGCGTCATGCATACCACTCCTGAATGAAAGATGGGATATAAACCTAATAAACAAACTAGATGTAATTGAAGAATATCTGGAGATCTGAAGGTTCCTCATCTCAAGATAGATATTACAGCAGATTGTGGCATTCAAACCAGACTGTTTCTTTAAAAGAAAGTCTGTGCGATAAGAGTTTTCAGGATTGGGGTCTCCAAGCTAAATACACATATAAGAAGCCTGTAAGGGGAGTGTCTGTGTTTCTGCATTGTCTTGGTACCCTAGCTCAATCAACGTGTAACAACTGACCTTTGGCAACTTGTATTCCTGTTTTAGTCTGTTTGCTTTGCAATTTGCTAATCCAGAGGAGAGTCGGAGATTCAGCAGGATGGTGAGTAGAGGAGAAAGGTATTTAAAGTATCTTTTGTGGTATCCTGGTTAATTTAGAGTGATCCCTTTGAGTTCAGACTCTAGAAAGAGGTTTGAATCTTAGCTTAGGTTGAAGGAGTGGTGGTAAGAACACCCCGTTAACAGAATAACAGACTTGGAAAGGACCTTGGCATCTAACCCCCCCCAAGCAGGAAACCCTATAAAAATTTCAGAAAAACAATTCTCCAGTCTCTTCTTTAAAATCTCCTGTTGTTGGAGCACCCACAACTTCTGGAGACAAGTTGTTCACTAATTAATTGTCCTCACTGTCAGAAAATTTCTCCTTAGTTCTAGGTTGCTTCTCTCCTTGATTAGTTTCCATCCTTTGCTTCTTGTCCTGCCTTCAGGTGCTTTGGAGAATAATTTGACCCCCTCTTCTTTGTGGCAGCCCCTGAAATACTGGAACGCTGCTGTCATGTCACCCCTAGTCCTCCTTTTCATTAAACTGGGCATACCCAATTCCTGCAACCCTTTGTACGTTTTAGCGTTGTTATAATACAACTTCTGTAACATGTTCTCAGTTTCTGCTGTCCTCCTCCATAACAGAAAATGAATTTGGAAGTGGATTACGTTTGGAATGAATGAAACAATGACTACTGAATGTTGCAGTGGATTCTCTACTGTGTTTCTTTACCTCTTTTCTTCTTCAGCTGGTGCTGGTGATAGGAGACTTTCATATCCCACACCGATGTAGCAGCCTTCCGGCCAAGTTCAAAAAGTTGCTAGTTCCAGGCAAGATCCAACATATCCTTTGCACTGGGAATCTGTGCACCAAGGAGAGCTATGATTATTTGAGGACGCTGGCCGGAGATGTCCACATTGTTAGAGGAGACTTTGATGAGGTAGGTCCTCACAGATGGTCCTCAATTGCCAAACCAGAATCAGCCACATTCTCCAATCTGAGACTGGAGAATGTGTCTGATTCTGGTTTAGCAATTGAGGACCATATCCATTTCTTCTACTGGAAGTTCCTGTGTGGATGAAGGAGCACCTCTTCCTGCCACGTTCTGGAAGTTCTACTGATATTGTGGTGGTTAGCAATGCTTTAATGCTCCTCAGCCTTATACTTACTGTAGCATTAGAGTGTTAAACTAAATCCTGCCATTCCTAAGAGGAAGTGGACTCTTCATCCATGTCACGATGGGGGAGAATGATGCGAACATTGTAACAGTGAGGAACCAGTTGTAGCTCACTTTTTTTCTGTGCAGCTGCTGCTTCGAACAGTCTCCAAATGAATGGTAGTTAAGTCAAGGATTACCTAATAAAGCATAATATTTTAGCTCAGGCATGACATTAGGGGTTCTTGGTGCTCTCTGAGCTTGGTGGTTTTCTTGCAGACGTTTCATGACTCAAACTAGGTAACACCATCAGGGCTAGTCCTGATGATGTTACATAGTTCGGGTCATGAAACGTCTGCAAGAAAACCACCAAGCTCAGAGAGGACCAAGGAGCCCCCAAGGATTACTTTTATTGAGCATTGTATTGGCTAATGACTGACATGTTGTTGTTTTTTGCAGGGCATGAGTTACCCCCAGCAGAAAATTGTCACCGTTGGACAGTTCAGAATTGGTCTGATCCATGGCCATCAAATTATACCTTGGGGGGATCTGGCCAGCTTGGCGATCCTGCAGAGACAGCTGGATGTGGACATCTTAGTATCTGGACACACTCACAAGTTTGAGGCAGTAGAACATGAGAAGAAGTTCTACATCAATCCTGGTTCAGCTACAGGGGCCTACAATGCTCTGGAAGGGTGAGGACTACACACTTCAAGGGATTTATTTCTGGAGATCATATTTTTTTCATTCTTGGTTGTTGGGTGGATGATCAGGCATGGCCATCAAATGGAAAACACTGGAGAAGACCCAAGTAAGGAGAAGTAGAACATTGGAAGGGATCTTTGTGCATCCATGTAGATGCTCAACCTAAAATAATAAATCCTGAACAAATGCACTTTTTTTAGCCAGCTATTAATCTAGCAACAATATAGTGTGCTACAGTTTAGCATAATGTGTTTGATAGAAGTTCAAACCTTGTTTTATTAAGACTGCTTTCTTTTAAATGAACTAATACTGCAAATTTTGGAGAAACTGCTTCCTATTTTAACTACAAATATTTCTTCTTTCCAGGGATATAATTCCTTCATTTGTTCTGATGGATGTTCAGTCCTCCGTGGTGGTTATTTATGTATATCAACTCATTGGGGATGAGGTGAAAGTAGAAAGGATTGAATACAAGAAAACCTGAAACGGAATGATTTTCCCTGGATGTCTATTTCTGCTAGAAAGTTTAGCAAATCTTTAAGTCCATTGCACCTGTTCATCTTGAGTTGTTCAAGCTGTTTGTGGTTAATAAAAATGTTAAAAAAATAACCTTTTTCAATATATTAAACTCAGCAAATTTGGAACTGTCAAAAACGTCTGCTATAGTGGTTGATGGGAGAAAAGACAGCAAAGGTGGTATGTGTGCATCAAATGTTCAGGTTTCTGTGTTTGAATAAAGTTCTTTTTTACATGCATAGCTTGAGAAGGTGTCATTTCTGAAATCCAAGGATTGGAATGGGCAATGGTTGACTTTCACAGAATCCTAAGGAATGCTTTGTGAATAAACCAGAATGTCTTAATGTAAGGGTTACAAGGGGAGGGTAGTTGGGTAGTAAATGACCAAGGACCCAATAAAGGCTAATGGTGTTGTAGGAGATGACAATGCTGCGCCTGAGGGAGGGGTCAAATGCATCATAAGTAATGAGTCCCTTCAGGCCCACCAGAGATCTAAGTACAGCCCACCATGAATTCCTTATCTACCCCCAAATTGCTTTGATTGTTAGTAGTTCAAATTCTTACCGTAAGCTTGCAATCAATCTTTACATCCATTTGAACTGCCTGGATCTTATATATCTTCTAGAATAACTTCCAAGCCCCTCCAACATTCAGAATTATAATACCGGGATGTGATTACTGCTTAACTGTTTTACCTGTAACAGGAAACAGGGAACTCTACTTAGGACAAAAGAACATAGAATATATACCATAGAGCAGGGGTAGGCAACCTCGGCTTTTTTATGACGTATGGACTTCAACTCCCAGAATTCCTGAGACAGCATGGGGGAAACTTTGGCCCCCTCATGACTCGTGGACTTCAACTCCCAGAATTCCTCAGCCAGCCATGCTGAGGGGAAAGGGAGAGGTTTCCAAGCTGAGCCATGCTGGCTCAGGAATTCTGGGAGTTGAAGTCCACGAGTCATGAGGGGGCCAAAGGTTCCCCCATGCTGGCTCAGGAATTCTGGGAGTTGAAGTCCACGAGTCATGAGGGGGCCATAGTTCCCCTATGCTGGCTCAGGAATTCTGGGAGTTAAAGTCCACAAGTCATGAGGGGGCCATAGTTCCCCCATGCTGGCTCAGGAATTCTGGGAGTTGAAGTCCATGAGTCATGAGGGGGCCATAGTCCCCCCATGCTGGCTCAGGAATTCTGGGAGTTGAAGTCCACAAGTCATGAGGGGGCCATAGTTCCCCCATGCTGGCTCAGGAATTCTGGGAGTTGAAGTCCATGAGTCATGAGGGGGCCATAGTCCCCCCATGCTGGCTCAGGAATTCTGGGAGTTGAAGTCCACGAGTCATGAGGGGGCCATAGTTCCCCCATGCTGGCTCAGGAATTCTGGGAATTGAAGTCCACGAGTCATAAAAGAGCCGAGGTTGCCTACCCCTGCCATAGAGCCAGACTTGTAAACACTGCTATCTACTGGCTAAACACTTCTGTAGTTCAGGGGTGTCAAACTGCTAGCCCACAGGCTGGATGCGTCATAGCGAAACCACACCCACCCCATTGCTGGCAATGGCAAAAAAGTGACGCTGCGAGTTTGACACCCCTGCTGTAGTTGTTGCACAAAGATTAATAGTAGTAGTAGTAGTAGTAGTAGTAGTAGTAGTAGTAGTAGTAGTAGTAATAATAATAATAAAGTTGGAAGGGACCTTGGAGGTCATCTAGTCCAACCCCCTGCTCAGGCAGGAAACCCTATACCATTTCAGACAAATGGCTGTCCAGTCTCTTCTTACAAACTTCCAGTGTTGGAGCATTCACCACTTCTGGAGGCAGGTTGTTCCACTGGTTAATTGTTCTAGCTGTCAGGAAGTTTCTCCTTAGTTCTAGGTTGCTTCTCTCCTTGATTAGTTTCCATCTGTTGCTTCTTGTCCTGCCTTCAGGCACTTTGGAGAATAGCTTGACTCCCTCTTTTTTGGGGCAGCCCCTGAGATATTGGAAGACTGCTATCCTGTTCCCCCTCGTCCTTCTCTTCATTAAACTAGACATATCCAATTCCAGCAGCCGTTCCTTATATGCTTTAGCCTCCAACAATGAATTCCAATAATTGCCCTTTCCTGAAGGGCATTTTTTAAAAATACAAATCCAAGAAAAAAGAATTTGGGGAATGTTGTTGGACAATATTGTGTTTTTATATGGTGTGCATTTATGTTAATTTCAGTAAGGCAGTTATTAAATTTTAAATCTTTCCCCTATATTTTCTTTTTTGCTTTATTCGAGGTTGATCATTTCCTTATCAAATAGCTTTTGCATTTAAAGCAGCAAGTCTGATGCCTGATAGTTAAAACTCTCACAACTGTGAATATTTGTTTGAATGCTTAGATCCTCATGTTAGGAAACACAATTGAACTAAGGTTTTCTCTCTTCAATATTTACACAAATCTTGCTTATGCAAATTTCTCCTCTGGTCATTTGTTTGTACTAAGAAGGTGTCATGCATGGCTAGCAAAGTCAACAAAACCCAAAATATTTGCATGGCTGTCACTGATGCATTCTGAGAAGATTTAAGACAGCAGGAGGAGAAAGATTCCACAGCAATAAGCCTCTCTTTTTTTTTCAGCTGTATAAATTTGTTGCTGTAGATAACCTACCATGATCTGGTCAATATTTCTCTTTGCCTTTCTAAATTACTACTCAGGTAAGGATCCGCGCACAATGAGCATGGATTGTAGAAACGGGGTGCAGCCGTAGGACTTTGGAGAACAGAAAATATCACCACTGTGATCTTTTTCGTTCTCCATGAAAGCCAAGATCTAGCACACCCAAGACAACACTGCAAAATATGTCATAGTTCGGTATATTCTGAAAGCCTTGAAAATGGGTCAAATATGTGTCGCTTTCTCTTCTTCAAGGGGTCAGTTCACAGCCAGCATGGATCCAGCCAACCTCTCTGTCTGTCTCTCTGGGACAAACGATAAAAATATCCTGCACGGTTAGTGGAACCGTGAATACTATTTCCTGGTACCAACAGAGATCTGGACAGGTTCCTCGCTATGTGCACTATTCTGGTGGAAGCAGGGGTGACGTGATCCCGGATCGGTTCACGGCTTCTGTCTCAGGATCCATTGGCTATTTAACCATCACTGGAGTTCAGATTGAGGACGAGGCTAATTATTACTGTGCAATGTGGCACAGCAGTGCCAGCTCGTTGCACATTGGTACATCCTGATGGGGAACTGAGACAAAAAAACCCTCCTGCCTTAATAAAGGCAGAAATTCAAAGGAGCTGTTCCTACAGAGCTGCCTGATAGAGTTCAAAACAGTCAGTGGAGAATGCTAAGCGAGGTCTTGGGATCAGTCATCTAAAACTGTATCGCAACTTTCCATTTAAATGGCAAATTCTTCCCTAAGACAGAGTCTGTGTTCATTTCCAATTTTTAAAAATGCGATGTCCACATGTATTTTTTTTATTCTAGTCCACGGAACTGGCAGTAACGTCGGTACGGATCAGTGCCAGAGACTGGAGATCTCAGTCTCTTCTCCAAGAACTGCTTACTACTATGCTAAAGTGAAAGCATCCTAGGGTTATAGAGCTGGAAGGGACCTTGGAGGTCTTCTAGTCCAGCCCCCTGCTCAAGGCCTTATACCATCCCAGTTATACAGTATCACCCCAAGGTTTGTCCCTAAGTGAAGAGACGGATTCACACACACACACACACATCCAAGCTCTAGAAAGTTGCTACCAGTCACAGTTGACCCTTTCCAGCTAGAGGGAGCAATGGAGTAAGAAACTACAAGGACAAATCATTTTTGAAAATGTTGTCCAGAAAAGAGCTAGTCCAGGCAATCACCAGGAGTCAAGACTGGCTTGGAGACACGCACACATACACACACACACACAGCCAGAATTACTACTACCCCACAAATGCATGTTTGGTCTTTGTTTCTGCAGTGATGTCACCAATTCCCCTGAGACCTTATGAGCACGGGACAGATTTGCATAAAAGTGTTATTGTGTAACTCCAGATTTAATTTAAGGAAGGAGAGCTTCCATATTGGTGTCTTTTTCAAAAAAGCTGCCTTCCTCTTTGAGAATTGAACATGGAGCAGATTTTGCTTTGCCTTCTGTTTTTCAATTACTGGACAGGTAAGACATAGATACCTAGTGTGGGACTCCTCTGGGGTATATTCACATTAGATTACGGAGTCCTGGGTGCTCTCTGAGCTTGGTTCTTGGCTTGTGACATTTCATTACCCAACAAGCTAACATCTTCAGTGCTAGTAAATGTGGCGTTTGCTCCTTGTTTATATACAGTACTGGTCCTGCCATTGTTGGTGGAAGTGGTTTTTCTCTTTGGTAGGTCCTGAGTTAGATTGTTGTGGGTCCTCTTCAGGAATCAGGGTGGCATTTTGCGGTTGTTTCTCAAAAGAGTCAACTTGCGAGTGTGTCGAACTATCTGCTTGCTTGCTTGTCATTTACGTAACAGCTTTAAAATTCATATATTCCAGGTATTGTTTCTCAGGTTGGATTGGTTCAACCACCTTTCCAATCTGCAGCTCTTGGGAACAAAATAAGACTTGCCTGTGACGTGATGGTTGGGTATGAAAAATATGCAATCTCGTGGTATCAACAGAGAGGAGGACAGGCCCCACGACTCGTGTTGACTTCCAATTACTCCAGAGGCCACGAGATCCCAAATCGGTTTTCTGGCTTCAAATCATACAACACACACTATTTAATCATCACCAACGTCCAGCCCGAGGACGAAGCAACGTATTATTGTGGAGGAAGTCACGGTTTTGCATAAGATTCAGCGATGCAGTCAAGCGAAGAAGCGAAGTTGAAGCTGTTCTCAACTTTGAGAACAAAAGAGATGTTTACAAAATATTAGATGTCCTTAATTCTCCATTAACAATTTGTAACTTTGGAATTTCTGTGGGGAAAGTACATTTTTCTAAAATGCCAAGGGTCCAATTCTATGCTTATTTACCCAGAAGTAAAGTTCTTTTAGCAGGGATGGACAGTAGTTCAAGCAAACATGGAATGGCACGGTGGAAATGCCACTGAGAAGATATTTTGGAAGGTTTCAAGACAATCCGTGCTTTGCTATCATGATAAAACCTGACAATTTACATCTGTGACTTACATCATAGACTTCAAACTCAACGGAGTGGGGGTTACTATGATTCAGAATAAAAGTGCTAAGACTCCTGAAGGAGTCAACCTGAAGGACACAAATTTGATTTATTTAATATATTTTAAAATAAAAATTCCTCTTTTTAAAAAGAGAGAGAGAGGGAGAGAGGGAGAGAGAGAGAGAGAAATATTGTGCTAACATTTTGTCATTATTTGATCTTTAGACACAAGGGGGAGATCTTGGTTCATTTTGCTACACTGGGCAAAATTTAATAGCTTAACTTCTCTAGATGCGAGAACTAAATTAAAAAATCTCCAATCGATTATGCGTATGACTCTCATATGGGACAACCGTGTCCATATATCATGCTTTGCTTTATCGTCTATGCTGGATTTTTTAAAGAATAAAACTAAGTTTGTAAACCAAAATGTCACGTGGTTCTCCCTCTTCTAAATTGTGTTAGCCCTGCTCTTGTTTCCCAATCTAATTCTCTAGGTTCAGATGACCCACTGATCTAGAAATTGATCACACAAGTTGGGTTTGCACACCTGGCTAGATTGAAATGCGGTTGTCTTGGTTGGACATTCAGATACCTGAATGGTGTGTGTGTGTATATATGTGTTCAAGTCAGGGTTGTCTCCTGGAAATGGCCTGGATGGGTCCCTGCAGTTTTCTTTGCAAGATTTTAGAAGTGTTTTTGCCATTGTCTTAATAATAATAATAATAATAATAATAATAATAATAATAATAATAATAATAATAATAATAATAATAATAAACTTGTAAGGGACCTTGAAGG
Organism: Bothrops alternatus; assembly: GCA_034064705.1. Classification (NCBI taxonomy): domain Eukaryota; kingdom Metazoa; phylum Chordata; class Lepidosauria; order Squamata; family Viperidae; genus Bothrops; species Bothrops alternatus. The sequence continues at coordinate 156,527 of JARGCV010000958.1, forward strand.
TCATCTAGTCCAACCCCCTGCTCAGGCAGGAAACCCTATCCCATTTCAGACAAATGGCTGTCCAGTCTCTTCTTAAAGACTTCCAGTGTTGGAGCATTCACCGCTTCTGGAGGCAGGTTGTTCCACTGGTTAATTGTTCTAACTGGTGGTGATTTTATCAATGTCAGTGGTGTTCAGGTAATGCTCCAGATGTTTCAGGATTGCACCCAAGGCTCCTATTGCTATGGATACTTTCTTTGCTATCTTCTTCATCGCCAACATCATCAAGATTTATGGACTACTGACCAAAACTTTTTGCCAATTCCCACTAGGGCCTGCCTTCCTATACAGAGTTCCTATTCTGTAGGCCAAAAATTCAGATTCTAAAGTATCTCCCATTCTTTCTATGGAAATCCTCAGACATCCAGGTCATGGTTGTCACAACTGAAGAAGCATCTTGGATGAGAAGATTAATGTCTTCCTCAAGGGGAAAAAACAACAACATAGTTCAGTTGCCTTTTGAAAAAAGCACATTTGAGACTCTCATTCTTTCCGTTTCGTGAATGAATGAAATGAATTTCCCTTTCATTTTACACTGGCCAAATTTATCTGTGTAACCTCGACTTCCAGCTAGGGAAGATCTTGTTTACTGGTGAATCAGCCTTGATCAGGTTTAAACCAGCACTTTGTTGGCCTTACCAATCCTGTCTGAAAGAACGATTTCGTGAGCTATATGAATCCTTGGCCACTAAAAATGTAGGCGTGCACGCACAAAGGTTATCTGAATGGATTTGAATCAAGTAATGATCTCAGAAGCTTCAGATAGCGGTTTATGGAGATAATCATCAAAGCGAAGGAGACAGATCAGAAGCTGTCCATTCACACAGCCCTGGTTATTACACATTTGATGTTTATGTAGCTGTTGAAGATGAAGAAGTTATGTCATGTCAATTTCTTTCCTGGAAGAACCAGCCCTGTTCAATTCCCCAACCCAACTTCATTCTTCTATATGCCTTTCTCCAGAGTTTCCCACATGATGACAGAAAACTCCAATAAAAGCATCTTCTTCAGCATTGCCTTTATGCAAATGTCTTCTCCACTCATTGGTCAAAAAGATCAGTTAGTCTAATAAGGGTGTGGCTCATCAATTCAAGGAAAACCAATCAGATAATCTATATTTGCATGGACCTTTCTTCTATTCTAGGAAGACTTATTTAAGAAGATAATAGAATCCCAGGTAGACATTCTTTGGTTTTTGGAAAGGGAGACTTTTTGAAGGAAAGCACCATGGCCTGGACACTGCTTTTCCTTTCAGTTCTGACTTATTTCTCATGTAAGTATGCGGAGGACCTCTTCTTAAGCTGGCCAATAAAAACTCTCTAGTTTGCACCATATAAAATCCAATATGGTCCATCCAAATGATGGTTCTGGGATTTCTGGAGGCCCAGATAATCTAACAAGTCTTTTTTGCTATTTCCCCCCCCCCACTTTGTAAAGGCGTCACTTCACAGCCCACCTTGACTCAGCCTGTCTCCCAGTCTGGGTCTCTAAGAGGAACAGTGAAACTCTCCTGTGGCATCAGCAGCAATCCAAACCACATTGGTTGGATTCAACAAAGATCTGGAGGGGTCCCTCACTTTGTGCACTGTGATGGCTGCAGCAGGGGACCAGGGATCCCAGACCGATTCACGGGAATCCGGTCAGGCAACAATGGCTACTTAACCATCACCAACCTTCAGCCAGAAGACGAGACCGATTATTACTGTCTCATGTGGTATAGCAGTGGTGGCGTGTTCCACAGTGATACAATCTAATGGGGAACTGAGACAAAAACTTGCACCTTGGCAGAGCAGTGAATTCTTCAAAGGTTGTGTTGGTGCCTCTCTGCTCTACTGAAAGCGCACGACAGGCCATCTCTTTCAGGAAGAGATTGAGCCAAGGATCCATTTCGCAGAATCCATAATCAGTTTGATATGCAGGAAGACAAGACAAAACAGCCCACATTTTTTTGTCTCAGCATTAAAACAATAACTACAACCATATAGTGAGATATGCCTACCTCTTTCATACCTCTCACTTTTTTTTTTTTTAGTAACCCATTGATTTCATTCTCTATCTTGGCATTTTTCAGTTGAACAATTATGCTTAGCCTGTGGGCAAAATAAAACAATTAGGACAAGTCAATTGTTTAATCAAGAAGCTCCAAGATGAATGTTCATCATTTCAAGTCTTAGGACGGTCCTCCTGATCCTTCCCTTCCCTTTCCTCTCCTCTCCTCTCCTCTCCTCTCCTTTCTTTTCCCCTCCTTCCCCTCCCCTCCCCTCCCCTTCCCTTCCCTCCCATAAATAAGCTGTACTTCTGCCATTTAAAGCACTACAGTCATAAGACAATCCTGTGGGGGGTTAGGGTTTCAGCAGGAGAAACACTGTCCTTGTGTCTAGTTGTTTTATCATGCAATGCCCTATGGGCCCTCCCCTTCGGAGGCAGTTTATTTCCAGGACGTGAGGGGTCTGCAGAGATTTTCTCAGCCCTCTTTCTGACCAGTGCAATATACAGGTCTTTTATGGAAGGCAGGCTGCTTGCAACTATTTTTTCTGCAATTCTAACTATGCGTTGCACCAGTCCTGTTTAGCTGCTGTTCCAAACCAGACAGTTTGGAAAGAATCTTCTCCAGTTAGGTGATGAACTCCAGGAGAGAAGAAGGATAATATTTCTACCACTCATGATTGCATGATCTTCTCTGGACACTCAGGTGACCCAACTCAACCAAGTGTGAAGGATATTAACGAAGCTGATTTGCTATAAGAGGGAAACAGGGAACCTTGAATAAATTTGCGGTTGGGGAAAACTTTCTCTGAAATATCTTTTGAATGGGAGGAGGTCTCCCCCATTTAAGGGCACAGGACTCGACAGCAGATGGTGCTCCCTTCCTAGAAATGCATCAAGTCAACATCGTGCCACCACTCCTGAAACCCGTCTCTGTGCAACAGATTGAGCCAATTTACCAGCTGCAAAACACTTCATGCAGATCTCAAGAAAGGAAAGAGAATCAGATAGTATAAAGAGTTTGAGACATCGGTGGTATGATTCTGAGGAAGTAAATATCGAAAGACAATGGATGCATTTTACAGTCAAAACACAATTACAGCAGAACAATTTCAACAAAGACACCTTTCACTGCCCTTGTACGGCTGAGCAAATTGGATGTCCAGGGCAATCGGATAGAAATGGAAGTCCCACATGATGACCAAAAACCTAAATAAAGGCATCTTCTTAAGACTTCCCTCTATGCAAATGTCTTCTCCACTGATTGACCAATCTACTTGACCAGATTGGCTGGTCTTTTCAGAGGGCGGCTGAGAAAATCAAGGAGAGCCAATCAGGTGGGCCGATATTTGCACGGACCTTTCTTCAGTTCTCCAAGGACTTAAGTAAGAAGGTAGAAGGATCCCAGGTAGACATTCTTTGGTTTTGGGAAAGGGAGACTTTTTGAAGGAAAGCACCATGGCCTGGACACTGCTTTTCCTTTCAGTTCTGACTTATTTCTCATGTAAGTATGCGGAGGACCTCTTCTTAAGCTGGCCAATAAAAGCTCTCTAGTTTGCACCATATAAAATCCAATATGGTCCATTCAAATGATGGTTCTGGGATTTCTGGAGGCCCACATAATCTAACAAGTCTTCATTATTTCCGCTTCCCCCCCCCACTTTGTAAAGGCGTCACTTCACAGCCCACCTTGACTCAGCCTGCCTCCCAGTCTGGGTCTCCAGGAGGGACAGTGAAACTCCACTGTGGCATCAGCAGCAATCCAAACAACATTTACTGGCTTCAGCAGAAATCTGGAGGGGTCCCTCACTTTGTGCACTGTGATGGCTGCAGCAGCAGGGGACCAGGGATCCCAGACCGATTCACGGGAACCCGGTCAGGCAACAATGGCTACTTAACCATCACCAACCTTCAGCCTGAAGACGAGGGCGATTATTACTGTCACATGTGGTATAGCAGTGGTAGCATGTTCCACAGTGATACAATCTAATGGGGAACTGAGACAAAAACCTTCTTCCTTCGCAGAGCAGGGAGATGTTCAAAGGTTGTGTTGGTCTTTCTCTGATCTAATGAAAAGGCCATCTCTTCCAGGCCGAGATTAAACCAGAGATCCATCTTGCAGAAGAAGTATCCAACTATAACACACAAAAACAAGAAAAAAAACTCTTCACTCTTTTAGTCTCAAGATTAAAGCAATGAGTGTAAAAAATGCTAATATATACTCACATTATAGGTCTCACTAATAACAATAACAATAACATTAACAATAATAATAATAAAGTTGGAAGGGACCTTGGAGGTCATCTAGTCCAACCCCCTGCTCAGGCAGGAAACCCTATCCCATTTCAGACAAATGGCTGTCCAGTCTCTTCTTAAAGACTTCCAGTGTTGGAGCATTCACCGCTTCTGGAGGCAGGTTGTTCCACTGGTTAATTGTTCTAACTGGTGGTGGTTTTATCAATGTCAGTGGTGTTCAGGTAATGCTCCAGATGTTTCAGGATTGCACCCAAGGCTCCGATCGCTATGGATACTCTCTTTGCTATCTTCTTCATCGCCAACATCATCAAGATTTATGGACTACTGACCAAAACATTTTGCCAATTCCCACTAGGGCCTGCCTTCCTATACAGAGTTCCTATTCTGTAGGCCAAAAATTCAGATTCTAAAGTATCTCCCATTCTTTCTATGGAACTCCTCAGTCATCCAGGTCATAGTAGTCACAACTGAAGAAGCATCTGGGATGAGAAGATAAATGTCTTCCTCAAGGGGAAAAAAACAACAACATAGTTCAGTTGCCTTTTGAAAAAGCATGTGAGGAGTGAGGAATGTTTACCAAATCAGACGTTTACAAAGACTAATACTTAATGTTGTATTTTATGTTCTATGATGATTGCTTCGTAATATGATCTTATCTTTAATGTTGATTGCTTTAATAAAAAAATTAAATTAAAAAAAAAGAAAAAGCACATTTGAGACTCTCATTCTTTCCGTTTCGTGAATGAATGAAGTGAATTTCCCTTTCATTTTACACTGGCCAAATTTATCTGTGTAACCTCGACTTCCAGCTAGGGAAGATCTTGTTTACTGGTGAATCAGCCTTGATCAGGTTTAAACCAGCACTTTGTTGGCCTTACCAATCCTGTCTGAAAGAACGATTTCGTGAGCTATATGAATCTTTGGCCACTAAAAACGTAGGCGTGCACGCACAAAGGTTATCTGAATGGATTTGAATCAAGTAATGATCTCAGAAGCTTCAGATAGCGGTTTATGGAGATAATCATCAAAGCGAAGGAGACAGATCAGAAGCTGTCCATTCACACAGCCCTGGTTATTACACATTTGATGTTTATGTAGCTGTTGAAGATGAAGAAGTTATGTCATGTCAATTTCTTTCCTGGAAGAACCAGCCCTGTTGAATTCCCCAACCCAACTTCATTCTTCTATATGCCTTTCTCCAGGGTTTCCCACAGGATGACAGAAAACTCCAATAAAAGCATCTTCTTCAGCATTGCCTTTATGCAAATGTCTTCTCCACTCATTGGTCAAAAAGATCGGTTAGTCTAATAAGGGTGTGGCTCATCAATTCAAGGAAAACCAATCAGATAATCTATATTTGCATGGACCTTTCTTCAGTTCTAGAAGGACTTAAGTAAGAAGGTAGAAGGATCCCAGGTAGACATTCTTTGGTTTTTGGAAAGGGAGACCTTTTGAAGGAAAGCACCATGGCCTGGACACTGCTTTTCCTTTCAGTTCTGACTTATTTCTCATGTAAGTATGTGGAGGACCTCTTCTTAAGCTGGCCAATAAAAACTCTCTAGTTTGCACCATATAAAATCCAATATGGTCCATCCAAATGATGGTTCTGGGATTTCTGGAGGTCCACATAATCTAACAAGTCTTTTTTGCTATTCCCCCCCCTTTGTAAAGGCGTCACTTCACAGCCCACCTTGACTCAGCCTGTCTCCCAGTCTGGGTCTCTAAGAGGAACAGTGAAACTCTCCTGTGGCATCAGCAGCAATCCAAACTATATTTACTGGCTTCAGCAGAAATCTGGAGAAGCCCCTCGCTTTGTGCACTGTGATGGCTGCAGCAGGGGACCAGGAATCCCAGACCGATTCACGGGAACCCGGTCAGGCAACAATGGCTACTTAACCATCACCACCCTTCAGCCTGAAGACGAGGCCGTTTATTACTGTTACATGTGGTATGGCAGTGGTGGCGTGTTCCACAGTGATACAATCTAATGGGGAACTGAGACAAAAACCTTCTTCCTTTGCAGAGAAGAATCTTCAGACCCCTGAAGAGCTCAGTCTGAACTGGGTCTGATGCAAATGGAATGAAGCAATTGGATAGAATTGATGATCTTTTATCAGACGAGAACCAAGATTGAGTTGGAGCCCCATTTTTTTAATCCTTCGTTTACACACACACACACACACACACACCTCGCTTATATGCGTTCTGGCTGGGGGTCTGATTTCATTTCTTTAAAATATATATATATATTTTATCAAATTAGCTGAAATGAAGCCAAAGGCTCAAAGTGCCCCATCTTTGGATGGTCCAAATTTTACATTTTTAGTTCAATCAGGAATACAAGCGTTGTAGGGCCAGCTTGCCATTCAAATTCATTATGCTTTTTTTAAAAAAATAAAATAAAATACTGAAGACCTTTTTTTTAAAGGCACCCTTGATATTACCGCTTTATTGTAGTGCAAAATGCAAATACTGTTTTATTTCTTTATTTTTTTTTAATTGAAAAACCAAATACAAAAAGTGTAACTAAATTATTATTTTTTTATACCCTGGACAAATTTTCCTCTCCTTTCAATGTTCTTAATATGATTTCCCCCACCCCCTATTTGTGTTTCCTCATCTGGCACATTACCTAACTGAGTATTAAGTCCACTTCTAGGTGAAAAGAATGTGGAATTAACACAGGGCAGCCCAGACCTTGAGTTGTAGGTAGTTTAAGGGAGAATTTAGTTAAATAGATATTTTGCAGTAGAACTTCAAAGGCTTATTCGATTCTCTCCTAGTTTGTTTTCTCTCACTGTCCATGGTATCCTCAGGGTCTTCTGCAACACCAAGGTTCGAAAGCCTCAATCATCTTCCTGTCCACCTTCTTTAATGTCCAATCTTCATATTCATTATTTATTACTGCTTTTTTTTTTAACTTTCAGAAATGCCTAAGGCTTGTCTGCTGTCTAGCTAGGGATACTTTTCACTCCAATGTTTGACTGGGGAGATGAAGTCAAAAGGCTGATTTGCTCAATCTCAAGTCAAACAGATTGGAAGTACTGAATAGCTGCTCAGCCCTAATAAAGAAAAGAAAAACATTTATAGCCATGATTAATGTAGACGGCAGAGGGCACACCCCTCAAACTAATGAGATGCAGAGTACTATTGCAGCCCTGGGTCTTACATAAGAAATCCTGGTCAAGCATATCTATCCAACAGTCTGTGAAGTTCTAACACCTGCATGCTTTGGAAGCCTTCAACAGAGAGGGAACAAAAACCTGAATAAATATAATGTATATAATGAATGCCCGAATTATACATGAGTTCTTTAGAATTCTTCTTCTTCTTCTTCTTCTTCTTCTTCTTCTTCTTCTTCTTCTTCTTCTTCTTCTTCTTCTTCTTCTTCTTCTTCTTCTTCTTCTTCTTCTTCTTCTTCTTCTTCTTCTTCTTCTTCTTCTTCTCCTTTTCCTCCTCCTCCTCCTTCTTCTTTTCCTCCTCCTCCTCCTCCTCCTCCTCCTTTTCCTCGTCCTTCTCCTTCTTCTTCTTTTTCTCCTTCTCCTTCTTTTCCTCCTCCTCCTCCTCCTCCTTCTCTTCTCCTTCTACTTCTCCTTCTCCTTCTCCTTCTCCTTCTCCTTCTCCTTCTCCTTCTTCTTCTTCTTCTTCTTCTTCTTCTTCTTCTTCTTCTTCTTCTTCTCCTTCTTCTATTATTTCCTGCATTCAACCTGCAACACGATTAACTCGCTCCTCTCCAAAATATGCTGACCCACAATCTCCCATCATCCCCAGCCGACGTAGCTGCTCTGGTTTCCCCTTTCCCTTGCCAAATTTCCAAAGATATGCATTTTGTAACCAAAGCCACTGGTTCTCGGTTCGGAGCACAAAGGGATAGGGCCTTTTCTGCATATACTACCTGTACTTGTAGCACCCTAAAGTTATGAATGAACCCCCATCTGATGACAACTTGAGACAAGCTTTGGGATTGTATTTTAGCAACATCTGCTCAGCTGTAAGCTCCTCCTCTCAAATCTTGATAAAGAATTGGGATCCTCCCTTGATTTTGTAGCTTCTGCAAGAATGGAGGAGGGAAGGGGAGGTGGTGCTTCCTAAGGAGCTCATAATTTGAATATGAGCTTGGATCAGAGGTTCCACAAGGTTTAAGAGGGAAAGAGAAGGTCTGAACTAGAGGAGATTCTGAGCTTTAAGAAACTGTGGTGTTTTTTCTTTCTGGATGCCCATAATGATCTGGCTATCACTCTTCTTCGTGGCCTTCAACATTTGCTCAGGTATTGCAAAAGAAAATCTCTTTCTCCTCCAATGGAACCTTGCTTGGTTCTCAATCCCATCTTTCTCTCTGCAGGTTCTCCCTTGGTGAACCAGCCCCAATCAACCTTCGTGCCTCTGGGACAAAATATCCAGATCACTTGCACGGGGAATAACATGCACACCAATCTTCAGCAATGGCTTCAACAACAACCGGGCAAGGCACCCAAGCTCATTATGTACAGTGGAGCTACCAGGCCAGCCGGAATCTCAGAACGATATTCAGGCTCCGTAACGGGGAACACGGCTGTGTTAAGCATTGCCAAGGCCCAGGCTGAGGATGAGGCCGTTTACTTTTGTCTCTTATGGTGGGATGGCACGTACCACTGGCCACAGTGGAACAGGCAGAGGAGGAAGTGAGACAAAAACAGAGTGAAAAGGAGGGAACACCCATTAACTAACGTAGTGCACAATTAGAGTGAAGGATTACAATGGATAGACGGGTGCGAAACTGGGTATAATTGATTACGTGCCATCAAGTTGAAGTTGACGTTAATGACCACCTAAATAGATATTTTCCAACATTATGTATCTTCAAGTTGGTTCTTCAGCTCTTCCAATGCTTGACCCATTGCCACTGTAAGAGTTGATACTGGTCATCCTCTTCTCCTCTTTTCTTCTACCTTTCTCAGCATTGTTGACATCTCCAGAAAGTTAGGTCATTGCGTAATGTTCATTTGGGGACAATTGATGCCCAGCCCGAAAAAATTCAGTGTGAAAACAGGATTCTTAGAGTAAAACTTTGTTATTTTTCAAGAGATCTGCTGCATTGTAGTGATTGATGTGTGCTGCTTTGGTGTAATTGCTTCCAGATAACTAAGTGGGAATTGTGCAAAAATACAACATAGAATGATTGTACACAGAGAATCATAGAATTATAGGGCTAGAAGGGACCTTGGAGGTCATCTAGTCCAACCCAATGTTCAGGCAGGAAACCCTATACCATTCCAGACAAAGGGCTGTCCAGTCTCTTCTTGAAAACTTCCAGTGATGGAGTATCCACAACTCTGGAGGCAAGCTATTCCGTTGATTAATTGTTCTCCCTGTCAAAAAAAAAAGTCCTCCATAGTTAGACTTGTATACCACTTCATACCGTAGTACTTTGCTAAGCAGTTTACAGAGCCAGCACATTGCCCCCAACAATCCGGGTCCTCATTTTACCAACCTCGGAAAGATGGAAGGCTGAGTCAACCTTGAGCCGGTCAGGATCGAACTCCTGGCAGTGAGCAGACTCAGACTAAAGTGCTCTCTTCCACTATTACATCTTCTACTTCAAAGCAAACGCTTTGCATCTGTGGGCTGGCCACAAAACGTGTGACCTTTAAAAGGGAAAGCCCAAGAGTTGAAGGAGATGACTTATTATTATTATTTTTTTTTGCCCTCAGAAGGAAAGTGCATCAGAGTTTGCATCATGTTCTGGGCTCCCTTCCTTCTCTCGTTGCTTGCGAACGCCTCAGGTGCTGTACAAGGAGAGAGGCTGTTGGTTAGATGTTTCATCAAGTGAAAATGCTCTTTTACCCAAGACATTTTTTTAATTTCTTTGTTTGTTTCTTTGCATAGGATCCTTTGCTCAGTATGTCCTGACCCAGCCGTCATCCGTGTCTGTCTCCCTGGGACAGAATGAAAGGATCACTTGTTCAGGAAATGACATTGGAGGAAAGTATGTTCACTGGTACCAGCAGAAACCTGGGAATCCTCCTGTTCTGATTATATATGAGGATAGCAAAAGGCCTACAGGGATCTCAGATCGATTCTCAGGCACCAACTCTGGCAACACGGCCACCCTAAGCATCTCCAGGGCCCAGGCTCAGGATGAGGCCATGTACTACTGCCAGGTGGGGGACAGTAACCAGTGCACAGTGATACAAACTAAGGGGGAAGTGCGACAAAAACCTGCTTCTGAGGCATTCAACCTTCTGGGTTGGCTTGGAGAAGCTCAACCATACCAAAAAAAAAGGAAGGGCTTCAAGAGAAAAAGAATGTCTACCTTACGACTCCTGGCCTCCCTAACCCCCCAAGGCATGATCTCCCTGTGGTTCTCCCCTCCCTTCACACAGTTACAGACAACAACATTTCTTGACATGGAAATCATCTTGAGGAACGCAGGAGAACTTTCCTACGTTTGAACTGTTGCTTGATGGCAATGATGTACCTTATGCGGGAAAGTCTACTTTTCCATGCATCCTGCTTCCATTTTGGATCCATCTGATTGCTCTAGAGGTTCTAGATGTCTGTTTCTTCACTCTTTCTTGACATGTAAATCATCTGGAGGAACGCAGGAGAACTTTCCTATGTTTGAACTGTTGCTTAAGGGCAATGATGTACCTTATGAAGGAAAGTCTACTTTTCCATGCATCCTGCTTCCACTTTGGATCCATCTGATTGCTCTAGAAATTCTAGATGTCTGTAACATGCTTTGGATGCTGGAACAGAGCCATCAGGCAGGGCATCACCCTCACTTCCTCCTGCCCAGTTTTGGTTCTTCTTGCTTTGCTTGGCTTCCCACCTGTTGCAACTGAAAAGAACACTTGAAATTGTTTTTCTGGTTGCATCACTACATATCTGCATAGGGGGACTCCAATCTCCCAATGGGAAAGACCCCATTGGGAAAGACCATATCCAGGAAGACACTTTCTTATAGGCTATTTCATTCAGTGCCTTGCCTGAATAATTCAGTCACTGTTTTAATACAAAGCATTTCAGCAGGCAGCGTTGCAAACTACAGGCATAAGACAATCCTGTGGGGGTTAGGATTTCAGCAGGAGAAACACTGTCCTTGTGTCTAGTTGTTTTATCATGCAATGCCCTATGGGCCCTGCCGTTAGGAGACAGTTTATTTCCAGGACTTGAGGGGTCTGCAGAGATTTTCTCAGCACTCTTTCTGACCAGTGCAATATACAGGTCTTTTATGGAAGGCAGGCTGCTTGCAACTATTTTTTCTGCAATTCTAACTACGCGTTGCACCGGTCCTGTTTAGCTGCTGTTCCAAACCAGACAGTTTGGAAAGAATCTTCTCCAGTTGGGCAATGAACTCCAGGAGAGAAGAAGGATAATATTTCTACCACTCATGATTGCATGATCTTCTCTGGACACTCAGGTGACCCAACTCACCCAAGTGTGAAGGACATTAAAGAAGCTGATTTGCTGTAAGAGGGAAAAAGGGAACCTTGAATAAATTTGGGGTTGGGGAAAACTTTCTCTGAAATATCTTCTGAATGGGAGGAGGTCTCCCCCATTTATGGGCACAGGACTCGAGAGCAGATGGTGCTCCCTTCCTACAAATGCATCAAGTCAACATTGTGCCACCACTCTGTGCAACAGATTGAGCCAATTTACCAGCTGCAAAACACTTCATGCAGATCTCAAGAAAGGAAAGAGAATCAGATGGTATAAAGAGTTTGAGACATCGGTGGTATGATTCTGAGGAAGTAAATATCGAAAGACAATGGATGCTTTTTACAGTCAAAACACAATTACAGCAGAACAATTTCAACAAAGACACCTTTCACTGCCCTTGTACGGCTGAGCAAATTGGATGTCCAGGGCAATCGGATAGAAATGGAAGTCCCACATGATGACCAAAAACCTAAATAAAGGCATCTTCTTAAGACTTCCCTCTATGCAAATGTCTCCTCCACTGATTGACCAATCTACTTGACCAGATTGGCTGGTCTTTTCAGAGGGCGGCTGAGAAAATCAAGGAGAGCCAATCAGGTGGGCCGATATTTGCACGGACCTTTCTTCAGTTCCACAAGGACTTAAGTAAGAAGGTAGAAGGATCCCAGGTAGACATTCTTTGGTTTTTGGAAAGGGAGACTTTTTGAAGGAAAGCACCATGGCCTGGACACTGCTTTTCTTTTCAGTTCTGACTTATTTCTCATGTAAGTATGCGGAGGACCTCTTCTTAAGCTGGCCAATGAAAACTCTCTAGTTTGCACCATATAAAATCCAATAGGGTCCATCCAAATGATGGTTCTGGGATTTTTGGAGGTCCACATAATCTAACAAGTCTTCATTATTTGCTCTTTTTCCCCCCACTTTGTAAAGGCGTCACTTCACAGCCCACCTTGACTCAGCCTGTCTCCCAGTCTGGGTCTCTAAGAGGAACAGTGAAACTCTCCTGTGGCATCAGCAGCAATCCAAACCACATTGGTTGGATTCAACAAAGATCTGGAGGGGTCCCTCACTTTGTGCACTGTGATGGCTGCAGCAGCAGGGGACCAGGGATCCCAGACCGATTCACGGGAACCCGGTCAGGCAACAATGGCTACTTAACCATCACCAACCTTCAGCCAGAAGACGAGACCGATTATTACTGTCTCATGTGGTATAGCAGTGGTGGCGTGTTCCACAGTGATACAATCTAATGGGGAACTGAGACAAAAACTTGCACCTTGGCAGAGCAGTGAATTCTTCAAAGGTTGTGTTGGTGCCTCTCTGCTCTACTGAAAGTGCACGACAGGCCATCTCTTTCAGGAAGAGATTGAGCCAAGGATCCATTTTGCAGAATCCATAATCAGTTTGATATGCAGGAAGACAAGACAAAACAGCCCACATTTTTGTTTGTCTCAGCATTAAAACGATAACTACAACCATATAGTGAGATATGCCTACCTCTTTCATACCTCTCACTTTTTTTTTTTAGTAAGCCATTGATTTCATTCTCTATCTTGGCATTTTTCAGTTGAACAATTATGCTTAGCCTGTGGGCAAAATAAAACAATTAGGACAAGTCAATTGTTTAATCAAGAAGCTCCAAGATGAATGTTCATCATTTCAAGTCTTAGGACCGTCTTCCTGATCCTTCCCTTTCCTCTCCTCTCCTTTCCTCTCCTCTCCTTCCCCTCCCCTTCCCTTCCCTTCCCTTCCCTCCCATAAATAAGCTGTACTTCTGCCATTTAAAGCACTATAGGCATAAGACAATCCTGTGGGGGGTTAGGGTTTCAGTAGGAGAAAAACTGTCCTTGTGTCTAGTTGTTTTATCATGCAATGCCCTATGGGCCCTCCCCTTCGGAGGCAGTTTATTTCCAGGATGTGAGGGGTCTGCAGAGATTTTCTCAGCCCTCTTTCTGACCACTGCAATATACAGGTCTTTTATGGAAGGCAGGCTGCTTGCAACTATTTTTTCTGCAATTCTAACTACGCGTTGCACCGGTCCTGTTTAGCTGCTGTTCCAAACTAGACAGTTTGGAAAGAATCTTCTCCAGTTAGGCGATGAACTCCAGGAGAGAAGAAGAAGAATATTTCTACCATTCATGATTGCATGATCTTCCCTGGACACTCAGGTGACCCAACTCAACCAAGTGTGAAGGACATTAAAGAAGCTGATTTGCTGTAAGAGAGGAAAAAGTGAACCTTGAATAAATTTGGAATTGGGGTAAACTTTCTCTGAAATATCTTTTGAATGGGAGAAGGTCTCCCCCATTTATGGGCACAGGACTCGATAGCAGATGGTGCTCCCTTCCTACAAATGCATCAAGTCAACATTGTGCCACCACTCCTGAAACCCGTCTCTGTGCCACAGATTGAGCCAATTTACCAGCTGCAAAATATTTCATGCAGATCTCAAGAAAGGAAAGAGAATCAGATAGTATAAAGAGTTTGAGACATCGGTGGTATGATTCTGAGGAAGTAAATATCGAAAGACAATGGATGCTTTTTACAGTCAAAACACAATTACAGCAGAACAATTTCAACAAAGACACCTTTCACTGCCCTTGTACGGCTGAGCAAATTGGATGTCCAGGGCAATCGGATAGAAATGGAAGTCCCACATGATGACCAAAAACCTAAATAAAGGCATCTTCTTAAGACTTCCCTCTATGCAAATGTCTTCTCCACTGATTGACCAATCTACTTGACCAGATTGGCTGGTCTTTTCAGAGGGCGGCTGAGAAAATCAAGGAGAGCCAATCAGGTGGGCCGATATTTGCACGGACCTTTCTTCAGTTCTCCAAGGACTTAAGTAAGAAGGTAGAAGGATCCCAGGTAGACATTCTTTGGTTTTTGGAAAGGGAGACCTTTTGAAGGAAAGCACCATGGCCTGGACACTGCTTTTCCTTTCAGTTCTGATTTATTTCTCATGTAAGTATGCGGAGGACCTCTTCTTAAGCTGGCCAATAAAAACTCTCTAGTTTGCGCCATATAAAATCCAATATGGTCCATCCAAATGATGGTTCTGGGATTTTTGGAAGCCCACATAATCTAACAAGTCTTCATTATTTGCTCTTTTTCCCCCCACTTTGTAAAGGCGTCACTTCACAGCCCACCTTGACTCAGCCCGTCTTCCAGTCTGGGTCTCTAAGAGGAACAGTGAAACTCTCCTGTGGCATCAGCAGCAATCCAAACACTATTCTGTGGCTTCAGCAGAAATCTGGAGGGGCCCCTCACTTTGTGCACTGTGATGGCTGCAGCAGCAGGGGACCAGGGATCCCAGACCGATTCACGGGAACCCGGTCAGGCAACAATGGTTACTTAACCATCACCAACCTTCAGCCTGAAGACGCCGCCGATTATTATTGTTACATGTGGTATAGCAGTGGTAAAGTGTCCCACAGTGATACAATCTAATGGGGAACTGAGACAAAAACCTGCACCTTGGCAGAGCAGTGAATTGTTCAAAGGTTGTGTTGGTCCCTCTGTGCTCTACTGAAAGTGCACGACAGGCCATCTCTTTCAGGAAGAGATTGAGCCAAGGATCCATTTTGCAGAATCCATAATCAGTTTGATATGCAGGAAGACAAGACAAAACAGCCCACATTTTTGTTTGTCTCAGCATTAAAACGATAACTACAACCATATAGTGAGATATGCCTACCTCTTTCATACCTCTCACTTTTTTTTTTTAGTAAGCCATAGATTTCATTCTCTACCTTGGCATTTTTCAGTTGAACAATTATGCTTAGCCTGTGGGCAAAATAAAACAATTAGGAGAAGTCAATTGTTTAATCAAGAAGCTCCAAAGATGAGTGTTTATCATTTCAAGTCTTAGGACCATCTTCCTGATCCTTCCCTTTCCTCTCCTCTCCTTCCCTTTCCCCTCCTTCCCCTCCCCTTCCCCTTCCCCCCCATAAATAAGCTGTATTTCTGCCATTTAAAGCACTACAGGCATAAGACAATCCTGTGGGGGGTTAGGGTTTCAGCAGGAGAAAAACTGTCCTTGTGTCTAGTTGTTTTATCATGCAATGCCCTATAGGCCCTCCCCTTAGGAGGCAGTTTATTTCCAGGATGTGAGGGGTCTGCAGATATTTTCTCAGCACTCTTTCTGACTAGTGCAATATACAGGTCTTTTATGGAAGGCAGGCTGCTTGCAACTATTTTTTCTGCAATTCTAACTACGCGTTGCACTGGTCCTGTTTAGCTGCTGTTCCAAACAAGACAGTTTGGAAAGAATCTTCTCCAGTTAGGCAATGAACTCCAGGAGAGAAGAAGCATAATATTTCTACCGCTCATGATTGCATGATCTTCTCTTGACACTCAGGTGACCCAACTCAACCAAGTGTGAAGGACATTAAAGAAGCTGATTTGCTATAAGAGGGAAACAGGGAACCTTGAATAAATTTGCGGTTGGGGAAAACTTTCTCTGAAATATCTTTTGAATGGGAGGAGGTCTCCCCAATTATGGGCACAAGACTCGAGAGCAGATGGTGCTCCCTTCCTAGAAATGCATCAAGTCAACATTGCGCCACCACTCCTGAAACCCGTCTCTGTGCCACAGATTGAGCCAATTTACCAGCTGCAAAACACTTCATGCAGATCTCAAGAAAGGAAAGAGAATCAGATGGTATAAAGAGTTTGAGACATCGGTGGTATGATTCTGAGGAAGTAAATATCGAAAGACAATGGATGCTTTTTACAGTCAAAACACAATTACAGCAGAACAATTTCAACAAAGACACCTTTCGCTGCCCTTGTACGGCTGAGCAAATTGGATGTCCAGGGCAATCAGATAGAAATGGAGGTCCCACATGATGACCAAAAACCTAAATAAAGGCATCTTCTTAAGACTTCCCTCTATGCAAATGTCTTCTCCACTGATTGACCAATCTACTTGACCAGATTGGCTGGTCTTTTCAGAGGGCGGCTGAGAAAATCAAGGAGAGCCAATCAGGTGGGCCGATATTTGCACGGACCTTTCTTCAGTTCTACAAGGACTTAAGTAAGAAGGTAGAAGGATCCCAGGTAGACATTCTTTGGTTTTGGGAAAGGGAGACTTTTTGAAGGAAAGCACCATGGCCTGGACACTGCTTTTCCTTTCAGTTCTGACTTATTTCTCATGTAAGTATGCGGAGGACCTCTTCTTAAGCTGGCCAATGAAAACTCTCTAGTTTGCACCATATAAAATCCAATATGGTCCATCCAAATGATGGTTCTGGGATTTTTGGAAGCCCACATAATCTAACAAGTCTTCATTATTTGCTCTTTTTCCCCCCACTTTGTAAAGGCGTCACTTCACAGCCCACCTTGACTCAGCCTGCCTCCCAGTCTGGGTCTCTAAGAGGAACAGTGAAACTCCACTGTGGCATCAGCAGCAATCCAAGCAACATTTACTGGCTTCAGCAGAAATCAGGAGGGGTCCCTCACTTTGTGCACTGTGATGGCTGTAGCAGGGGACCAGGGATCCCAGACCGATTCACGGGAACCCGATCAGGCAACAATGGCTACTTAACCATCACCAACCTTCAGCCTGAAGACGAGGCCGATTATTACTGTCTCATGTGGTATAGCAGTGGTAAAGTGTTCCACAGTGATACAATCTAATGGGGAACTGAAACAAAAACCTTCTTCCTTCGCAGAGCAGGGAGATGTTCAAAGGTTGCGTTGGTCTTTCTCTGATCTAATGAAAAGGCCATCTCTTCCAGGCCATGATTAAACCAGAGATCCATCTTGCAGAAGAAGTATCCAACTATAACACACAAAAACAAGAAAAAAAACTCTTTACTCTTTTAGTCTCAAGATTAAAGCAATGAGTGTAAAAAATGCTAATATATACTCACATTATAGGTCTCACTAATAACAATAACAATAACATTAACAACAATAATAATAATAAAGTTGGAAGGGACCTTGGAGGTCATCTAGTCCAATCCCCTGCTCAGGCAGGAAACCCTATACCATTTTCTACGAACAGTTGTCCGGTCTCTTCTTGAAAACCAGTGTTGGAGCATTCACAGCTTCTGGAGGCAGGTTGTTCCACTGGTTAATTGTTCTGACGGTCAGGAAGTTTCTCCTTAGTTCTAGGTTGCTTTTCTCCTTGATAAGTTTCCATCTGTTGCTTCTTGTCCTGCCTTCAGGCGCTTTGGAGAATAGCTTGACCCCCTCTTCTTGTTTAGTAATTAGTAATAAGTACTTGTTAGTAATCCATTGATTTCATTCCCTGTATTGATTTTTAAAGTTGAAAACAAACAAGTGGGAGAAATAGATTTTTTAATTAAGAAGTTGTAAGATTAATTTTCTTCTTGCAGATCTGAGGTAGGTTCTCCTGACCCTGTCCTTCCCTTCCCTGTGTCTCTCTCCTCTTCCCTATATCCACAATCATCCAACAAAAATGGTCCAAATCAAGTAAAGGACCACATGAAATGAGGCCAAAGGTTGGAGGTAGCACATCCTTGGATTCCATTATCCACAGCTATTCGCTTCTGATGGGAACATCTCAAGATGTTCCCCATACGACTGTGCCCAGGAGAGTTATTGCCTTCTCCTTACATTTTCCAGTTTCAGTATTTGCTTATGGAAGCATGGGAGGATCCACCATTCTGCCAATGAGCAATTATGCTAATGACGCTATTACACAATAATCTTGGAAACAGAGGAAATTGGTGATGTTGAATGGGACACAGCAACTCCAGTCTTCTGAGTAACATTGGGATGAAGCAAATGGGAAATGGAAAGACACAAAGAGAAGAGAACCTTCCCATTTGCTTCTCTGCATCACATGGCTGGTCATCCATGCAGAGAAGCAATTAAAAGGAGATAATGTGACCCTTCTTACAATGAAAACACAATTATAGCAGAACAACTTCAACAAAGACCTATTAGCGGCCTTGTTTTTTGCAAGGCAAATGTTGTGTCAGTCTGGTAGAATTTGTTCTGAGTCTGAGCCTTCATCATACATGGGAGTTTGAAGACCTTCACAAAGCCAAGAAAAGAACATTATTTGGTTGCCACACTCAACTTCTTTTATTTTATTTACTTATTTATTTACAGGAGTTATATGGTTATTGCTGATACAAGGGTTGGTGTCTGGGTGTTTCATTAAATAAGGATTTCTTCACTCCTCCTGGCCCATGAGGCACAGAGATTATTTGCATGCACTTGTGGGAAAAAGCTTAAGAGAGAATCAGGAAACGACGGCCAGTAAACTTCCTGGCTTTGGATTAGGGCAAAGTTGGACTTTGCATCTCGGTGCTGTGATCAAGTTCAGAATTAAGTTCATCTCTGTGGTGGTACAGTCTTTTATGATCCCTAACAAAAACAACTGAGGTAGAAATTCAATACGCTTTTTCAAAATGGTTTGGAGTGTCCACCATATTTTTCTCCAGAAGGCTTTAATTTTTCTACATGTCCACCATACATGAAAATATGTAGCCTCCATACTATCACATCTCCAACATTTAGATTGGATGTCAGGGTAGATATATGATCGTTTTTTCGGGTCTAGATGCCACCTATAAAACATTTTATAAAAGTTCTCTCTTAAATGTTGCGCTTGCGTAAATTTTACATTTTTCACCCAAATTCTCTCCCACGTTTCCATCGTGATAGGTTGCCCAAAATTTAAAAAAAAAAGTTGGACTTTGCATCGCTTCATTTTCTCCATCATGGTGTGGACTCTGCTGCTGTTCCTCTTCTCTTCCTCTCCAGGTGAAATCAAACACCCAACTTGGCTATTTTATCACTTTGTGCAATTCTGCTTGTTTCAGTTTTCCGTCTTTGAAAGGGTTTTTAAGCTTGATTTTTCTCGTTCTAGATGCAATGTGTCAATACATCCTGACTCAGGAAACTGCTCTCTCTGCATCTCTTGGAGAACCAGCAAAACTCTCCTGCAATGTTAGCAGTGGCTGTTATTTTAATGTTTTCCACTGGTACCGGTACCAGCAAAAGGGAGGGGAAAGGCCCAGGTTTCTCCTGTATTATAATACAACCTCCCACGAGACAAAATTTGGCCCTCAGGCTTCTGGTCATTTCTCTGCCTCTACAAACAGCAACAAGAAAGCTGCTTTCTTAACCATCAACAATGTGGAGGGAAAGGATGAAGGAGACTATTATTGTCTTGCTGGGAGACACAGTAAGCAAAGTCAATGTGAAGCTTGATCAAAAACCTCTCATGAGCTTAGTTCTTCCATACATCACTGCCCACACTTCACCACTCTGCTTTCTTAAAGACGTCTGCTTAGCATTGTGTCCCTTTACACCAAGCAATGACTCTGAACTTAGTTATCCCAATTCGAAGGCAAGAGAGTTCCAGTCATGGATCATCCCCAAAGTCCTGGGAAAGTTATGTGCTTTCCTCCCCTACTTTCCTCTCATTCATGATCGCATAATCTTCTCTCAGCATCGAGATGACTCATAGACTCATAGAATCATAGAATCGTAGAGTTGGAGGGGACCTCCCGGGTCATCGAGTCCAACCCCCTGCTCGAGGCAGGATTCCCTAAACCATCCTAGATAGATGGCCGTCCAGTCTCTGCTTGAAGACCTCCATTGAAGGGGAGCTCACCACCTCCCGTGGCAACCTGTTCCACTGGTTGATCACCCTCACTGTTAGAAAATTTTTTCTAACCTCCAATCTGAATCTTTTCCCCTGCAGTTTCATCCCATTGTTTCTAGTCCTTCCTTGGGCAAGTGAGAACAGGGCTGATCCCTCTGTACTGTGACAGCCCCTCAGGTATTTGTAGACAGCTATCATGTCTCCTCTCAGTCTTCTTTTCTGTAGACTAAACATTCCTAATTCCTTTAACCGTTCCTCATAGGACATGGTTTGTAGACCATTCACCATCTTGGTAGCTCTCCTTTGAACCTGCTCCAGTTTGTCAGTGTCTTCCTTGAACTGGGGTGACCAGAACTGGACACAGTACTCCAGGTGAGGTCGGACCAAGGTAGAGTAGAGGGGAATAATAACTTCACGTGATCTGGACTCTATGCTTCTCTTGATACAACCAAGTGTGGAGGACGTTGAAGGAACCGGCTTTGCTCTGAGTGGAAACCTTGAAGAAATTTGAGGCTAGGGCGCCTTGCTCTGAAACCTATCTTGAATGAAAGAAGGTGTCCTCCAGTTATGGTTACAGGACTTGGCAGCAGGTGGTGCCGCCCTCCTAGAAATGCCCCGAACCAAACATTATGCCAACACTCCTGAAACTCTCCCTTGTGCAACAGACTGAGCAATTCTACCAGCTGAAAAATACTTCATGCAGATGTCAAAAAAGGAAAACGAACTGATTGTAAATTCAGTTTGTGACATTGCAGGGGTTGTGTAGAGGAGGATGTTGGAGAACTCTGAAGAGTTTTTTTTATGTCCAGGAACTCTTTTGAGGAATATTCCCATGTCTACCTTAAATTCCTATAGATTTCCAATGAAACCAGTTCCTTTACACAGTTTTTCCTTCTTATCTGGCACTGCCTGTTGGGCTGAAATGTGTTAAGGGGGTGAAGGTTTTGCCCAGGATTCATCAAAAATCCTCGCGGGGTTTGTTGGTTTGCAGGTGACATGATTTGTTAGCAGAGGAACTGAATCCCCTGATTTTAGAGCTCAATCATCAAAGTCCACCCTTTCTTTTCATAGAACTTCACAGGAGAAGAGCTGGAGGTGATCAAAGACAAACCAGCTCTTCTGGCTAATGTTGTGGTTGAATCTAATTGGAAACGGAAGGAGAAAAAAATGAAAGAATCTTGGGTTGCACGGCATTGTTAGAGATTGCCAGCTGGAGATGGAGAGATGTAAAAAAAAATGAAGAGAACGGGACACTTTTCACAATCAAAACACAATCACAGCAGGACAAGTTCAGGAAAAACATCTTTAGGTGCCTTTCTATTGCAGGAGAAATGGACTGTCCAAGGAAGCCTGACAGAACTTGTTCTGTTCAAGTCCCACATTGTGACAGGAAACCGAAATAAAAGTATTCCTTTTATGCAAATGTATTCTCCACTCATTGGTCAAAATCAATTCAACGGCAGTCAGTCAATGTACCTATATTTGCATGGACCTTTCTTCAGTTCTAGAAGGACTTAAGTAAGAAGGTAGAAGGATCCCAGGTAGACATTCTTTGGTTTTTGGAAAGGGAGACCTTTTGAAGGAAAGCACCATGGCCTGGACACTGCTCTTCCTTTCAGTTCTGACTTATTTCTCATGTAAGTATGCGGAGGACCTCTTCTTAAGCTGGCCAATAAAAACTCTCTAGTTTGCACCATATAAAATCCAATATGGTCCATCCAAATGATGGTTCTGGGATTTTTGGAGGCCCACATAATCTAACAAGTCTTCATTGTTTGCTCTTTTTCCCCCCACTTTGTAAAGGCGTCACTTCACAGCCCACCTTGACTCAGCCTGTTTCCCAGTCTGGGTCTCTAAGAGGAACAGTGAAACTCTCCTGTGGCATCAGCAGCAATCCAAACAACATTGGTTGGATTCAACAAAGATCTGGAGAAGCCCCTCGCTTTGTGCACTGTGATGGCTGCAGCAGGGGAGAAGGGATCCCAGACCGATTCACGGGAACCCGGTCAGGCAACAATGGCTACTTAACCATCACCACCCTTCAGCCTGAAGACGAGGCCGTTTATTACTGTTACATGTGGTATAGCAGTGGTGGCGTGTCCCACAGTGATACAATCTAATGGGGAACTGAGACAAAAACCTTCTTCCTTCGCAGAGAAGAATCTTCAGACCCCTGAAGAGCTCAGTCTGAACTGGGTCTGATGCAAATGGAATGAAGCGATTGGATGGAATTGATGATCTTTTATCAGACGAGAACCAAGATTCAGTTGGAGCCCCATTTTTTTAATGCTTCGTTTACACACACACACACACACACACACACACACACACACAAACACACACACCTCGCTTATATGCGTTCTGGCTGGGGGTCTGATTTCATTTCTTAAAAAAAAAAATATTTTTTTTTATCAAATTAGCTGAAATGAAGCCAAAGGCTCAAAGTGCCCCATCTTTGGATGGTCCAAATTTTACATTTTTAGTTCCGTCAGGAATACAAGCGTTGTAGGGCCAACTTGCCATTCAAATTCATTATGCTTTTTTTTAAAAAAATAAAATAAAATACTGAAGAACTTTTTTTAAAGGCACCCTTGATATTACCGCTTTATTGTAGTGCAAAATGCAAATACTGTTTTATTTCTTTTTTTTTAATTGAAAAACCAAATACAAAAAGCATAACTAAATTATTATTTTTTTATACCCTGGACAAATTTTCCTATCCTTTCAATGTTCTTAATATGATTCCGCCCTCCCCCTATTTGTGTTTCCTCATCTGGCACATTACCTAACTGAGTATTAAGTCCACTTCTAAGTGAAAAGAATGTGGAATTAACACAGGGCAGCCCAGTCCTTGAGTTGTAGGTAGTTTAAGGCAGAATTTAGTTAAATATATATTTTGCAGTAGAACTTCAAAGGCTTATTCGATTCTCTCTTAGTTTGTTTTCTCTCACTTTCCATGGTATCCTCAGGGTCTTCTGCAACACCAAGGTTCGAAAGCCTCAATAATCTTCCTGTCCACCTTCTTTAATGTCCAGTCTTCATATTCATTATTTATTACTGGTTATTTTTTTTTTAACTTTCAGAAATGCCTAAGGCTTGTCTGCTGTCTAGCTAGGGATACTTTTCACTCCAATGTTTGACTGGGGAGATGAAGTCAAAGGGCTGATTTGCTCAATCTCAAGTCAAATAGATTGGAAGTACTAAATAGCTGCTCAGCCCTAATAAAGAAAAGAAAAACATTTATAGCCATGATTAATGTAGACACCAGAGGGCACACCCCTCAAACTAATGAGATGCAGAGTACTATTGCAGCCCTGGGTCTTACATAAGAAATCCTGGTCAAGCATATCTATCCAACAGTCTGTGAAGTTCTAACACCTGCATCCTTTGGAAGTCTTCAACAGAGAGGAAACAAAAACCTGAATAAATATAATGTATATAATGAATGCCCGAATTATACATTAGTTCTTTAGACTTCTTCTCCTTCTCCTTCTCCTTCTCCTTCTCCCTCTCCCTCTCCTTCTCCTTCTCCTTCTCCTTCTCCTCCTTCTCCTTCTTCTCCTTATTTTCCTCCTCCTCCTCCTCCTCCTTCTTCTTCTTCTTCTTCTCCTCGTCCTTCTCCTTCTTCTTCTTTTCCTTCTTCTCCTTCTTCTATCATTTCCTGCATTCAACCTGCAACGCGATTAACTCGCTCCTCTCCAAAATATGCTGACCCACAATCTCCCATCATCCCCAGCCGACGTAGCTGCTCTGGTTTCCCCATTCCCTTGCCAAATTTCCAAAGATATTGCCAAAGCCATTGGTTCTCGGTTCAGAGCACAAACGGATAGGGCCTTGTTTGCATATACTACCTGTACTTGTAGCACCCTAAAGTTATGAATGAACCCCCATCTGATGACAACTTGAGACAAGATTTGGGATTGTATTTTAGCAACATCTGCTCAGCTGTAAGCTCCTCCTCTCAAATCTTGATAAAGAATTGGGATCCTCCCTTGATTTTGTAGCTTCTGCAAGAATGGAGGAGGGAAGAGGAGGTGGTGCTTCCTAAGGAGCTCATAATTTGAATATGAGCTTGGATCAGAGGTTCCACAAGGTTTAAGAGGGAAAGAGAAGGTCTGAACTAGAGGAGATTCTGAGCTTTAAGAAACTGTGTTGTTTTTTTCTGGATGCCCATAATGATCTGGCTATCACTCTTCTTCGTGGCCTTCAACATTTGCTCAGGTATTGCAAAAGAAAATCTCTTTCTCCTCCAATGGAACCCTGCTTGGTTCTCAATCCCATCTTTCTCTCTGCAGGTTCTCCCTTGGTGAACCAGCCCCAATCAACCTCCGTGCCTCTGGGACAAAATATCCAGATCACTTGCACGGGGAATAACATGCACGCCAATCGTCAGCAATGGCTTCAACAACAACCGGGCAAGGCACCCAAGCTCATTATGTACAGTGGAGGTACCAGGCCAGCCGGAATCTCAGAACGATATTCAGGCTCCGTAACGGGGAACACGGCTGTGTTAAGCATTGCCAAGGCCCAGGCTGAGGATGAGGCAGTTTA
This sequence comes from Bothrops alternatus, assembly GCA_034064705.1. Classification (NCBI taxonomy): domain Eukaryota; kingdom Metazoa; phylum Chordata; class Lepidosauria; order Squamata; family Viperidae; genus Bothrops; species Bothrops alternatus. The sequence goes on from JARGCV010000958.1 coordinate 181,374, forward strand.
CTTTTGTCTCTTATGGTGGGATGGCACGTACCACTGGCCACAGTGAAACAGGCAGAGGAGGAAGTGAGACAAAAACAGAGTGAAAAGGAGGGACTACCCATTAACTAACGTAGTGCACAATTAGAGTGAAGGATTACAAGGGATAGATGGGTACCAAACTGGGTATAATTGATTACGTGCCATCAAGTTGAAGTTGACGTTAATGAGCACCTAAATAGATATTTTCCAACATTATGTATCTTCAAGTTGGTTCTTCAGCTCTTACAACGCTTGACCCATTGCCACTGTAAGAGTTGATGGTGGTCATCCTCTTCTCCTCTTTTCTTCTACCTTTCTCAGCATTGTTGACATCTCCAGAGAGTTAGGTCATTGCGTAATGTTGATTTCGGGACAATTGATGCCCAGCCCAAAATAATTCAGTGTGAAAACAGGATTCTTAGAGTAAAACTTTGTTATTTTTCAAGAGATCTGCTGCATTGTAGTGATTGATGTGTGCTGCTTTGGTGTAATTGGTTCCAGAGAACTAAGTGGGAATTGTGCAAAGATACAACATAGAATGATTGTACACAGAGAATCATAGAATTATAGGGCTAGAAGGGACCTTGGAGGTCATCTAGTCCAACCACCTGCTCAGGCAGGAAACCCTATACCATTCCAGACAAAGGGCTGTCCAGTCTCTTCTTGAAAACTTCCATTGATGGAGTATCCACAACTCTGGAGGCAAGCTATTCCATTGATTAATTGTTCTCCCTGTCAAAAAAAAGTCCTCCTTAGTTAGACTTGTATACCACTTCATAGTACTTTGCTTATCAGTTTATAGAGCCAGCACATTGCCCCCAACAATCCGGGTCCTCATTTTACCAACCTCGGAATGATGGAAGGCTGAGTCAACCTTGAGCCGGTCAGGATCGAACTCCTGGCAGTGAGCAGACTCAGACTAAAGTGCTCTCTTCTACTATTACAGCTTCTACTTCAAAGCAAACGCTTTGCATCTGTGGGCTGGCCACAAAACGTGTGACCTTTAAATGGGAAAGCCCAAGAGTTGAAGCAGATGACTTATTTTTTTGTTGCCCTCAGAAGGAAAGTGCATCAGAGTTTGCATCATGTTCTGGGCTCCCTTCCTTCTCTCGTTGCTTGCGAACGCCTCAGGTGCTGTACAAGGAGAGAGGCTGTTGGTTAGATGTTTCATCGAGTGAAAATGCTCTTTTACCCAAGACATTTTTTTAATTTCTTTGTTTGTTTCTTTGCATAGGATCCTTTGCTCAGTATGTCCTGACCCAGCCGTCATCCGTGTCTGTCTCCCTGGGACAGAATGAAAGGATCACTTGTTCAGGAAATGACATTGGAGGAAAGTATGTTCACTGGTACCAGCAGAAACCGGGGAATCCTCCTGTTCTCATTATATATAGTGATGACAGCAGGCCTACAGGGATCTCAGATCGATTCTCAGGCACCAACTCTGGCAACACGGCCACCCTAAGCATCTCCAGGGCCCAGGCTCAGGATGAGGCCATATACTACTGCCAGGTATGGGACGGTAGCAGTAGCCAGTGCACAGTGATACAAACTAAGGGGGAAGTGCGACAAAAACCTGCTTCTGAGGCATTCAACCTTCTGGGTTGGCTTGGAGAAGCTCAACCATACAAAAAAAAGGAAGGGCTTCAAGAGAAAAACAATGTCTACCTTACGACTCCTGGCCTCCCTAACCACCCCCCAGGCATGATCTTCCTGTGGTTCTCCCCTCCCTTCACACTTTTACAGACAACATCATTTCTTGACATGGAAATCATCTTGAGGAATGCAGGAGAACTTTCCTATGTTTGAACTTTGCTTGATGGCAATGATGTACCTTATGAAGGAAAGTCTACTTTTCCATGCATCCTACTTCCACTTTGGATCCATCTGATTGCTCTAGAAGTTCTAGATGTCTGTAACATGCTTTGGATGCTGGAACAGAGCCATCGGGCAGGGCATCACCCTCACTTCCTCCTGCCCAGTTTTGCTTCTTCTTGCTTTGCTTGGCTTCCCACCTGTTGCAACTGAAAAGAACACTTGAAATTGTTTTTCTGGTTGTATCACTACATATCTGCAAGGGGGGGACTCCAATCTCCCAATGGGAAAGACCCCATTGGGAAAGACCATATCCAGAAATACACTTTCTTATAGGCTATTTCATTCAGTGCCTTGCCTGAATAATTCAGTCACTGTTTTAATACAAAGCATTTCAGCAGGCAGCATTGCAAACCAATGGCTGCATTCAGACAACATGCTACGGAAAATGCAGTTGCTAATACACAAATTTGACAGTGCCGTATTTCAAAACTCTGCAGGATTGTTTGTTTGACTGAGGGACGGCAACAATTCCATTTGCATAAATGGTGACAAACCCCCCCCCACACACACACACACTCCAAATCACTGAGGATATATTCCTGGTGGGATAAGAACTTAGAAAACTTTACCACTGCTTTAAGAAAGTTTGTGTCTGAATTTCGCAAATCCGTTGTTCAAGAAACAAGATGGGGAGAAAGGCTGTTTGTAGATTTCAATAGATCTTGAGAAAGATCCTCTCCTATCCATCGTATATAAGGACAGAAAGAGGTCCATGGGGACCAAGAGCTGTGGTGGCGCAGTGGTTAGAATGCAGTATTTGCAGGCTAATTCTGCCAACTGCCAGCAGTTCGATTGTCACTGCCTCAAGGAAGACTCAGCCTTCCATCCTTCTGAGGTCAGTAGAATGAGGACCCAGATTGTTGGGGGCAAGAGGATGACTCTGTAAACCACTTAGGGAGGGCCGCAAAGTACTATGAAGCAGTATATAAGTCTAAGTCATATTGCTATTACTATTGTTATCTTACACCAAACCAGCTACTGCAACATGGTCAACCTAAATATCTCCAAGGGTCCAAGAAAAATGAGTGAAACAAGATATAAAAAGAGGAGTGGGAAACCATCTCTTTCCTTCAAGTACAATTCTTCTTATCCAGAGCCAGCTAACGAGATGCAAGCTGATTTTGCATAAAGGGCTGGGCCCAGATTCCCGCGGGTTTAAAAGAACCACGTCACTCTTCCAATCTGAGTTTCTCAGAAAGCTCACTTCTCCATCATGGCCTGGTCCCTGCTCTTCACCTTCTTCTTCCTATGGTGTACAGGTAATTTCAGAAGAATCCTCACCTCTGAATTTATCTGTGCCAGCAGTCAAGAGTTGGAAAGTATCTGCTTCATGCTGGAACTGTGGTTGGATCCAGAGATCAAAGCCACCACACCTTCCATGGCTTTCAATCTGAGCAGCTCTTCAAAAAAAAAAACCTCCAATAGCAGGTCTATACAAGGTCCACCTTCATTCTCTTCCCTTTTATCATTTTCAGGAGCCAACTCACAGTATACCTTGACTCAGCCTGCGGCACAATCCTTTCCCCTGGGACAATCGGCGAAGATCCCATGTGCCATGAGCCGAGACAGCCAAGTGGGAAGCTATTATATATATTGGTACCAACAGAGGACTGGAGAGAGTCTCAAATATCTTCTTTATGATACCGGCAGCAGTGGACGGTTCAAGGGGTCCAAGGAGACCTCTGCCAATGCAGCCTATTTAACCGTTACAAACCTCCAGGCCGACGATGAGGCTGATTACTATTGTGCTGGTAGTCATGGCAGTGGCAGCAACTGGAGGTATCACAGTGATACACTCACTTGCAGAAGTGAGACAAAAACCTCCCATTGTGCTTACTTGAGAACACTTCCTTCTTCCCCCGAACGAACCATCAACCTGGCCTGGGAAACACACAATTAGTACTTAAGAACAGACTCGGTTCTTCTCCCAGCCTTGCTAAAAATAAAGGCCCTGTCCTGTTTCACATTTGAGTAAAATGAAAAATGACAGGAATCCATTCACAATCTTCAGCACGGTTACAATAAAAAGTATTGCATTCAGTAAGTTTTTACCACGCTTTCCCCCTGTGATTAAAATTTCCAAAGATAACACATATTTCTCCTGGGAAGGAGAATAAAAGGCAGCTGGGCTGGTATTGATGTTTTTACGGGGATGCATTTCCATCCGGGAAAGAACTGCTGTTTAGATAGGAAATCGGATGTAGAATCCATCTCGAACCCCAAATCCTGTTTGGACTATAATTTAAAATATGGATCTGTATACAACTTCAAATCTGTGTTTTGTTCCTTTGCTGATTTTTTTTTAAAACAAAAAAACTTTACAGTCTATATTTCAATTATATGAAACGTGGGTCTTTTTTGACCAACCACTTCAAAAGCAGAAGAAGATGCAAATTTGGCCGAGAAAGATTGAGAGGACCACAGTCATCCTGGGGGTTTCTGCGGGTGAACCTGAACGGATCTCTTCATGAATGAAGGCGAATATAGGTGAGCCAGGATAATGGTGCAGGGTCCCATCTGAGTCCGTCCCTGGGACCAGAGGTTTTAGTCTTCTACGCTTTTGGATTTGTGCTGAAATCCATCTTCAGGGAACATCTCTCATTCCTGATAATACTATTTCTGATAAATGGCTAGCCAATCTCTTCTTAAAAGCTTCCAATGATGGACCCACGAGTTCCAAAGGCAATTTGTTCCACTGGTTAATTGTTCTCATTGTTAGGCATTTTCTCCTTAGTTCTAGGTTGTTTCTCTCCTTGGTTAGCTTCCATCCATTATTTCTTGTCCCGCCTTCTGGTTCTTTGGTAAACAACTTGGGGCCTTTAACCATTACATAGCACTTTTCTTTTTAAAAAGTGGGGTGTGGTTGTGCAGGCATGCTTCCCTGATTTTATTAAAAAAAAAAAACACATCCTTCCCCTTTTAAAAATCATATTAGAAAAGACAAAGCAAGCTGCCTGGACAGAGATTTGACCACGTGGAGGAGCTCTCTCTACATCACTAAAACATTTTAAGAGGAGACACAATGTCAGATTAAAACTGAATTTCTGAACTGGACATTGGTTGACATGGCTGTGGAGATATGAAGCCAGGAAAAAGGCTGAATTTCTGCAACGTGGATCTCAGTCTGGAAAGCAGTTTTACAGAAAGTTTTGCGGGATCGTGGATTTTTTTTCCTTCCACCCATTCCTTTGCTGAAGACATGATTAACGAACACAACAAATATGAACTTGTACGAAACATGACAAAATGGAATCAGGCCTCAGAAATGACATGTGTGGTCAGCTAAGTCTGAATATTAGTCGGGTGGAAGGAAGCACGTACAGTAGATTGACATGTCGCACAAAGAAACTTTTTTTTGTAATAATTATCTGCGCCAAATTTGACTTGGGCTGCTTGATTTGCACCCTGCCCCAAGCGTTAGACTCTCAATTTTTGCAGGAATAATCACTTGGAATCAGTTTTCCTGTTCCAAGTATGACACACAACAATTCCTGGGGATTTAAATGCTTAAAGGAGGTTACGAGTGCTTTAGAAATGTTTTTGTCTGAATTTGGCAAGTCAGTTGTTCAAGTGAGAAGATTGGGAGAGAGTCTGTTCCCTGATATCAACAGATCTTTAGTGAAGGTCGTCTCCTATCATATGCGAGGATAGAAAGAGGTCCAGGAGGATCTCAGACCAACCAGCTACTGGTCACCCTAAGTATTTCTAGATTCCAAGTGAGATGAATGAAACAAGAGGTTAAAAAGAAGCAGGACACCATCTCTTTCCTTCAAGTGCCACTTTTTATCTCAAAGCTGCTAATGAGATGCAAGCTGAATTTGCATAAAGGGGTGGGCCCAGATTCCTGGGGTTATAAAGGGAACATGGGAGTCTCCCAATCTCAGTTTCCCAGAAAGCTCAGCTCTCCATCATGGCCTGGTTTCTGCTCTTGGCTTTCTCCTTGTCATGGTTCACAGGTAATTTAGGAAGAATCCTTACTTCTGAATATACCTCTCCAAGCATTCAAGGCTTGGAAAGTATCAGGCTGAAGCAGTAACGGTGGCTTAATCCTGACATCAAAGCCACCCCCTTCCATGCCTTCCAGCCCATCGAAATTCAGCGTTGTCTGGATTTCAATCAGAGCAGCTCTTCAACAGATTCTCCAGGAGTGGATCTGTAGGATGTCCACTTTCATTCTCTTCCCTTTTTATTTTCAGGAGCCAACTCACAGATCGCTTTGACTCAGCCTGCGGCACAATCATTTCCCCTGGGACAACTGGCAAAGATCTCATGTGCCATAAGAAAAGACAGCCAAGTGGGCAGCTATACTATATCTTGGTACCAACAGAAGGCTGGAGAGCCCCCCAAATACCTTCTCTATGATACCAACAGCAATGACCGGTTCACGGGGTCCAAGGACACCTCAGCCAATGTAGCCCATTTAACCATTACAAACCTCCGGGCTGACGATGAGGCTGATTATTATTGCGCTGCTGGTTACTGGATTGGCAGCAACTGGAGATAAACACAGTGATACACAGACTTGCAAAAGTGAGACAAAAACCTCCCGTTGTGCTTACTTGAGAACACTTCCTCCTTCCCCTGAACGAACCATCAGCCCGTCACTTCCTCTCTCGGCCTTGCTAAGCATAAAGACCTTGTCCGGCTTCAGTTCTGAGTAAAATGAGAAATGACAGGAATCAATTCACAATCTTCACCCCAGTCGCCATGACCACATGGCATTCAATAACTTTTTGCTGTGTTTTTTTCCCGTCTCGATCAAAATTTGCAAATAGGTATTTCTCACGGGAAGGAAAATAAAAGGGGGCTTCAAGAGAGACAGAATGCCTGGCCACGAATCTCTCTGGGGTGAGGATTAAATTATGGATCCTGACCTCCAACATTCTTCATCATCCGGTGATTCTCCCCTCCCTTCACTCTTTCTTGACATGTAAATCATCTGGAGGAATGCAGGAGAACTTTCCCACTTTGGTGGCCTAATGGCAACTAAGCACCGTATGTGGGAAAATAGTCCTTTCCATGCATCCTGCTTCCACTTTGGATCCATCTGATTGCTCTAGAAGTTCTAGATGTCTGTAACATGCTTTGGATGCTGGAACAGAGCCATCGGGCAGGGCATCACCCTCACTTCCTCCTGCCCAGTTGGCCTTCTTGGCCACCCACTTGTTGCAACAGAAGAGAACACTTGAAATTGTTTTTGTGGTTGCATCTCTACACGCCTGCAAGTGCACCATGGTGCCAATAGATTAATGGTGGTGGGGGGAGGGAGAATCCAGTTTCCCATTGGGAAAGACCACAATATAGAGATACCCGGAAAGACACTTTTGTATATGCTATTTCGTTCAACAGAATTCACTGGGTGTTTTAACAGAAAACATTTTGCTAGGCAGTGTTGGAAACGAATGATGGCACTCAGACAACAGGCAGTGAAACATGCTCAAGTTTAAATGAGCTGTGTGAATGCAGTTGCTAATATACACATCTGACAGTGCCGTATTTCAAAACTCTGCAGGATTTTTTGTTTGACTGAGGGATGGCTACAACTTAATTTGCATAAATGGAAACAATTCCCCCCCACACACACTCCATATTACTGGGGATTTATTCTTGGTGGGATAAGAACTTAGAAAAACTTTACCACAGCTTTAAGAATTTTTTTGCCCGGATTTTGCAAATGTGTTGTTCAAGAAACCAGATTGGGAGAAAGGCTGGCTGTAGATCTCAACAGATCTTGAGAAAGATCCTCTCCTATCCATCCTATGCAAGGATGGAAAGAGCTCCATTGGGATCTTAGACTGAAGCAACTACTATGACATGGACGCCCTAAGTATTTCTAAGAGAGATAAACGAAACAAGAGATAAAACCAGGAACAGAAAACCATCTCTTTCCTTTAAGTACAATTCATCTTATCCAAACCCATCTAATGAGATGCAAGCTGAATTTGTATAAAGGGGTGGAGCTACATTCATGAGGGTTTAAAGATATTATAGCAATCTCCCAATTTGAGTTTCCAAAAGAGCTCAATTCTCCATCATGGCTCGGTCTCTGCTCTTGGCCTTCTTCTTCTTATGGTGTACAGGTAATTTAGAAAGAATCTTCACCTCTGAATTTATCTGTGCCAGCAGTCAAGACTTGGAAAGTATCTGCTTCATGCTGGAACTGTGGTTTGATCCTGAGATCAAAGCCACCACACTTTCCATGCCTTCCAACCCAACAAAATTGAGTGATGTCTGGATTTCAATCTGAGCAGCTCTTCAAAAAAAAAAAAAAACCTCCAATAGCAGGTCTATACAATGTCCACCTTCATTCTCTTCCCTTTTTTCATTTTCAGGAGCCAACTCACAGTATACCTTGACTCAGCCTGCAGCACAATCCTTTCGCCTGGGACAAGCGGCAAAGATCCCATGTGCCATGAGCCGAGACAGCCAAGTGGGCAGCTATTACATATATTGGTACCAACAGAAGACTGGAGAGAGTCCCAAATATCTTCTTTATGATACCGGCAGCAGTGGCCGGTTCACGGGGTCCATAGACACCTCTGCCAATGCAGCCTATTTAACCATTACAAACCTCCAGGCTGACGATGAGGCTGATTACTATTGTGCTGGTGGTCATGGCAGTGGCAGCAACTGGAGGTATCACAGTGATACACTCACTTGCAGAAGTGAGACAAAAACCTCCCATTGTGCTTACTTGAGAACACTTCCTTCTTCCCCCGAACGAACCATCAACCTGGCCTGGGAAACACACAATTAGTACTTAAGAACAGACTCGGTTCTTCTCCCAGCCTTGCTAAAAATAAAGGCCCTGTCCTGTTTCACATTTGAGTAAAATGAAAAATGACAGGAATCCATTCACAATCTTCAGCACGGTTACAATAAAAAGTATTGCATTCAGTAAGTTTTTACCACGCTTTTCCCCTGTGATTAAAATTTCAAACGACAACACATATTTCTCCTGAACGAACCATCAGCCCAGCTCGGGAAACGCTTACACTGTTAGTACTTAAGAACAGACTCAAGAACAGACTTAAGAACAGACTCTCCCAGCCTGGCTACAAATAAGGACCTTGTCCTACTTCACTTTTTTTTAGCAAAATGAGAAAGGACAGGAGTCCATTCACAATCTTCATCATGGTTGCCATAAAAGAAACATTACGTAATTTTTTTTCCTGTGGTTTCCCTTTTGATTAAAATTTCAAAATATAAGACATCGTTCTGCTAAGAAGGAAAATGAAAAGTCGAAGTTTGGTATCGACTTTTTTTATCTGAACAAGTTCTGCCACCGGACCTGATAAGCTGAGGATTATAGAGAAGACAAGTTGAGGGTGTTGAAGGGGAAAGAGAGATGAATGAAAGAAGAGATTAAAAAGAGAAACAGGAGACCGTGTTTTTCCTGCAGGTGCAATTCTTATCCTAATGCAGCTAATGAGATGCAAGTTGAATTTGCATAAGGGATGGAGCCAGATTCCTGGAGTTTTAAAGGGAACATGGCAGTCTCCCAATCTGAGTTTCCCGGAAAGCTCAGTTCTTCATCATGGCCTGGTCTATGCTCTTGGCCTTCTCCTTACCATGGTTTGCAGGTAATTTAGGAAGAATCCTCACCTCCAAATGTATCAAGTCTCAAGCCAACCTGCAAAGAGGGTTTAATGCTGATCAGAGACCCAGACCTTCAGGCTGATCAATATCCACAGAGATATTGACGCATGGATGAGTTTCGAATGCTACTAGCCTCCATTAGAATCAGGACAGTTCTTCAAAAGATAGTCCCGTAGTTGGTATCTGCTATTTGTACTTCAGAATCTTCCTTTTCTCCTTTCAGGAGCCAATTCACAGCATACCTTGACTCAACTTGCCGCACAAACTTTCCCCTTGGGACAATCAGCAAAGATCTCATGCGCCATGAGCCCAGGCAGCCAGGTGGGCAGTCGCAGCGTACGTTGGTACCAACAAAAGGCTGGAGAGAGCCCCAAACACCTGCTCTATGATACCGGCAGCAGTGGCCGATTCACGGGGTCCAAGGATGCCTCTGCCAATGCAGCCTATTTAACCATCACCAACCTCCAGGCTGAGGATGAAGCTGATTACACTTGTGGGTTTGGTTACAGCACTGCGAGCAGCTGGATGTCTCCACAGTGATACAGCCTTTTGCAGAAGTGAGGCAAAATCTTTGCCCTTAGCTGGTATGAGATGTGTTTGGATATTAGTAGCTCGGGCTAGTAGTTGGGCTGTTCATTTGATCTCTGAGCTCGACGATTTGACTACAAACATTTCGTCTCCATTCGGGAGGGGGGCCTTGAATTGTGCTCATCTGTCAGGGCGCTGGCCTTTAAATACCTGTTGGTGTGATGCAAACAAAGGCAACCAAATGAACAAACACCATCTGCATCACACAGACGATACTTAAACACCAAAGACTATGTATGGCCCAGAAACCACAACCAGCCAATCAAACAGCCCCAAACCTGACCATGACTCAGCAACAGCCGTACGAACAATTGACATCACACAAACAGGTATTTAAAGGTCAGTGCCCCGACAGACGAGCACAAATCCAAGCGCACTGAAGATGTTCCCCCCCCCAAATGGAGACAAAACATTTGCAGCCAAATCGCCTTGCTCAGAGATCAAATCAACAACTCAGAAATGTTTATTTCTGCTCTGAACTCATCACCCACCTGGCTTTGTAAACTTTAATGCACTGACGGTTTGAGAGGGGGCGGTGTTATCATCTCAGCCTTGGTGAACCCAAAATTCTGTTTTTTTCAATAACAGAACAGCAGAGTTGGAAGGGACATTGTAGGTCTTCTTGGATGAGAAGCGAAAAGTTTTCCCAAAAAAAAATCCCCCAAGAAAGTCCAGTGGCCTTTTGGAAAAAGCATCTTTGGGATAGGTGAGAAAGAGAAAATGAGCAGATCTTCTCCTCTGTGTGACCACCTGGAGGAGCTGCTCCACTGCACTCCACCTAAGAGGAACTGAGACCAGAACATCCGATGCAAAAAGCAACAACTTAATTTTACTTCTATCAGATGCACCCTTTTGCTTTAAGCTTAAGGCAAAAATTTCAAGGAACTGGAGATCTTTGAATGAATTCAAGCAGAGAGAGCAGTTGCTTTCACAATCATAGGTGGTGGCAGAGACATGAATAAGCCCTCCTGGATGGGCACCAGCCCTTTGGCTTTCTGAAATCTTCAAAGTTAAGGAAATAAAACTCTATTCCCTTGAGAGAAATCCAGAAGGATCAGCCCTGGCTCCTGAAGCCCAAAGTCTAAAACCAGAATACTGAACTTATGAACGCTATGTGTTTCCCACTCTCCGCCTGAGTCCAAATGAGCTGATACACCCACCTGGATATATGATTGTACATGGCTAGAAAAGGTGGATAGAGAAAAATTCTTTTCTCTATCACACAATACCAGGACAAGGGGGCACTCCCTAAAGCTCATAGCTAAGAAAGTGAGGACAAATAAAGGGAAATATTTCTTCACCCAGAGGGTCGTTGATTTATGGAATTCACTTCCAGAAGGGGTTGTGACAGCTGTCAGCCTTGACAGCTTCAAGGCAGGGTTAGACAGATTCATGGATGCCAAGTGTATCGGTGGTTATTAAAACGGATGTCCATGTGCTGCCTTGATGTTGGTTGAGGCAGGCAGGATTCCCTTGAGTCCCATTTGTTGGGGGTCAAGGGAAAGGGAGGGTTTTGCCTTCTCCTTCTGCTCAGGATCCCCATGTACAATTGGTGGGCCACTGTGTGACACAGAATGCTGGACTCGATGGGCTTTGGCCTGATTCAGCATGGCTCTTCTTATGTTCTTATGTTCTTATGGCTGATCCTGAAAAAGTTAAGCATGCTCAGAGCTGGTAAAAGCTTGGATGGGACACGACCAAGGACTCCTCTTTCTGAAGTATAGCATCACAGTGTCTCTAAGATAACTTCAGCCAAGGGATTTGAAAAGCATCACCTGTCTGAAAGTCCATCTCTGATGGAAGATATGCTCCAATGAGAAGTCAGGAAAGAGGGAGGAGGAGCTAAGCATGCAAATAGTTTCTGAACCAAGCAGACTCGATCTTGGGAGCCCCCAATAAAGTCCACTTGCTTTAACACAGGGGCTCAATCTCCAGAAGCTTGAGAACTTCTCAACATGTTGGCAGCATCTCTCATTGTCCTTCTGGGGATCTGGTGCACAGGTGAGTGAAGGGCCACCTAATACAAGACCCCTGCTCATGTTATCAACCCAAGAACACAAACTTAGAGCTTCATTCTTTCCCCAGGATCCAGTTCTCAGCCTACAGTGATTCAGGAATCCTCCATGTCACCTTCCCAAGGAGAGTCAGTCAAACTCTCTTGTTCCCTGAGCAGTGGACAAGTCAAATCTTATTTCCAATCCTGGTATCAGCACAAAGAAGGAGGTCCTCCCAGATTCCTTTATCGTTACTACAGCAGTGCAAGCGCAGGCTCTGGAGACCTCAGCCGCTTCTCTGCCTCCAAGGAAAACAACCAAAATAAATGGTATTTGACCATCAGGGACATCCAGGCAAACGATGAGGGCATTTATTACTGTGCTGTGTGGTATGGTGATAGTAGCGTGCTCCACAGTGATGCAAACCTATGAGGAACTGAGACAAAAACCTCCCAATGCAAGAAGAAGCAGCAGCGTTGAAGAGTCCTTTTAATGTTCTCAACATCCCTTTTCTCTCAGGTTGAGACAGGAGCTTCAGTGAAGCTGGCCAGTTCTTTATGAAGAGCAGAGAGAGGCTTCCCTTGATAACAGAATAACAGAGTTGGAAGAGATCTTGGAGGTCATCTAGTCCAACCCCCTGCTCAAGGAAGAAATCCTATACCACTTGAGATAAAGGTTTGTTCAGCCCATTTGTCTGCTTGACGTGATGCCATGCTTGACTCAAACAATTCCTCTTTGAAGCCTGCACAGCACTCACGGACAAGTCCATCAGCTACGAGTTGTGAAGGGCTTGTCTCCCTCAACACAAATCTCATGGGCTGACAAAGGAGGTTCTCCCCCAATTACCTCCCTAGTTTGCACAACACTCTCTTCGGACAGGAGCTGGACCCATAGCAGGACCATCATTTCTCTTCTTTCAAGCTTTCTAGATCCCAGTGTGGGGATGGCTGCAGTCACTTGAGATTCAGAGAGTCACAAGGCTGCTTGGAAAAAAAAAACACAAAGGAAGTTCCTAAACGGTGCTTTAACCATCTTTAACACAAAACAAAGCGTTAGAAGAGAAATCTGGAAGACTTCAAAATTCATTTCAGTTTAATTCCTTCTTCACATGGAACAGACTCCCAAAAGATGTCTACTTTGTGCCCCATGCCATTGGTTGCTGCCTACACGGGAACAAGGGAACATCTACCTTTCATGGAATATTCACGTATTTAGTCATTTAAAAGAAAGAGCATGTTTTGAGAAGACGATTCAGTCCAGAAAGAGAGAAAAAATCGCTGGTCTTCTGCTCTCCGTGACCACCTGGAGGAGCTCTTCCACTAGCCTACTAACCTTTAATAAAGACCTTACAATCTTTTCAGAGCTAGCTCTAAGATTACTGCAATCTAGAAGGATCATCCAAGTCCCCCGAAGCCCAAAGTCTTAAACCAGAACCCTGAAATTAGGAACCCTGTTTATTGTTCCCACACTCCACCTGAGTCCAAATGAGCTGATACACCCATCTATACACAGGATTGTGCATGGCTAATCCTGAAACAGCTAAGCAGGGTCAGAGCTGGTCAAAGCTTGAATGGGACACTATCAAGGATTCTCTTCTGAGTAGCCCAGGATCACAGCATCTCTATCTTAGTTCCAGGGAAGGAGATTTTGAAGCATGTCCTGTCTGGCAGATCTACTCTGTGGAAGACATGGACCAATGAGGGGTCAGGAAAGCAGGAGGAGGAGCCAGGCATGCAAACAGATCCACCAACAAGGAGGCTTGATCTAAAGAGCCCCCCAATAAAGTTCACTTGTGTCAACACAGCAGCTCAATCTCCAGAAGGCCAGAAGGCCTCAACATGTTGGCTGCATCTCTGATCATCGTTCTGGGGATCTGGTGCACAGGTGAGCGAAGGAACACCCAATACGAGCATCTTCCCCAAATAATGTGAGCAAGAACACAAACTTTTGGAACGGTCCTTTCGCCAGGATCCGGTTCTCAGAGTAGAGTGACTGAGGAATCCTCCATGTCATCTTCCCTTCTCTTCCTTTTCTCCTTTCAGGAACCAACTCACAGTACACCTTGACTCAGCCGGCGGCACAATCCTTTCCCCTGGGACAACCGGCGAAGATCCCATGTGCCATGAGCCGAGACAGCCAAGTGGGCAGCTATACCATATATTGGTACCAACAGAAGGCTGGAGAGGGACCCAAATATCTTCTTTATGATACTGGCAGCAGTGGCCGGTTCTCGGGGTCGAAGGACACCTCTGCCAATGCAGCCTATTTAACCGTTACAAATCTCCAGGCTGACGATGAGGCTGATTACTACTGCGGTAGTTATTATGGCAGTGGCGGCAACTGGAGGTACCACAGTGATACAATCACATGCAGAAGTGAGACAAAACTGTTCCCTGAGCTGTTTTCCGCCCTGAACCTACCATCCACCTGGCCTTCTACACTTTGATGCACTGACGGTTTAAGAATTGGCAGGGTTACAAACTCAACCTTGGTGAACTGAAAGTTCAGATTTTGCAACAAATGTCAATTCATTGTTAAACAAAATAAATACAACACAAATGATTCCAATCTGTTTTGCTCATCTTACTTCTACAATGAAATTCATTCCAATCTGGGGGAATCTCAGTTGTATCTATCTTCTGGCTATCTGTCTATTTATTCTCTCTCTGTCTCTCTCGTGTGTGTGTGTGTGTGTGTGTCTCTCTCTGTCTGTCTCTGTCTCTCTTTCTCTTTCTTTGTCTCTGTCTCTCCCTCTCTCCCTCTCCCTCTCCCTCTCTCTCTCTGTGTCTCTGTCTCCGTCTCTCTCTGTGTCTTTCTCTCTCTCTGTCTCTCTCTCATCTGTCCATGTAAATACACACTCCAATGTGATAAACATAATCCTCTCCCCAAAGATCTACTTTGGTCAGTTCTGATGGCATCTAAAGAAAAATCATTCCTTCCAGATTTGTGAGTCCCTGTGTAGGAGGAGCAACAGTTTCTTGTGACAAAGAGGCTGGATGTGGCTAGATGGCTGGATGTGTGACAAAGAGGCTGGATGTGGCTAGAGGCAAATACATAACACTTGAAGACCATGGTTTACTACCCTCACTCTTAGAACTGGACAACGGGAATGTCAACAGCATTTTGACCCACCCTCCTTGTGACAAATAGACGGAGCAACAGATAGACTGAATGTAGCTGACCCTGAATAAACTGAGGAGAGGGTCTTGCCACTGTCTTCTTCAAGGATGCTTTTTGAGATCTCCAGGAAGAGTTGGGGATAGTCAATGCCTCAAACCGCCTACCTTGCTTCCATGCCAGGGGGAGAAAACAGGATCCAAGCTGGTCCACTCCTAGACCAACAACTAACCAACCATCCTCTACTATCTCTCAGGAGACACCCTGATGCTAGAAAATAAGTAAGCATCTCCTGCGTGAAGGCTCCCCTCTATTGGGAGACATGAACCAATGAGAAGTCAGGAAAGGAGGAGGAGGAGGAGGAGCAAACCATGCAAATGGGTTGACCTAAGAAGCCCCCCATAAAAGGTACTTGCATTGACACAGGGGTTCAATCTCCAGAAGTCCAATAACTTCTCAACATGTTGGGAGCCTCTCTGATTGTCCTTCTGGGGATCTGGTGCACAGGTGAGTGAAGGGCCAGCTAATACAAGACCCCTGCTCATGTTATCAACCCAAGAACACAAACTTAGAACTTTACTCTTTCCCCAGGATCCAGTTCTCAGCCTACAGTGATTCAGGAATCCTCCATGTCACCTTCCCAAGGAGAGTCGGTCAAACTCTCTTGTTCCCTGAGCAGTGGACAGGTAAAATCTTATGAACAGTCCTGGTATCAGCACAAAGAAGGAGGTCCTCCCAGATTCCTTTATTATTACTACAGCAGTGCAAGCGCAGGCTCTGGAGACCTCAGCCGCTTCTCTGCCTCCAAGGAAAACAACCAAAATAAATGGTATTTGACCATCAGGGACGTCCAGGCAGACGATGAGGGTACTTATTACTGTGCTGTGTGGTATGGTGGTAGTAGCGGGCTCCACAGTGATACAAACCTATGAGGAACTGAGACAAAAACCTCCCAATGCAAGAAGAAGCAGCAGCGTTGAAGAGTCCTTTTAATGTTCTCAGTTCTTCAAGCAACATCCCTTTTCTCTCAGATTGAGACAGGAGCTTCAGTGAAGCTGGCCAGTTCTTTATGAAGAGCAGAGATAGGCTTCCCTTGATAACAGAATAACAGAGTTGGAAGGGATCTTGGAGGTCATCTAGTCCAACCCCCTGCTCAAGGTGGAAATCCTATACCACTTGAGATAAAGGTTTGTTCAGCCCATTTGTCTGCTTGACATGATGCCATGCTTGACTCAAACAATTCCTCTTTGAAGCCTGCACAGCACTCACGGACAAGTCCATCAGCTAGGAGTTGTGAAGGGCTTGTCTCCCTCAACACAAATCTCATGGGCTGACAAAGGAGGTTCTCCCCAAATTACCTGCCTAGCTTGCACAATGCTCTCTTCGGACAGGAGCTGGACCCATAGCAGGACCATCATTTCTCTTCTTTCAAGCTTTCTAGATCCCAGTGTGGGGATGGCTGCAGTCACTTGAGATTCAGAGAGTCACAAGGCTGCTTGGAAAAAAAAAACACAAAGGAAGTTCCTAAACGGTGCTTTAACCATCTTTAACACAAAACAAAGCGTTAGAAGAGAAATCTGGAAGACTTCAAAATTCATTTCAGTTTAATTCCTTCTTCACATGGAACAGACTCCCAAAAGATGTCTACTTTGTGCCCCATGCCATTGGTTGCTGCCTACATGGGAACAAGAGAACATCTACCTTTCATGGAATATTCACATATTTAGTCATTTAAAAGAAAAGCATGTTTTGAGAAGACGATTCAGTCCAGAAAGAGAAAAAAATCGCTG
The DNA here is from genome assembly GCA_034064705.1 of Bothrops alternatus. Lineage (NCBI taxonomy): Eukaryota > Metazoa > Chordata > Lepidosauria > Squamata > Viperidae > Bothrops > Bothrops alternatus. The sequence continues at coordinate 198,355 of JARGCV010000958.1, forward strand.
GTCTTCTCCTCTCCGTGACCACCTGGAGGAGCTCTTCCACTAGCCTACTAACCTTTAATAAAGACCTTACAATCTTTTCAGAGCTAGCTCTAAGATTACTGCAATCTAGAGGGATCGTCCAAGTCCCCCAAAGCCCAAAGTCTTAAACCAGAACCCTGAAATTAGGAACCCTATTTATTGTTCCCACACTCCACCTGAGTCCAAATGAGCTGATACACCCATCTATACACAGGATTGTGCATGGCTAATCCTGAAACAGCTAAGCAGGGTCAGAGCTGGTCAAAGCTTGAATGGGACACTATCAAGGATTCTCTTCTGACTAGCCCAGGATCACAGCATCTCTATCTTAGTTCCAGGGAAGGAGATTTTGAAGCATGTCCTGTCTGACAGATCTACTCTGTGGAAGACATGGACCAATGAGGGGTCAGGAAAGCAGCAGGAGGAGCCAGGCATGCAAACAGATCCACCAACAAGGAGGCTTGATCTAAAGAGACCCCCAATAAAATTCACTTGTGTCAACACAGCAGCTCAATCTCCAGAAGGCCAGAAGTCCTCAACATGTTGGCTGCATCTCTGATCATCGTTTTGGGGATCTGGTGCACAGGTGAGCGAAGGACCACCCAATACGAGCATCTTCCCCAAATAATGTGAGCAAGAACACAAACTTTGGGAACGGTCCTTTTGCCAGGATCCGTTTCTCAGCGTAGCGTGACTGAGGAATCCTCCATGTCATCTTCCCTTCTCTTCCTTTTCTCCTTTCAGGAACCAACTCACAGTACACCTTGACTCAGCCGGCGGCACAATCCTTTCCCCTGGGACAACCGGCGAAGATCCCATGTGCCATGAGCCGAGACAGCCAAGTGGGCAGCTATACCGTATATTGGTACCAACAGAAGGCTGGAGAGAGTCCCAAATATCTTCTTTATGATACTGGCAGCAGTGGCCGGTTTTCGGGGTCGAAGGACACCTCTGCCAATGCAGCCTATTTAACCGTTACAAACCTCCAGGCTGAAGATGAGGCTTACTACTATTGTGGTGGTGGTTACAGCAGTAGCGGCAACTGGAGGTATCACAGTGATACAGTCACATGCAGAAGTGAGACAAAAACTCTCCTCTGAGCTGGCTTCTGCCTTCAACCTACCATCCACCTGGCCTTCTACACTTAGATGCACTGACGGCAGCGTTATCATCTCAACCTTGGTGAACTGAAAAATCCTGATTTTGCCACAAATATGTTGTTTTCACATATGGTTTTCAGCATGCTCTCCCACCTCTCTGCTTCCAAAATGACCTCCATAAACCAGCTAATTTATCTTAAACAGGAGCCTTGCCAGTAAAGAAACTGGTTACTATTATGAAATAAATCCTAATGCTATCTCTCATGCATGCAAATAAAAATACCTCTTTCCAGCTTCATATTCTGTAAGAAGAATCTCTAAAAAGCCACTCTACCTGACTTCACATTTTCTCCATGGGTGGAGACTCTGTGGAGCAAAATACGATGGTAAATCCAATCCCTTGAAACAACGTTAATATAAGGCTGATGGGTTCTGCTGTCCTTAGAGAATGGCTTGGTGTTTTCCTGTGGTTTGGGCTTCAAACGTTCAGCTTCAAAAAGTTCAGCTTCAGAAGTTATGTGGTTTCACAGAAGTAGATGCTTAGGAAAATCCCACAGATCTCTGGAGACTTCACCGATAGTTCATAATTTCATTGTGTGGCTTTGCGGTTGTTTCCTGATCCTTTCATTGTATCCAAAGGTCTGCCCTGTAATGACAGCTTTCAAACTATTTAATATTTTAATTGCAATATGGAAATGAAGCTGTATTGTATGTGGACAAGTTGATAGGTTGATAGGAAAGAGAGAGAGAGAGAGAGAGAGAGAGACAGACAGACAGACAGACAGACAGACAGACAGACAGACAGACAGACACAGAGATAGATAGATAGATAGATAGATAGATAGATAGATAGATAGATAGATAGATAGATAGATAGATAGATAGATGGATGGATGGATGGATGGATGGATGGATGGATGGATGGATGGATGGATGGATGGATGGATGGATGGATGGATGGATGGATGGATGGATGGATGGATGGATGGATAGATAGATAGATAGATAGATAGATAGATAGATAGATAGATAGATAGATAGATAGATAGATAGATAGATAGATAGATAGATAGATAGATAGATAGATAGAGACAGATATAGATGAAAGATGGATAGAGATAGATAGATAGATAGATAGATAGATAGATAGATAGATAGATAGATAGATAGATAGATAGATAGATAGATAGATAGATAAAATTGTAGGCAGCAATACATACAATCTTCATTATATTAAATCATATCCCTCAAATCTATAAAAAAATAAAGGATGGATTTTAACTTCTGCCCATACCCAGGACATGTCACATTTTATTGGTATGTCATTCCCTGAAGAATTTGGCCATCCTACTCAATTTTTTGCAATTTAAAAAAAAATGAGAAAACAGATCTTTGTTATTATTGAATACTGTCCAGGTTACCAAAATGTATTCAGTTGTACACCTCATTTTATAGCACACTCCTGCACAGGGCTCCCAAGAAATCCATCCTTCGCCTAAGAATACAAGAATATCCATTATTTTTTTTAAAAAAATAAAAATGTATTGTTAAGGTGGCAAGATGGGCTATATATACATTCGCCAATGTTTACGTCACTTCCTTTCCAGTTTGGCCTATATATAGTCACAAATGTCGATTTGAAGAGTTTTTCTTTTAAGAAGAACTTTTTTTTGTTTGTTTGTTTTTTCTTCTGCTCACCAAAAGGTGTTTATTCCCCAGTGACCATTTTTAGCATCTGGGTAGCAAAAGACATTTTCACTTCTGTTTTTCTGCTTAAGTGACTTGTGAAGCATCAGGAATGGTTAGTAACAAGCCTTCAAGTCTGCTGGCCGTCCGTTTTGTGCCTTTTTTTTTAATGCAAATGAAGCTGGATTTAATTTTTTTATTCAGTTTCAAAAAATGAATACAATAGGCAATTCTAGCTTCAGTGTGTGTTATAATGTTTAGCCCCAGCTGTTTAATACATAACTGTTTTATGGATTTTAAGAAGCACTTTTTTTTTTAATTGCCAATAAAAGTGTATGGCTAATATTTGTTTATTTTTTTAAAAAATTCTTTTATTAAAACAATCAACATTGAACATAAAAACATATTATGCAGCAATCATCATGGCACCTGATATACAATACTAAGTATTAGTCATTGAAAACGTCTGAATTAGTAAGCCTTTTTCCACTCCTCGCGTCTAGCCTCAACTATACTCCTGTTACACTTTGTTTGATTGGTGTTTCTCTTATCTGGTTCAATATTAATGTGATCAACATTAAACCAAAGATCCTATTGCTAAACAATCATCCTAGAACATAGCATACAACATTAGGTATTAATCTTTGTAAACATCTGTTTTAGTAAACGTTCTTCCCTCCTCCCTTCCATCTTCAAGTATACTCCGAGTACCTTTTGTTTGGTTGGTGTTTCTCTTATATATGGTCTATCTACTGTATCTAGTCTATTGCATATTGTTCGTTTGCGCTTCTGAATTGACTTCATCCCATTACTAGTGCAATCTTTTATAGTCCCTAACCAGAGATCCTGAGGTAAAAGTTTCATATCCTGAGGTAGAGATTCAGTCCACTTTAACAATATTAAAGCAAACAACATTAGTCATAAGGTTATGTTAAGAGGCATTAGTTATAGAACATATACATTCAACATTGGGTGTTAGTTTTTGTAAACATTTGATTTGTTAACCCTTCTTCCACTCCTCTGTTTTATTGGAAGGAGGAAGATGGAAAACTAAAGTGTCCATGGAATTTCTTTGGGTCTGCTGCCACCTTCAGGATCTGCCCAGAGCAGAAAAAAAAAGCACCCATTTGCAAGTGTTTGATTGAAAATGAAAGTTGGAAATTTAAGATGAGCATGCAATACCATTCAGAATCATCAGAGGGGGATAAATGCTTGCTGTTCTATATCCAGATAAGAAAAAGAAGGACCAGGGGAAGACACGATAACAGTGTTCCAATATTTGAGGGGCTGCCCCAAAGAAGAGGGAGTCAAGCTATTCTTCAAAGCACCTGAAGGCAGGGTAAGAAGCAATGGATGGAAACACAGGAAGTATTAGTACCACTTCACAAGGCCTTGGTAAGGCCACACTTGGAATACAGCATCCAGTTTTGGTCACCACGATGCAAAAAAGATGTTGAGACTCTAGCAAGAGTGCGGAGAAGAGCAACAAAGATGATCAGGGGGCTGGAGGCTAAAGCATATGAAGAAGGGTTGCTGGAACTGGGTATGTCTAGTGTAGTGAAAAGAGGAACTAGGGAAAACATGATAGCAGTGTTCCAATATCTGGGGGGGCTGCCCCCCCAAAAAAGGGGGTCAACCTATTCTCCAAAGGCCATGAAGGCAGGACAAGAAGCAACGGACAGAAACTAATCAAGGAAGAAGCAACCTAGAAACAAGGAGAAATTTCCTGACAGTGAGAACAATTAATCAGTGGAATGGCTGGTCTTCAGAAGTTGTGGGTGCTCCATCACTGGAAGTTTTTAAGAAGAGACTGGACAACCATTTGTCTGAAATAGCATAGGCTTTCCTGCTTGAGCAGGGGGTTGGACTAGATGACCTCCAAGGTCCCTTCCAATTCTGTTATTAATGCAGGAACCAGCACAGAACGTCCCTCGTCTTCATTAAAGCAGCCCACATTTTTTTCCCCGGCTTCTAAAGTCTAAAAGTCTAAAAACAGATGCCTGAATTTTAAGAAGTCAGTTTGCTAAAGTTAAAGCATGGGACAGCTTTTCCAGGCTTATCCAGATGCTTGAAAATTGATGGGCAATTTTATTTGCTAGATAAAAGGCACCTTGCTTGGCTCTTACATGTGGCTCAGACCAATTCTTCCAAACCCTAACATGTGTTTTAAATTCACCTTTCAGTTTTGATTCATTTTCGGTCTCAATGGCAGCAGGCTACAGTGAGACATTTGATTAAGACATTCAGTTCTGGACAACAATAGACCTCTATCCACAGAACTCTGCCCTGGGCAGGGGGTTGGACTAGAAGACCTCAAAGGTCCCTCCCAGCCCTATTATTCTATGTTGTAACCCCACATCAGTTGACTGAATCCCTACCCCAAAGGAGAGGAATTCATTGCCTGATTCAAGGACTAGTATCTATGCTTGCTGCAAGGATGCCTTCCTATCTCTAGCACTCTACAATACATTCAATACTTGTTCATCATAATCGTTCATCAGTGATCAACACATGAAAATTATAGATCAGGGGTCTTCAAACTTGGCCCTTTTATGACTTGTGGACTTCAACTCCCAGAATTCCTCAGCCAGCATGCACACTGGCTGAGGAATTCTGAGAGTTGAAGTCCACAAGTCATAACAGGGCCAAGTTTGAAGACCCCTGTTATAGACCTCACGAGAGAGAGAGAGAGAGAGAGAGAGAGAGAGAGAGAGAGAGAGAGAGAGAGAGAGAGAGAGAGAGAGAGAGAGAGAGAGAGAGAGAGAGAGAGAGAGAGAGAGAGAGAGAGAGAGAGAGAGAGAGAGAGAGAAGCCAAGGTGACAAGCATCCAGCCAAATCAGAGTGAGAAGCATTCAACGTAAATATTTTGAGGAACTATTTAAGTAGCATCTCATTAACATGAAGGAGGAGCTTCCCTGCTCCACCAAAACAAGCAAGAAGGATATAAAAGATGAGGAGATACACTTTCATCTCCATGGTAGATCTATTTACTCTTCTTCTGGGCCACCAAACTTCATCACTATGTTCTGGGCTCTTTGTCTTAGTGTCTTGGTGGTGTGGTCCAAAGGTGAGATCATGTTATATGGAATTGCTTTCAAATAGCTGTAACTCGTGAACTAAAAGTGTGTAAAACTTTTCTTTCTGTTTTCGTCTAGGATCAACCTCACAGAGTGTGCTGTCTCAGCCTCCATCAGCCTCAGTGTCCCCAGGAAGCACGGCAAAATTGGCCTGCATCTTGGGCAGTGGGGTCAACGTTGGGAGCTACAGGATATACTGGGTCCAGCAGAAGCCTCCAAGTTCTCCACATTTTCTCTTACACTACCACACAGATTCGGATAAGGGTCAAGGCTCTGGAGTTCCCTCTCGATTCTCCGGTTCCAAAGACAGGTCCACAAATAGCGGCTATTTAACCATTTCTGGAGTTATGAGCGAAGATGAGGCTGATTATTATTGTGCCATCTGGCACAGCAACACGTTTCACAGTGATGCCTTCTGATGGAGAAGTGAGACAAAAACCGTCCTTCCCATTTCTACAAGCATGTTGCTTCTGAAAAGCAAAATCTCTCCTTGAGTTTTTTTTTCAGCTGCAGAGCAACCTCTAGCAACTCAAAAGTTTTTTCCTATTCAATTTTCTAATTTTAATTAAGTTCTAGCACTTTCTCACATTTTATCGCCAGCTGCCCAGAATCGTCGTTATCAGTGAGATGGGTGGCATAGAAATTTAATAAAATAAATAAAATAACAGAATTGGAATTGGAAGTCTTCTAGTCCAACCCCCTGATCAGGCAGGAAACCCTATACCATTTCAGACAAATGGTTGTCCAGTCTCTTCTTAAAAACTTTCAGTGTTGGAGCATTCACTGCTTCTGGAGGCAGGTTGTTCCACTGGTTAATTGTTCCAACTGTCAGGAAGTTTCTCCTTAGTTCTAGGTTGCTTCTCTCCTTGATGAGTTTCCATTGCTTGCTTCTTGTCCTGCCTTCAGGTGCTTTGGAGAGAATAGCTTGACTCCCTCTTCTTTGTGGCAGTTCCTTAGATATTGGAACAACTATTAAATTAATGGTTCATCATCACAGCCCCCAGAAATCCCTTGGACACCTCACAACCTTGTGATAGCAATCCTCCACCCGATTAGTTTTGAACAACATGAGGGGTCCTTGGTGCCTTCTCCGCTTGTTTTTCTTGAAGATGTTCCATTACCCCAACCAGGTAACATGATCAATGCTTGTGAAACCCTAACCCTGATTACGTTATCTAGTTTGGGTAATGGAACATCTTATCGGCATATTTGAAGGATCACTCAAATGAACAATATATGATAGACTGGAAACATTGGATAGACTACATACAAGAGAAACACCAATCAAAGAAAATGTATCTGGCTTATAGTTAAATCTGGACATACGGAGTGAAGAATGTTTACAAATTTAAATCGATTGTATTAAGCTGGATAGCAGTTAACTTGATTTTCCCCCTGGTTTACATGTACAAATATACATCTATCGATTAATGGAAGATATATATTAAATAGACTAAGAATGTACTTGTTGAAGGGATGGGTATATTGACATGAAAAATATTAATTTTAATAAGAAGACTTGTTTGTTTGATGTCCGATAGATTGATCTGAAAAGATAGCTAAACTTGGACACACGGAGTGAAGAAGATCTACAAATTTAAAATGATTGTATTAAGTTGAATGGCTTTAACTTGAACTTTTTCATTGTTTACATGTACAAACGGATATCTAATAATAAATAAAAAAATTATTAAAAACAAACAAAAAAAACACCAAGCTCAGCGAGCATCAAGGATCCCTCATTTCAACCTTGATCTATAAATATTCTACAAATGGTCATTGTTACTCATTGGATCTTGTTTCAGTTTCAACATAGATAAGGAAAACGTAAAGATAACCACTTTACACATTTTGCAAACGTCTGTGGGTCAGTTTGCCCTCACATATAATGAAAACACCCACAAACACATGAAATCCAGAAGTCCAAAAAAACAAACAAACCATGGATAAAGAACAAGATACTTGGCACCATAGATAAGTTAAACCTTCATTCTCTATCCTCTTTGAAGTCCGTTTATTTATTTCTTGGACTTGCATTCCCTTGCAATCAAAAGAGACTATTATTATTATTTATTTATTTATTTATTTATTTATTTATTTATTTAATTTCTATGCCGCCCTATTCCGGAGAACTCAGGGTGGCTCACAACATGATAGAAATCACAATGAAATACATAAATATAAATATATAAATATAAAAACCCCGAAGTTAAAAAAGAAAAACCAATCATTCCACAAACATACACACAGACATACACTGGCTAGGGGCAAGATGTTAGCTGCCCCAGGCCTGCCGGCAGAGGTGTGTTTTAAGTAATTTACGAAAGGCAGAGAGGGTGGGGGCGACACGGATCTCTGGGGGAAGTTGGTTCCAGAGGGCCGGGGCTGCAACAGAGAAGGCTCTTCCCCTAGGCCCCGCCAGGCGACACTGTCTGGCTGACGGGACCTGGAGAAGGCCGACTCTGTGGGCCCTAACCAGCCGCTGGGATTCATGGGGCAGCAGACGGTCCCGTAAATAACCTGGTCCGATGCCATGTAGGGCTTTATAGGTCATAACCAACACTTTGAATTGCGTTCGGAGACCAATTGGCAGCCAATGCAGCTCGCGGAGTGATGCCGAAATGTGGGCATTTCTAGGCAAGCCCAACAGTGCTCGCGCGGCTGCATTCTGCATTACCTGAAGTCTCCGAACATTTTTCAAAGGTAGTCCCATGTAGAGAGCATTGCAGTAGTCGAGCCTCGAGGTGATAAGGGCATGAGTTACTGTGAGAAGAGACTCCCGGTCCAAATAGGGCCGCAACTGGTGCACCAGGTGGACCTGGGCAAATGTCCTCCTCGCCACAGCCGAAAAATGATGTTCCAAATTTAGCTGTGGATCGAGGAGGACGCCCAAGTTGCGGACCTTCTCCGAGGGGGTCAAAAGCTCCCCCCCCAGGCTAATGGACGGATAGATTGAAATATCTTTGGGAGGCAGAACCCATAGCCACTCTGTCTTGTCGGGGTTGAGTTTGAGCCTGTCCATAACTCATATACAATAGAAGTATAATCAAATGCCCATGGGAATTAGGCAGTATATAAATTTAACAAATCATTATAGAAAAAAATAAAACTCTTAATAAAGCAAAATGCCACAGCAATAATGCATTCAATTCAACTCACTCCGGTACAGAATTCTTTACTTAAAAAAATAATAGGGAGAAAGTAATCAGGTTGCCTTGCATGTCATCACAAGTGTTGATTTGATGAGTTTTTCTTTTAAGAAGATCTTTTATTTTCTTTTTCTTCTTCTAACCAAAAAATGTGTTTATTTCCCAGTGACCATTTTGAGCATCTGGAAAGCCGAAGATATTTTCACTTCTGTTTTTCTTCTCAAGTGACTTGTGAGCATCAGGAATGCTTAGTAACAGCCTTCACATCTGAGCTCGGCTGGCAGTCTTGACCTTTTATATCCTGTATTTTATTTGGAGGAGGAAGCTGGAGAAACAAGCCGCCTTTTTGGCATCTCTTTGGTTCTGCTGCCATCTTCAGGATTTCTCCAGAGTAAGATGGTTGCAACAAAGAGAGCTGAAATTTTAAAATGCACATGCAACATTATTCAGTACCATCGGAGGGGGATGTGACCTAAGTCATCAGCATCCCCCACTTGTATTCTGATACCCAGATTATGACTGAAAAACAACTGAAAAGCCAGATCTTGCCAGCAGATGGTGAAATAGGTCAAGAAGACACCAACTCAAGATGTTCAATTGCCCAAGAAACTGCTGATACAGTTCTACAGAGGACAGCTCAATGAAGATGTCAACCCAATGCGCAGCAGCAGTAAAAAAAAAAAAAAGCAAATTCCATGCTTGGCATGATTAGGAAGGGAATCGAAAATAAGTCAGCAAGTGTTGTATTGCCTCTGTACAAATCGATGGTGAGACCACACTTGGAGTACTGTGTACAGTTCTGGTCACCGCACCTCAAGAAGGATATAATGGAACTGGAAAAGGTGCAAAAAAGGGCTAATACTTAGTGTTGTATTTCAGGTTCTATAATGATGGCTTCTTAATACGATTTTATGTTTAATGTCGATTGTTTTAATAAAAATAAAAAAAAATTTTAAAAAAGGGCAACAAGAATGATCAAGGAAATGGAGTGCCTCCCTTATGAAACCAGATTGCAACGCCTTGGTCTCTTCAGCCTTGAAAGACGGCGCTTAAGGGGTGACTTGATCGAAGTGTATAAAATCATGCATGGGATAGAAAAGGTGGATAGAGAAAAATTCTTTTCTCTATCACACAATACCAGGACAAGGGGGCACTCCCTAAAGCTCATAGCTAAGAAAGTGAGGACAAATAAAGGGAAATTTTTCTTCACCCAGAGGGTCGTTGATTTATGGAATTCACTTCCTGAAGGGGTCGTGACAGCTGTCAGCCTTGACAGCTTCAAGGCAGGGTTAGATAGATTCATGGATGCCAAGTGTATCGGTGGTTATTAAAACGGATGTCCATGTGCCGCCTCTATGTTGGTTGAGGCAGGCAGGATTCCCTTGAGTACCATTTGTTGGGGGTCAAGGGAAAGGGAGGGTTTTGCCTTCTCTTTCTGCTCAAGATCCCCATGTACAATTGGTGGGCCACTGTGTGACACAGAATGCTGGACTCGATGGGCTTCGGCCTGATTCAGCATGGCTCTTCTTAGGTTCTTATGTTCTTAATTACCAAGTCTAACATTTGTACTTTTATAACTATCTGCTTTGGTACAGCCCCCAAACAGTTCAGGGTTTTTAACTTAGTTCTTTTCACATAAGTTTAACATTAATCATCAAAACCTCATTTTGAAGAGAAACCAATCAACGTTTCGAAATCGAATCATAATCCAAATCTAATCGCGGGCATTTCCATATTGCTGAACTTTTTGTGTGATGTTCAGGTGCGAACTGTGTTTATTTATTTGTTTTTAACAATTTCCTGAAATTTGCACAATTCTTTTTGCTGAAGTGTGGTGTGTTGTCCTTCAGGAACTACTGTTTATTTATTTGTTTGTTTATTTGTTTGTTTGTTTGTTTAAACTTATATGTTGTTCCAGAGAATGCAATATATCTCTTCAATCAAGCCGGCCTGGCCTAGATCTCCTCGGGTTTTAAATTTTTAAACAAGGCTGTTCGAAGGTTTTAGAATTGGGTTTTTAACAGGTTTTTAGTAACAGCCTTGTATTTATTTAATTTAATTTAATTTTAAATATTTATTGTTTTATATGTTTTTATTCGGTTGTAAACCACCCGGAGTCCTACGGGAGAGGGGCGGTATAGAAATTTAATAAATATAATATAATATATATAATATAATATATATATAATATATATATATATATATATATATATATATATATATATATATATATATATATATATATATATATATATATATATATAATATCCAATATCTTAATATAGAACGTCATAATCAAATAGTTGTACATATTAGCCAATATAATCAGATCACGCTGAATTGATTGGTCTTCCATCTAATGAGTAAATTAGCAAAAAAAAAAATCCTCTTTGGACATTCCTATATTGTAAAAACGATGGAATTCTCTCTAACCAGACTTTTCTTACTAGAAGTAACTGTGCTACTATGGAAATACTCTTAACTTCCAGTCCTGAGCAGAGCTTTGGATTGATGGCTTACAAGCCTTTTCCAGTGTTGGTTTTAACAATGAATGTTGAATTCTAAGAAAATCTGTTTCAGCGTGTGTGGTGCTCTGATAATGACCGCGAATTCTCTACCTTTCCCTTTCCAGCCACGAACTGTACGTCACTGACAGATGTTTGGGCCATGGAGGACCTCACCCCTTCTCCACCTGAGGAGGCTGATGGACAGAAAATGCAAAGTCATATGGTAAGAAAAAACGGTTCTTTGTGGTTTCCGAAAATGCCAGATGCATCTGATGAACGTTTGTTGTTGAAGATTACCAGATGCCTTCAGAACTGGAGAAGGGAGTACTCAAGCTTTGTGCGTATGAACTGGGCTAGATGTGGATTACATTGATCACGTATCTTTCTCTTCCTCCTGTGGTGGTTTCCATGGAAATCTTGTGGATCTTCTGGCTGGCCAGGAAATGGGATCGCTTGGCCATATGGACGCCATTTTGAATAGCTCTTCTCTAATGGATATCTTAATGGTGATAGGAATGCAAACAGGAAAGCCTCTCTCTTTTTTAAGCCATTATTTTAGGCTGCAGGTACCACTCAATGCCTTTCAAGTAAAGATAAATTGATGATTTAATTGGATTTACAACAAAAGGTCACACAACACTCCTGCTTAGGAGCCTACGTTTATAATTGTAGGTGGATTTTGGTATCTTTCTGTTTCTATCTCTCAGATTGACCATTTTCTGTGGCCACTAAATATGCCTTTATATTTAAAGCAGTTTCAGGGCCATTTTCTTTCTTTACTTCTTCTTCCCTAAAGATTCATCATACTTCTGGATATATTCGGCCTCCCTTGATCTTTCCAAAACCTCTTATTTGTGGATAATGTTATTTTGAAAATTTAAAAAACCTGCCTTTGGAAAATGGAGAAGAACGAAGCTAAATGGATTATAATTTTCCCAATCAGAGAGCAAGACCTGTTCTAGAAAAACTGTCTTCCTGCCTCAAAAGAGAATTGCATTGTGGTTTCGGATTAATGCACAGGGATCTATCCAACATCCACTATTTCTAAGAAAAAGTTTTCATTTGTAAGTTCCACTGGATGAAATGGATGAGTTTTATTTTACCGTCTTCTTCTCTGCCTCCACCATTAATTTGTCAAAGATGCTACAAAGAAATCCCTTCTTTGGGGTAAAGTATTTGGAATAGTTCTGGATGATCCAAGATAGGTCTGGTTCCGGGATGAAAGCACCTTAATTCTTCTGATTCAAAACATCAAAGAAAGTTCACAGTGGACCTGGAATTCAGGTAGGAGGGGAAATTGCTTCCCTATGGCTTTAATCTCTCTTCAGTTATGTTATGCCTAATTGTTACAATCTAAATTATTCACATGTGAGTGTATTTAAGAAAGCAGTGACATCATTTTATTTCTAAAATCAATTATTATTAAGCAAATATTTGAGAATGGAAGAGCAATGTCAATGATGGGTTGAAGAGAGTGTGGAATTCATGGACATTCATGGGAATAGATTATTATATAGTATTGTTGCGTGGCCATTACTTGATGTGTGGCAAAAGAACTTGAATGACAGCGATAGGTAAGTCTCTTTAAAATACCGATACAATTGTTTTCCAACTGTTTCTGGATTGGATGATGATATGATGAAGGTGTTATCCATTCAGTCATGTCCAGTTCTTACTAATTCTATGGGCCGGGGCTCTCCACATCTTCCAATCTTGCGCTACTTAGCGTTGTATAAAGAACACTCAAACAGATGAACTAATGTAACCAAGCATCTGAGAATGGGAGAGAAAATGTTTGATGATGGAGTGTTTTGATCAGAGTGTTCCTTCTCTTTGCGGGATTAGTTTAGTGGGAAAAATTGCAAAGAACTTCCACAGAATATGCAATCCAGCTCGTTCAAAAAAAAGAAATTTGGAAACACGATTGTGTTTGCCAAGTGAGTAAGTTTTGGAAAGCGAATTATGACTTTGAAAAAAGAACTTAGTAGAAGCGAGGGTGGTCCAACTCAAAACGGCAAAGCCACACAACTTGATGGAGTTAGGAGAGATGGCTAAATTGACTGCTTTGATTAAAGAAAAAAACACAATTGCTTTTGTTTCTACTTGGAAACCCCTTCTGGTCTTTTTCCTTGAGGTGGAAAAATAAATAAAACTTTGATTTTAGCTTTTGCCGATTAGATAGGTGCATTGTTATAAAAATGGCTAGTTTATATTATTTTTCCTCCCTTATTTTCCCATTATTTTCTTTTGTATTTTGTATTTATATTATATTTTGATAAACTAATAAAAAAATGAACTAAAAAAATGACCAAGTCCATACTCCCTACGAAGTGAGCAATAGACTTATGTATATATAAAATCTAAAAGCAGAAAGCAGAAGTAAATGTTTTTGTATGGTCATTACTCACTGTGTGATTATCTTCGGGGGTGGAACCCAGCTTACAGTCACAGGTAAGTCTTTTTAAAATGTCGATATACTTGTTTTCCTACTGTTTCTGGATTGGATGATGATATGATAAAGATGTTATCCATCAGTCACGTCCAACTCTTAGTGATTCTATGGCCCTCTTAACCAAATATCTGAGAATGGGAGAGAAAATGTTTGAGGATGAGTTGAAAAGAATGTGGAATTTCATGGAAACATTTGGAGCAGAGTGTTCCTTCTATTTGCGGGATTACCTTAGTGGGAAAAATTGCAAAGAATATGTGATCCAGCTTGCCTGCTTGCTCAAAAAAAAAATGTGGAAAAATATGATTGTGTTTGCCAAATGCGTAAGTTTTGCAAAGCGAATTATGACTTTGAAAAAAAAATAAAATCCAAGATCAGAAAGCAGAAGTAAAGTTCTAGAGGAGATATTTTGTATGGCCCTCACTCACTGTGTGTATATCTTCGGCTCTGGAACCCAGATGACAGTCACAGGTAAATCTTTTTAAAATGCCAATACAATTTTTTCCCAACTGTTTGTTATTTTAATTTGTGGTGTTGTTGTTGTTTTTCTTTTCTCTGTCTCGAATGAAGCATCTTCAGCATAGCTCATCAGTTTACGTTAAAAAATGCTGGGTTTTTCTTTGATGTTGAATAAAGAACTCTCAAATAGATTAAATATAAAGGGGGGTTGTCTTTTTTGAGCTGATTAAGTCTGAAATATAATATGCCCTTACTTGGATTAAGCCATGTTTACAAATAGAGGATGAAGTGATCCGACTATTTGTGTTCATCACATTTTGCTTTCGTGATCCTTTTTTTCTCCAAGGTGTTATATTTTTTCCCCTAAAAAGCATGCTCATGTATCCTTATTGTGTTTAATAGTTTGTCTCTCACTGTCCTTTCCTTTTCAAGAAAACAAAATCCAGGTGATGATGATGGCAAAATATCAAGCAGTGTTGTACACTTCTTCAATATCTCGTTTTATTTGCACATAGTTAATTTAAAGAGGATTCAGCTCATTAGATAATTTAAAAATCGAATCCTATCAAGTCTTTTTGATTGGTCAAAAAATGAATGCAGTAAAGTAGATGTAAACAAGTCAATGTAAGAAAAATAGCAAAAATATATCGAGTCTCTCTAATCTTTTTGTGTTCATATATGTTTGTGTGTTGCGAAATGTTAGAATGTGAGTTTCCATGCCGTACATGATTTTAAGGCAAAAGGCAGTTTTGAAGAAATAGAGAAATAGAACTTGTAACCTTAAATAAAATTCAGCTTTTCCATTGCTTGAATGTTTAGATTTCTTTATCTAATTGCAAATATTCCTTCTGCTAAGATCTGAACTGAAGGGATAAAATGAGGGAAGGTTGAGATAATCTTTCAAGCTCTAAACAGATTTTTTTTCCCCTATGAAAATAAATCCTAGACAAGTATTTGTGAATTTGTGTTAAGTCCAGCACTGATCATTCTTTTTTTTTTAAAGCATCTGTGGCTAATGTTTTGGTTCATAGAGTTGAGGTATATCAGCTTAAAAATCATCTTAAAACATTATTTATATAATATTAGTACCTATAATCAAAATATCTTGAAAGGGATGCATTGCTTGGCAATTCACCAATCATAAGCAAAACCTTCTGATCTTTTTTTTTTTAAAAATCATCTTACAAAACTGAATCTTCACATTTGTTTTACTTTGTAAATGGGAAAGTATTTTTTTATAAATAGAGGTGAAATTTCACAGAGATAAAATGAAACATAGGGCAATCTGGAGCTAGAGAATTTGAACATTGCATACGAAAATTACTAACTCTCAAATTTCAGTGGGATAAAATCTTGAGTTTGGTTTGGTTTTCTTGTTTTGTTTTAATTTTACCTTTATTTTGCTTTAAAAAACCAAATGCATCGATAAAAGATGATGGTAGTATGACTTGGCAATAGAAAGTAAATGCATAGTGAAAGGAATAAGAGACTTTCTTATATCAATTGACAGTCAACAGCATTCAGTGCTGATCAGAATTTTGCTATCTATTTTAATTTTAGGTCCCCCATGTTCAAATCCATTCTTAATCCCATTAGGAAAAATATCTGTTTTCTCCTTGTCTGAGATAGACAAATAATTCCTTTGCTTTAAAAAAAAACTTGGAATCACCCAGGGATCTTCCAAATGTTTAATTAAAACTAGGACACTGAAACTAACTTTCATACCCCTTTTGCCATTCTTAACGATCATATTTCAGTTTGCTGATTTTACAACCCATTACAAACTAGCAAAGGAATGGGAAGTTTTATACAGATCTTGTCTAGATTATTTATGGTATTAGTATATATATTCTCTCTCTCTCTCTCTCTCTCTCTCTCTCTCTCTCTCTCTCTCTCTCTCTCTCTCTCTCTCTCTCTCTCTCTCTCTCTCTCTCTCTCTCTCTCTCTCTCTTTCCAGAGATGAAATCGGATAGGTCCAAAATTCTGTAACTTCATTTGCTTCCTTGATTATTGATTGATTGATATGATCCTTAATGTGTTAATATTGTGTTCCATGTATCTGTTTATTAACTATCAGGAAATTTCTCTTTAGTTCTAGGTTGGTTCTCTCCTTGCTTGGTTTCCATCCATTGTTTCTTGTCCTGTCTTCTGGTGTTTTGGTTAATAGGTTGACCTCCTCTTCTTTCTGGTAGCCCCTGAGATATTGGGACACTGCTATCATGCCACCCCAGTCCTTCTTTTCATCAAATCAGACACACCCAATTCCTACAATCGTTCTTCATATGTTTTAACCTCCAGTCCCCTTGATTGTTATAGTTTAACTTAAAAGATAGACTTCTGGAAGTTCTGTAGTTACTATTTAGAGATGATATCAGAAGGACCAAATTTGAATTTTGAGACGACTTATCTATCAAAGTTTCCCAAGCCAACCACATTTATCACTGAAACCTTATTTTTAAAGTGGCTGTTATTAAACACAGAGAAAATAACTCCTTTACTTAGTTTTAACTTTAAACTTTAACGTTATTTAGTTTTAACTTTAACTTTTTCTCATTACGATTTTATTTTGTTGACTCTTGGTGACTGTCTGGACAAATCCCTGAAGTTTTCTTAGCAAGGTTTTCAGAAGTGGCTTACTTGCCTGCTTCTTTCTAAGGTTCAGAGAGAAGGATTTTAAGTTCAGCTGGCTGAGGAATTCTGGGAGTTGAAGTCCACAAGTCTTAAAGTTGCCAAGGTTGAGAACCCCTGTTCTAGATGCACTTTAGGCACAAAGCCAATGGGTGACTTTGCTCCAGTCCTTCTCTTTCAGCCTACAAAGGCAGCAAAGGCAAACCACTTCAGTTCACAGCAGTAACCACAAGAATCATTAGTAGACTGGGAATGGGAAATCAAATCATATCATAGGAAATCACCATTTTACTTAGATCCCAACACCAACACAAAAGAGTTTCTCACTTAATCTCTTTTGTTCATTCATTCAAACTACTGTTGTTTGTTCAGTTGCTAAGTTGTGTCTGACAGTCACTAAGTTGTGTCAACGGAGGCATAGAAACAAAATCACGTGAAATGTGAGTACCGCTGTATAAAGCCTTAGTAAGACCACTCCTGGAATACTGCATTCAGTTTTGGTCACTGTATTACAAAAAGGATGTTCAGAGGACAAAGTGCAAAGAAAAGCAACTAAGATGATTAAAGGCCTGGAGACATATGAAGGACGGTTGAAGGAACTGGGTATGGCCAATCGAAAGAAAACAAGGACTAGGGATGACATGCTAGCAGTATTCCATTATTTCAGAGGGCTGCCACAAATAAAAAGGGGATCAAATTATTTTCCAAAGTCCAGAAGGCAAGATAAAAAAAAAACAATGGATGGAAACTAATCGAGGAGAGAAGCAATCTAGAACTAAAGAGGAATTTCCTGGCAGCGAGAACAATTAACCAGTGGAACAGCTTGCCACCAGAGGTTGTAAGATGCTTCATCATTAGAGGTTTATAAGAAATAACGGGACCTATCTGAAATGGCATAGGGTCTCTTTGCTTGTCAGACATTTGCAAAAGGGTATCACAGGACCCCCTCCCCAAGACACTGCAACCGTCATGAATACATGTCACTTTCCAAAGATGTGAATTCTGATCAACTGACGATGGGGATGATGCAAAAGATGCAAGTGGAACAAACTGTCATAACTCACTTTGTCCAGTGCTGTTATCATTTTGAACTATCACTAAACGAATGGTGAAAAGTAGAGGGTTGTCTCTTGATATGGCATCAGTCTTGTTACTCTGTCAAGGTCGTGTTGAGATTTTAAGATGCAGTGTGGAACTTCATGAGATCTTCCTCTCTTCCAGGTCAGCCCACCGTATCTCCTTCGGTGCAACTCTTTGCTCCTTCCCCGGAAGAGATCAGAAGCCCGAACCCACATACCGTGGTCTGTGTCCTGACCGGATTTTACCCACCTAGTTTCGTCCTGCAATGGAAATGTGATGATAAAGTGATGACATCTGATGTGGACACAACCAAGGCCACCAAGCAAGGGGACAATTACATTGCCAGCAGTTACATGAAACTGAGTGCACCTGCCTATGAAAATTGTGGCACTTTCACCTGTACAGTGAGGCATGAAGGAAAGACCATTGAGAAGAGCGTGTCAAAATCTGGAAGTTGTTAACTCCGTCATGTAAGCTCTCCTGCCATTCGGCAGGAGACAGGAGTCCCTTCTCCTGGGCTCTCATTCATTCTTTCCTAAACTTTAGTGTGATCCACAGTGTCTCTTTCTATCCCATGTAGTTACACTCTTTGTATCCCCTCCATGCCTTCGCCCTTCAAACCGATTCCTCCCCCCCCCTCTTGATCTGCTACCGGTAGATTCTACTGTCAGCACATTAATAAAGATGGATGTATTTCATGTGTGTGATTGTTTCATTAAATTCACCAAGAATACACAGCTATATAAACTTGGTTATCTTCGAGGAAAAGCAGTCTGTTTCCAAGATCCAATTTTGCCCAGTTAAACAGTTACCAAAAAAAACCCCTAGGTCTGATTCTCTTGGGAATATCAAAAACCATCATCTGGTTTTGGACCCTACACGGGTGTTGCAATAAATTCACACATGAATTCTTCTCAAATTTCAAATGAAAATACCTTGTCCTTTAGTAGCAATGCTAGCAGATTTGGGAATATATGAGACCACGGCAGCCCTTCCAATAACTCCGCGTCCTCCAACTGATACACAGTGATACATAGTTGAACTACTATCTCTCAAGTCATATCCACAGCATATCCTTAATTCATACAAAAAGTGGTAATACAAGCATATATAAAAGGGGAAAACACGTTGACAATCATGGAAGGGCCCAAGCAAGGCTAGAAGTAAATATTTGGCCATTGGCTTCAAAATACCTGGGTGTTAGCCATTTAATAAGAATACTTCTATCTCTTCGTCATGACTGGGATTCATCAGATCCAGGAATTGGTGTTTTAGCTCTGATTGACAGTTCAAGTACAGAGGGCATTTTATTTAATTTAAAAAAAACCTTGTGGTAAGATGGCCCACCCATACATTTGATAAATAAATAAAATAAATAAACAAATGAAGTAGGCTTCTAAATTGGAGCAAATACATACTCACCTCATCGTATGGCAAACTGATCAGGTGTCACCAAACCAGTATCTAGCTAGGAAACCCACATGCAAAGGCAGGTTTAGTTGTTTACACGGACTGCTTGCAAATTCAAAGCTATTTGGGGAATATTAAAAAAAAATATTCCATTGGTCTGGTTGAATATTGCTCAAGCCCCTGACAAGATGTTTCTTTTGTCATTCTTCAGAGTTACAAAATAAAAAATAGGAGACAAGAGAAGAAGCATAGATGAGTTTTAAGCATCCACCTAGACATCCCAGATTCTTTTCAGACCTATGAATTACTCTAGGTCCAAGGGCAGTGTCTCAAACATTGCATTTCCACTCTCTCAGAAAAAAGCCCTGGAAGAAGATCTGAAATCTTAGGAGATGTTGTCCCTATCCTCTCTATGTGTAAAAGCTTATTTTGCAAACTATTCCAGCACTTCCATTCTCAAGGTCATCACACAAGCACAATGGAGCATTCCAAATCTCCACACAAGGCACAATATTAACAACAAGATACGACTTCTTGTATTTACAGTTATGTACAGATAAGCATGTAGAGAATTGTAACTCATCCGGAAAAATCTCAGTTGTCTCTCTATTTCAAAAGTTATTTTACAACCTAACCCAGAGTTTTCATGAAAGTACACATTCTAAAGGACATCACACAATCACAATGGAGCAGTCAAAATCCCCATACTAGACATAACGTTGACTTCGTGGTATGATCTCTTATATTTACAGTTAAGGAAACCTCGGATAAGCATGTGGAGAATTGTAACTCGTTCAGAAAAATCTTGATTGTCCTTATTAGAAATTCAACAGGTAGATCTGAATATAAGCAGGCAGAAGCCATGGTTCAGGGCCTTCCTCATATAACGTATCCCAAGAAATTTAAAGCTAGCTATCTGGAATGATCCGCTGAGCTTTGAATGTCAAGAACATTTAAATTGGATGAGCCCGAATCATAAAGGAGAAACTTCCTAGTGTTCAATTTTCTGATGGATCTACTGAAAACTATTCTTAACAGTGGACTACAGTAATCATACTTCAGTGATCAAACTGTACTTCAAGAACAGATCCAGTGCATTGGGTGAAATCCATCAAAAACAATTACAGCATAGACAAAACTTCAGTTTCTACAAAGTGACTTTTCACACTTTTTAAGCATACTTTATATTTTTTAAACTGGCAAAGCTGCAGACACTTGGGCTTCTTTCACATAATCTTGAAGGAATCTACCATCTGCCTGCATCCAGAAAGAAATCGCTTCAGGAATTGAAGTTCTCAAAGACCTGAGATCTTTATAAATCACTAACAGATCCTTCTTTTAGTGCTCCGAAAATGGACCATTGGTTTCTTTTTCCAAAATACATTCCATGGGATTTAAAAGACTTGAAATGACCATGTCAAGGAGACCCACCACTTGCTCAAGAGCATCAAGAGAGAGTAGGTTTATGTACAGCTGTGTATCACTGTGGTGGGTGTTCGGAGGAGGAACCGACCTAACCGTCACAGGTAAGTCAATTAATTGATCCCAAATCTTTCTTTCTGCGTGTGATATTTTCATTTTTTTCATCTTTTTCCTCCTCTTTTCCTATTTTGGCTCCATGCACTTTGATTTTAGGGTTGCTTTTGATTCATCAATGGTGATGTTTTTTTCAGTGAGAATTGAACATTTAGCCCAAGTCAGGACAGGTGGATTCGAATCTATATTGTTTCGTCTTTCCTGTTCGCACTTTGATTTTCGAGATCAGGGTCAATGAGATCCCGAGAAATCTCACTGATCACTATATTTATACTCAGGCATAGTTTTTTTTCTGTGGATTAACGGAAAACAGAGAGATTAATTTGTATTATGTTCTCTTCAATGGAACTGAGTGGGATTGGCTGGGATTTGACTTTAGCACCCTGTGTTTAGATTTCCCAAGTGGAATTAAGTAAGCCGAAGTATGATCCATGGTCAATCTGTTCTTTTGCTTTATCATTTGGTTTAAAAAAAAGTCTCCCTCATCCTACAGCCTCTGAAAGACAAGGCAGAGGGTTTAATCTTCCATCGTCAAAATTACATTAAAATGTTGGAATGTCTGATCAATCGTCCATCATTCATTCCAACAGCCAAATCAGCCAATGAAAGGAAGTTAACCCTTTACTTACATATCCTGATGTTTTCTTGTTTTTTTTCTCTCTCTTGTTTTAATTATTTATTCAAGGTTGTTTTTTTTTTTTTGTAACCACCAGCTTCAACGGACTCTGTGCTGGGATTTCCCTTTGATTGAAAAAGGGATCCTCTGCAGGATCTACTATTAGATCTAGAGTTAGATTTATGCACCTTCACCTCTGCCAAATTTTTCAGATTCAGCCGCAACCTGGGAAATTTTATAATGATATAAGCGTCTCTCAGACTGTGTAGATAAATGGGTTGGATAGCCAAAACCATAGATTCAGAGGGGATTGTTTTCTCAATGGCTCAAATTTGCAGAAATGGGTATGCGAATTAATCTGAATTTCTCCGTTGTGAGCTCCCTTCCAAAACAATCTTCAAAGGGGTAAATGAATATGGAATGATTGTGAAAGAAACAAAAGTGGTATCTAACTAATGTGTTGGGTTTCCAACAGGAAGATAAACGGCCGTTTGCTGGAATTGTCTTTTCCTATTTTTTTTTTCGAACTAATAAGATCAACCACCTTCCACATCACACCATAATTCTCATTTACTCCCCTCAAAACTGATAAATTGGGACAAGACTAAAAGTCAAATTATTTAACACAGATAAGTAACACAGTATGCAACTAAAGGACTAGAAATTGTGATGTTATCTCTTTTGCAGATGTTCAGAGTTTTGTTATTTTTCTCCTGCATGCATTAAACCAATGATAAAAAGTTTATATCTATCATTTGAGATAGATCCCTTAAACAATTGATTAACTGGGTGGGGAAAATGAGTAACCTCTTATAAAGAGTAAGATGACTTTGTGGGGGACATCTGCAGGAAATGTTACTGATGGCACACATATCATATGCATTCTTTCAATTCAGTGACCTGGAATAAGGAGATCAAAAGAACATTTCATCAGTATCGGGCTATGGGAACCAACTCAGAATAGGTTTTCAAGTCATTTCTCATCCTGTTGGGATCTAACATAAATTGCAGATCTCTTAAGACGTTCTGCACGAAATGTAGAAAGAAATCTGGGTTAGGAGATAGGGCCACGTTTTCTTTGGCATTGAGTTTAAATGTTCTTACAAAGTTGGGTTGACATGAAACTCAACTCTAAACATTTGAACCACTGAGTTTGAATGTTTCTGGAAAGCTGGGTTGGCATCAATGCATTCCATGAAACTCAACTCTATTTCTGCCCTTTAATTCTCTTGGGCAGTCAAAATGTGTTTCCTAGGAAAAGGATTCATACTTCAGCTCACATAATTGACTATTCCAGCACAGAGAAAGAACATCACTGCATTCAGGAACTAAAAATAATTTTATTTCTCTTCCTCTCTCTCAAACTCACCCATGTAGAGAGAAAGAAACCAACATGGGGGTAAGCAATCTGCATAGACAGAAGGCACTTAGTTTCTAATCTTCCTCCGGGCATTACAGAGATTTTTTTTCTAAAAAAATCTAATTCCTTTACAGGTTGTACTTCTCTCTAAGCAATGCTGTTGTCCAGATGTGGTCTTGATGCAGTCCCATTTCTCTTCCACAAAATGCAAAGAAAAATAATTGCTGCTCAAGCAAGATTAAAATTATCAGAAAATTATTGCTCTTTGAAATGTTCTTCTAAGAGAAATAATTTTGGAAAGTAACTCCCCTGCGGATACCTGCAGATATTCCTAAGTGGGAACATGCAGGAAATCTTACTCTGATGGAAAGAATTTCTGGTTCACAGAACTAACTACAAGAATTGTTGGTAGGCTGCCAATGATTTGGGAGAACAAATCGTTTAAAATAAAAGTTTTATTTAGGCTCCTATACCAAACAATAGGAATCTCTTTTATCCATGGTACATAATAGCCCCCTGTGGTGTTAGAATTACCTTCTGAGTGCAAAGGAAGTCACCCAAATATCTCCTCTAACTTTTAAATAATGTTTTTCTCTCCCTTAAGAAGGGGGTCTTATGATTTTTTTATCAACTTGCCCACGTAGTGTTTTGAGAAATTTTGCCTTGACGTTTTCCCCGCTCCCTCCCCTGCAGTCTTGATGAGGGAAACTGTCTATACATTTATCAATCTAGTTACTTGTGTTTTAAGATGCAGTGTGGAACTTCATGAGATCTTCCTCTCTTCCAGGTCAGCCCACCGTATCTCCTTCGGTGCAACTCTTTGCTCCTTCCCCGGAAGAGATCAGAAGCCCGAACCCACATACCGTGGTCTGTGTCCTGACTGGATTTTACCCACGTAGTTTCGTCCTGCAATGGAAATGTGATGATAAAGTGATGACATCTGGTGTGGAAACAACCAAGGCCACCAAGCAAGGGGACAATTACATTGCCAACAGTTACATGAAACTGAGTGCATCTGCCTATGAAAATTGTGGCACTTTCACCTGTTCAGTGACGCATGAAGGAAAGACCATTCAGAAGAGCGTGTCAAAATCTGGAAGTTGTTAACTCCGTCATGTAAGCTCTCCTGCCATTCAGCAGGAGACAGGAGTCCCTTCTCCTGGGCTCTCACTCATTCTTTCCTAAACTTTAGTGTGATTCACAGTGTCTCTTTCTATCCCGTGCAGTTACACTCTTTGTATCCCCTCCATGCCTTCGCCCTTCAAACCGATTCCTCCCCCTCCCTTGATCTGCTAGATTCTACTGTCAGCACATTAATAAAGATGGATGTATTTCATGTGTGTGAGTGTTTCATTAAATTCACCAAGAATACACAGCTATATAAACTTGGTTATCTTCGAGGAAAAGCAGTCTGTTTCCAAGATCCAATTTTGCCCAGTTAAACAGTTACCAAAAAATCCCCTAGGTCTGATTCTCTTGGGAATATCAAGAACCATCATCTGGTTTTGGATCCCTACACGGGTGTTGCAATACATTCACACATGAATTCTTCTCCAGTTTCAAATGAAAATGTCTTGTCCTTTAGTAGCAATGCTAGCAGATTTGGGAATATATGAGACCACGGCAGCCCTTCCAATAACTCCGCGTCCTCCAACTGATACACAGTGATACATAGTTGAACTACTATCTCTCAAGTCATATCCACAGCATATCCTTAATTCGTACAAAAAGTGGTATTACAAGCATATATAAAAGGGGAAAACACGTTGACAATCATGGAAGGGCCCAAGCAAGGCTAGAAGTAAATATTTGGCCATTGGCTTCAAAATAGCCATTTAATAAGAATACTTCTATCTCTTCGTCATGACTGGGATTCATCAGATCCAGGAATTGGTGTTTTAGCTCTGATTGACAGTTCAAGTACAGAGGGCATTTTATTTAATTTAAAAAAAACCTTGTGGTAAGATGGCCCACCCATACATTTGATAAATAAATAAAATAAATAAACAAATGAAGTAGGCTTCTAAATTGGAGCAAATACATACTCACCTCATCGTATGGCAAACTGATCAGGTGTCACCAAACCAGTATCTAGCTAGGAAACCCACATGCAAAGGCAGGTTTAGTTGTTTCCACGGACTGCTTGCAAATTCAAAGCTATTTGGGGAATATTAATATTCCATTGGTCTGGTTGAATATTGCTCAAGCCCCTGACAAGATGTTTCTTTTGTCATTCTTCAGAGTTAATTCCTTATTCCCTGATAAATAAAAAATAAAATAAAATAAAATAAAAAATAGGAGACAAGAGAAGAAGCATAGATGAGTTTTAAGCATCCACCTAGACATCCCAGATTCTTTTCAGACCTATGAATTACTCTAGGTCCAAGGGCAGTGTCTCAAACATTGCATTTCCACTCTCTCAGAAAAAAGCCCTGGAAGAAGATCTGAAATCTTAGGAGATGTTGTCCCTATTCTCTCTATGTGTAAAAGCTTATTTTGCAAACTATTCCAGCACTTCCATTCTCAAGGTCATCACACAAGCACAATGGAGCATTCCAAATCTCCACACAAGGCACAATATTAACAACAAGATACGACTTCTTGTATTTACAGTTATGTACAGATAAGCATGTAGAGAATTGTAACTCATCCGGAAAAATCTCAGTTGTCTCTCTATTTCAAAAGTTATTTTACAACCTAACCCAGAGTTTTCATGAAAGTACACATTCTAAAGGACATCACACAATCACAATGGAGCAGTCAAAATCCCCATACTAGACATAACGTTGACTTCGTGGTATGATCTCTTATATTTACAGTTAAGGAAACCTCGGATAAGCATGTGGAGAATTGTAACTCGTTCAGAAAAATCTTGATTGTCCTTATTAGAAATTCAACAGGTAGATCTGAATATAAGCAGGCAGAAGCCATGGTTCAGGGCCTTCCTCATATAACGTATCCCAAGAAATTTAAAGCTAGCTATCTGGAATGATCCGCTGAGCTTTCAATGTCAAGAACATTTAAATTGGATGAGCCCGAATCATAAAGGAGAAACTTCCTAGTGTTCAATTTTCTGATGGATCTACTGAAAACTATTCTTAACAGTGGACTACAGTAATCATACTTCAGTGATCAAACTGTACTTCAAGAACAGATCCAGTGCTTTGGGTGAAATCCATCAAAAACAATTACAGCATAGACAAAACTTCAGTTCCTACAAAGTGACTTTTCACACTTTTTAAGCATAGTTTATATTTTTTAAACTGGCAAAGCTGCAGACACTTGGGCTTCTTTCACATAATCTTGAAGGAATCTACCATCTGCCTGCATCCAGAAAGAAATCGCTTCAGGAATTGAAGTTCTCGAAGACCTGAGATCTTTATAAATCACTAACAGATCCTTCTTTTAGTGCTCCGAAAATGGACCATTGGTTTCTTTTTCCAAAATACATTCCATGGGATTTAAAAGACTTGAAATGACCATGTCAAGGAGACCCACCACTTGCTCAAGAGCATCAAGAGAGAGTAGGTTTATGTACAGCTGTGTATCACTGTGGTGGGTGTTCGGAGGAGGAACCGACCTAACCGTCACAGGTAAGTCAATTAATTGATCCCAAATCTTTCTTTCTGCGTGTGATATTTTCATTTTTTTCATCTTTTTCCTCCTCTTTTCCTATTTTGGCTCCATGCACTTTGATTTTAGGGTTGCTTTTGATTCATCAATGGTGATGTTTTTTTCAGTGAGAATTGAACATTTAGCCCAAGTCAGGACAGGTGGATTCGAATCTATATTGTTTCGTCTTTCCTGTTCGCACTTTGATTTTCGAGATCAGGGTCAATGAGATCCCGAGAAATCTCACTGATCACTATATTTATACTCAGGCATAGTTTTTTTTCTGTGGATTAACGGAAAACAGAGAGATTAATTTGTATTATGTTCTCTTCAATGGAACTGAGTGGGATTGGCTGGGATTTGACTTTAGCACCCTGTGTTTAGATTTCCCAAGTGGAATTAAGTAAGCCGAAGTATGATCCATGG
This sequence comes from Bothrops alternatus, assembly GCA_034064705.1. Classification (NCBI taxonomy): domain Eukaryota; kingdom Metazoa; phylum Chordata; class Lepidosauria; order Squamata; family Viperidae; genus Bothrops; species Bothrops alternatus. The sequence goes on from JARGCV010000958.1 coordinate 225,468, forward strand.
TCAATCTGTTCTTTTGCTTTATCATTTGGTTTAAAAAAAAGTCTCCCTCATCCTACAGCCTCTGAAAGACAAGGCAGAGGGTTTAATCTTCCATCGTCAAAATTACATTAAAATGTTGGAATGTCTGATCAATCGTCCATCATTCATTCCAACAGCCAAATCAGCCAATGAAAGGAAGTTAACCCTTTACTTACATATCCTGATGTTTTCTTGTTTTTTTTCTCTCTCTTGTTTTAATTATTTATTCAAGGTTGTTTTTTTTTTTTTGTAACCACCAGCTTCAACGGACTCTGTGCTGGGATTTCCCTTTGATTGAAAAAGGGATCCTCTGCAGGATCTACTATTAGATCTAGAGTTAGATTTATGCACCTTCACCTCTGCCAAATTTTTCAGATTCAGCCGCAACCTGGGAAATTTTATAATGATATAAGCGTCTCTCAGACTGTGTAGATAAATGGGTTGGATAGCCAAAACCATAGATTCAGAGGGGATTGTTTTCTCAATGGCTCAAATTTGCAGAAATGGGTATGCGAATTAATCTGAATTTCTCCGTTGTGAGCTCCCTTCCAAAACAATCTTCAAAGGGGTAAATGAATATGGAATGATTGTGAAAGAAACAAAAGTGGTATCTAACTAATGTGTTGGGTTTCCAACAGGAAGATAAACGGCCGTTTGCTGGAATTGTCTTTTCCTATTTTTTTTTTCGAACTAATAAGATCAACCACCTTCCACATCACACCATAATTCTCATTTACTCCCCTCAAAACTGATAAATTGGGACAAGACTAAAAGTCAAATTATTTAACACAGATAAGTAACACAGTATGCAACTAAAGGACTAGAAATTGTGATGTTATCTCTTTTGCAGATGTTCAGAGTTTTGTTATTTTTCTCCTGCATGCATTAAACCAATGATAAAAAGTTTATATCTATCATTTGAGATAGATCCCTTAAACAATTGATTAACTGGGTGGGGAAAATGAGTAACCTCTTATAAAGAGTAAGATGACTTTGTGGGGGACATCTGCAGGAAATGTTACTGATGGCACACATATCATATGCATTCTTTCAATTCAGTGACCTGGAATAAGGAGATCAAAAGAACATTTCATCAGTATCGGGCTATGGGAACCAACTCAGAATAGGTTTTCAAGTCATTTCTCATCCTGTTGGGATCTAACATAAATTGCAGATCTCTTAAGACGTTCTGCACGAAATGTAGAAAGAAATCTGGGTTAGGAGATAGGGCCACGTTTTCTTTGGCATTGAGTTTAAATGTTCTTACAAAGTTGGGTTGACATGAAACTCAACTCTAAACATTTGAACCACTGAGTTTGAATGTTTCTGGAAAGCTGGGTTGGCATCAATGCATTCCATGAAACTCAACTCTATTTCTGCCCTTTAATTCTCTTGGGCAGTCAAAATGTGTTTCCTAGGAAAAGGATTCATACTTCAGCTCACATAATTGACTATTCCAGCACAGAGAAAGAACATCACTGCATTCAGGAACTAAAAATAATTTTATTTCTCTTCCTCTCTCTCAAACTCACCCATGTAGAGAGAAAGAAACCAACATGGGGGTAAGCAATCTGCATAGACAGAAGGCACTTAGTTTCTAATCTTCCTCCGGGCATTACAGAGATTTTTTTTCTAAAAAAATCTAATTCCTTTACAGGTTGTACTTCTCTCTAAGCAATGCTGTTGTCCAGATGTGGTCTTGATGCAGTCCCATTTCTCTTCCACAAAATGCAAAGAAAAATAATTGCTGCTCAAGCAAGATTAAAATTATCAGAAAATTATTGCTCTTTGAAATGTTCTTCTAAGAGAAATAATTTTGGAAAGTAACTCCCCTGCGGATACCTGCAGATATTCCTAAGTGGGAACATGCAGGAAATCTTACTCTGATGGAAAGAATTTCTGGTTCACAGAACTAACTACAAGAATTGTTGGTAGGCTGCCAATGATTTGGGAGAACAAATCGTTTAAAATAAAAGTTTTATTTAGGCTCCTATACCAAACAATAGGAATCTCTTTTATCCATGGTACATAATAGCCCCCTGTGGTGTTAGAATTACCTTCTGAGTGCAAAGGAAGTCACCCAAATATCTCCTCTAACTTTTAAATAATGTTTTTCTCTCCCTTAAGAAGGGGGTCTTATGATTTTTTTATCAACTTGCCCACGTAGTGTTTTGAGAAATTTTGCCTTGACGTTTTCCCCGCTCCCTCCCCTGCAGTCTTGATGAGGGAAACTGTCTATACATTTATCAATCTAGTTACTTGTGTTTTAAGATGCAGTGTGGAACTTCATGAGATCTTCCTCTCTTCCAGGTCAGCCCACCGTATCTCCTTCGGTGCAACTCTTTGCTCCTTCCCCGGAAGAGATCAGAAGCCCGAACCCACATACCGTGGTCTGTGTCCTGACTGGATTTTACCCACGTAGTTTCGTCCTGCAATGGAAATGTGATGATAAAGTGATGACATCTGGTGTGGAAACAACCAAGGCCACCAAGCAAGGGGACAATTACATTGCCAACAGTTACATGAAACTGAGTGCATCTGCCTATGAAAATTGTGGCACTTTCACCTGTTCAGTGACGCATGAAGGAAAGACCATTCAGAAGAGCGTGTCAAAATCTGGAAGTTGTTAACTCCGTCATGTAAGCTCTCCTGCCATTCAGCAGGAGACAGGAGTCCCTTCTCCTGGGCTCTCACTCATTCTTTCCTAAACTTTAGTGTGATTCACAGTGTCTCTTTCTATCCCGTGCAGTTACACTCTTTGTATCCCCTCCATGCCTTCGCCCTTCAAACCGATTCCTCCCCCTCCCTTGATCTGCTAGATTCTACTGTCAGCACATTAATAAAGATGGATGTATTTCATGTGTGTGAGTGTTTCATTAAATTCACCAAGAATACACAGCTATATAAACTTGGTTATCTTCGAGGAAAAGCAGTCTGTTTCCAAGATCCAATTTTGCCCAGTTAAACAGTTACCAAAAAATCCCCTAGGTCTGATTCTCTTGGGAATATCAAGAACCATCATCTGGTTTTGGATCCCTACACGGGTGTTGCAATACATTCACACATGAATTCTTCTCCAGTTTCAAATGAAAATGTCTTGTCCTTTAGTAGCAATGCTAGCAGATTTGGGAATATATGAGACCACGGCAGCCCTTCCAATAACTCCGCGTCCTCCAACTGATACACAGTGATACATAGTTGAACTACTATCTCTCAAGTCATATCCACAGCATATCCTTAATTCGTACAAAAAGTGGTATTACAAGCATATATAAAAGGGGAAAACACGTTGACAATCATGGAAGGGCCCAAGCAAGGCTAGAAGTAAATATTTGGCCATTGGCTTCAAAATAGCCATTTAATAAGAATACTTCTATCTCTTCGTCATGACTGGGATTCATCAGATCCAGGAATTGGTGTTTTAGCTCTGATTGACAGTTCAAGTACAGAGGGCATTTTATTTAATTTAAAAAAAACCTTGTGGTAAGATGGCCCACCCATACATTTGATAAATAAATAAAATAAATAAACAAATGAAGTAGGCTTCTAAATTGGAGCAAATACATACTCACCTCATCGTATGGCAAACTGATCAGGTGTCACCAAACCAGTATCTAGCTAGGAAACCCACATGCAAAGGCAGGTTTAGTTGTTTCCACGGACTGCTTGCAAATTCAAAGCTATTTGGGGAATATTAATATTCCATTGGTCTGGTTGAATATTGCTCAAGCCCCTGACAAGATGTTTCTTTTGTCATTCTTCAGAGTTAATTCCTTATTCCCTGATAAATAAAAAATAAAATAAAATAAAATAAAAAATAGGAGACAAGAGAAGAAGCATAGATGAGTTTTAAGCATCCACCTAGACATCCCAGATTCTTTTCAGACCTATGAATTACTCTAGGTCCAAGGGCAGTGTCTCAAACATTGCATTTCCACTCTCTCAGAAAAAAGCCCTGGAAGAAGATCTGAAATCTTAGGAGATGTTGTCCCTATTCTCTCTATGTGTAAAAGCTTACTTTGCAAACTATTCCAGCACTTCCATTCTCAAGGTCATCACACAAGCACAATGGAGCATTCCAAATCTCCACACAAGGCACAATATTAACAACAAGATACGACTTCTTGTATTTACAGTTATGTACAGATAAGCATGTAGAGAATTGTAACTCATCCGGAAAAATCTCAGTTGTCTCTCTATTTCAAAAGTTATTTTACAACCTAACCCAGAGTTTTCATGAAAGTACACATTCTAAAGGACATCACACAATCACAATGGAGCAGTCAAAATCCCCATACTAGACATAACGTTGACTTCGTGGTATGATCTCTTATATTTACAGTTAAGGAAACCTCGGATAAGCATGTGGAGAATTGTAACTCGTTCAGAAAAATCTTGATTGTCCTTATTAGAAATTCAACAGGTAGATCTGAATATAAGCAGGCAGAAGCCATGGTTCAGGGCCTTCCTCATATAACGTATCCCAAGAAATTTAAAGCTAGCTATCTGGAATGATCCGCTGAGCTTTGAATGTCAAGAACATTTAAATTGGATGAGCCCGAATCATAAAGGAGAAACTTCCTAGTGTTCAATTTTCTGATGGATCTACTGAAAACTATTCTTAACAGTGGACTACAGTAATCATACTTCAGTGATCAAACTGTACTTCAAGAACAGATCCAGTGCATTGGGTGAAATCCATCAAAAACAATTACAGCATAGACAAAACTTCAGTTTCTACAAAGTGACTTTTCACACTTTTTAAGCATAGTTTATATTTTTTAAACTGGCAAAGCTGCAGACACTTGGGCTTCTTTCACATAATCTTGAAGGAATCTACCATCTGCCTGCATCCAGAAAGAAATCGCTTCAGGAATTGAAGTTCTCGAAGACCTGAGATCTTTATAAATCACTAACAGATCCTTCTTTTAGTGCTCCGAAAATGGACCATTGGTTTCTTTTTCCAAAATACATTCCATGGGATTTAAAAGACTTGAAATGACCATGTCAAGGAGACCCACCACTTGCTCAAGAGCATCAAGAGAGAGTAGGTTTATGTACAGCTGTGTATCACTGTGGTGGGTGTTCGGAGGAGGAACCGACCTAACCGTCACAGGTAAGTCAATTAATTGATCCCAAATCTTTCTTTCTGCGTGTGATATTTTCATTTTTTTCATCTTTTTCCTCCTCTTTTCCTATTTTGGCTCCATGCACTTTGATTTTAGGGTTGCTTTTGATTCATCAATGGTGATGTTTTTTTCAGTGAGAATTGAACATTTAGCCCAAGTCAGGACAGGTGGATTCGAATCTATATTGTTTCGTCTTTCCTGTTCGCACTTTGATTTTCGAGATCAGGGTCAATGAGATCCCGAGAAATCTCACTGATCACCATATTTATACTCAGGCATAGTTTTTTTTCTGTGGATTAACGGAAAACAGAGAGATTAATTTGTATTATGTTCTCTTCAATGGAACTGAGTGGGATTGGCTGGGATTTGACTTTAGCACCCTGTGTTTAGATTTCCCAAGTGGAATTAAGTAAGCCGAAGTATGATCCATGGTCAATCTGTTCTTTTGCTTTATCATTTGGTTTAAAAAAAAGTCTCCCTCATCCTACAGCCTCTGAAAGACAAGGCAGAGAGTTTAATCTTCCATCGTCAAAATTACATTAAAATGTTGGAATGTCTGATCAACCGTCCATCATTCATTCCAGCAGCCAAATCAGCCAATGAAAGGAAGTTAACCCTTTACTTACATATCCTGATGTTTTCTTGTTTTTTTTTCTCTCTTGTTTTAATTATTTATTCAAGGTTTTTTTTGTGTAACCACCAGCTTCAATGGACTCTGTGCTGGGGTTTCCCTTTGATTGAAAAAGGGATCCTCTGCAGGATCTACTATTAGATCTAGGGTTAGATTTATGCACCTTCACCTCTGCCAAATTTTTCAGATTCAGCCACAACCTGGGAAATTTTATAATGATATAAGCATCTCTCAGACTGTGTAGATAAATGGGTTGGATAGCCACAACCATACATCCAGAGGGGATTGTTTTCTCAATGGCTCAAATTTGCAGAAATGGGTATGCGAATTAATCTGAATTTCTCCGTTGTGAGGTCCCTTCCAAAACAATCTTCAAAGGGGTAAATGAATATGGAATGATTGTGAAAGAAACAAAAGTGGTATCTAACTAATGTGTTGGGTTTCCAACAGGAAGATAAACGGCCGTTTGCTGGAATTGTCTTTTCCAATTTTTTTTTTTTGAACTAATAAGATCAACCACCTTCCACATCACACCATAATTCTCATTTACTCCCCTCAAAACTGATAAATTGGGACAAGACTAAAAGTCAAATTATTTAACACAGATAAGTAACACAGTATGCAATTAAAGGACTAGAAATTGTGATGTTATCTCTTTTGCAGATGTTCAGAGTTTTGATATTTTTCTCCTGCATGCATTAAACCAATGATAAAAAGTTTATATCTATCATTTGAGATAGATCCCTTAAACAATTGATTAACTGGGTGGGGAAAATGAGTAACCTCTTATAAAGAGTAAGATGACCTTGTGGGGGACATCTGCCGGAAATGTTACTGATGGCACGCATATCATATGTATTCTTTCAATTCAGTGACCTGGAATAAGGAGATCAAAAGAACATTTCACCAGTATCGGGCTATGGGAACCAACTCAGAATAGGTTTTCAAGTCATTTCTCATCCTGTTGGAATCTAACATAAATTGCAGATCTCTTAAGACGTTCTGCACGAAATGTAGAAAGAAATCTGGGTTAGGAGATAGGGCCACGTTTTCTTTGGCATTGAGTTTAAATGTTCTTAGAAAGTTGGGTTGACATGAAACTCAACTCTAAACATTTGAACCACTGAGTTTGAATGTTTCTGGAAAGCTGGGTTGGCATCAATGCATTCCATGAAACTCAACTCTATTTCTGCCCTTTAATTCTCTTGGGCAGTCAAAATGTGTTTCCTAGGAAAAGGATTCATACTTCAGCTCACATAATTGACTATTCCAGCACAGAGAAAGAACATCACTGCATTCAGGAACTAAAAATAATTTATTTCTCTTCCTCTCTCTCAAACTCACCCATGTAGAGAGAAAGAAACCAACATGGGGGTAAGCAATCTGCATAGACAGAAGGCACTTAGTTTCTAATCTTCCTCCGGGCATGACAGAGAATTTTTTTCTAAAAAAATCTAATTCCTTTACAAGTTGTACTTCTCTCTAAGCAATGCTGTTGTCCAGATGTGGTCTTGATGCAGTCCCATTTCTCTTCCACAAAATGCAAAGAAAAATAATTGCTGCTCAAGCAAGATTAAAATTATCAGAAAATTATTGCTCTTCGAAATGTTCTTCTAAGAGAAATAATTTTGGAAAGTAACTCCCCTGCGGATACCTGCAGATATTCCTAAGTGGGAACATGCAGGAAATCTTACTCTGATGGAAGGAATTTCTGGTTCACAGAACTAACTACAAGAATTGTTGGTAGACTGCCAATGATTTGGGAGAACAAATCATTTAAAATAAAAGTTTTATTTAGGCTCCTATACCAAACAATAGGAATCTCTTTTATCCATGGTACATAATAGCCCCCTGTGGTGTTAGAATTACCTTCTGAGTGCAAAGGAAGTCACCCAAATATCTCCTCTAACTTTTAAATAATGTTCTTCTCTCCCTTAAGAAGGGGGTCTTATGATTTTTTTATCAACTTGCCCACGTAGTGTTTTGAGAAATTTTGCCTTGACGTTTTCCCCGCTCCCTCCCCTGCAGTCTTGCTGAGGGAAACTGTCTATACATTTATCAATCTAGTTACTTGTGTTTTAAGATGCAGTGTGGAACTTCATGAGATCTTCCTCTCTTCCAGGTCAGCCCACCGTATCTCCTTCGGTGCAACTCTTTGCTCCTTCCCCGGAAGAGATCAGAAGCCCGAACCCACATACCGTGGTCTGTGTCCTGACTGGATTTTACCCACGTAGTTTCGTCCTGCAATGGAAATGTGATGATAAAGTGATGACATCTGGTGTGGAAACAACCAAGGCCACCAAGCAAGGGGACAATTACATTGCCAACAGTTACATGAAACTGAGTGCGTCTGCCTATGAAAATTGTGGCACTTTCACCTGTTCAGTGACGCATGAAGGAAAGACCATTCAGAAGAGCGTGTCAAAATCTGGAAGTTGTTAACTCTGTCATGTAAGCTCTCCTGCCATTTGGCAGAAGACAGGAGTCCCTTCTCCTGGGCTCTCACTCATTCTTTCCTAAACTTTAGTGTGATCCACAGTGTCTCTTTCTATCCCGTGCAGTTACACTCTTTGTATCCCCTTCATGCCTTCGCCCTTCAAACCGATTCCTCCCCCCCCTTGATCTGCTAGATTCTACTGTCAGCACATTAATAAAGATGGATGTATTTCATGTGTGTGATTGTTTCATTAAATTCACCAAGAATACACAGCTATATAAACTTGGTTATCTTCGAGGAAAAGCACTCTGTTTCCAAGATCCAATTTTGCCCAGTTAAACAGTTACCAAAAAACCCCCTAGGTCTGATTCTCTTGGGAATATCAAGAACCATCATCTGGTTTTGGATCCCTACACGGGTGTTGCAATACATTCACACATGAATTCTTCTCAAGTTTCAAATGAAAATGTCCTGTCCTTTAGTAGCAATGCTAGCAGATTTGGGAATATATGAGACCACGGCAGCCCTTCCAATAACTCCTTGTCCTCCAACTGATATATAGTAAATACATGGTTGAACTACTATCTCTCAAGTCACAAAGTGTAAAAGTACCCATCCTTAATTCATGCAAAAAGTGGTGTTGTAAACATATATGAAATGAAAATGCCTTGTTCTTTCGTAGTAATGCTAACAGATTCTGGGAGATATGGGGGTCATAGAGATTCTTCCAATAACTTTAACCAGTCCTCCAGCTGATATTAATATATAGGATTGGATGGAATGGGACATTTCAGTCATATAGTCTGTCTGTCTGTCTGTCTGTCTGTCTACCTGCCTGCCTGCCTGCCTGCCTGCCTGCCTATCTATCTATCTATCTATCTATCTATCTATCTATCTATCTATCTATCTATCTATCTATCTATCTATCTATCATCTAGCTATCTATCATCTATCTATCTATCTATCTATCTATCTATCTATCATCTATCTATCATCTATCATCTATCTATCATCTATCTACTATCTCTCAAGTCACAAATTGAAAAGTACACCTATTAATTCATGCCAAAAGCAACATTACAAACAAATATAAAAGGAAGAAATGCTATAAAGTTAACAATAAAAGGGGAAAAAAACATTGACAATCATGGAAAGACGCAAGCAGGGCTACAAGTAAATATTTCGCCATTGGCTTGAAAACATCTGGGCTTTGGTTATTAAATAAGAAAACTTCCATCTCTCCATCATGACTAGTGTTTATCAGGTTCAGGAATTGGTGTTTTAGCTCTGATTGACAGTTCAAGTCCAGAGGATGGTTTTAAAGGACTCAACTTCTAGGTTACAGCAAATTCCTCATTTCCTGAGGACAAAATAAAAAAGGGGAGAAAAAGACCCAACATTTAAGGAACTATCTAAATATCCCAGATTCTTTTCAGATCTACGAATTTCTTCAGGTCCAAGTGGCTCAAAAAAAAAACTTAGACCAGAGTTGAAATCTTAGAAGATATTGTTTATCACTTCTACATATTTCAAAACTTATTTTACAAACTATCCCAGAGTTTCCACGAAGGTACACCTTCTCAAGGACATCACACAGTCACAATGGAGCATTCCAAGTCTCCACACAAGGCACAATATTAACAACAAGGAATGACCTCTTGTATTTACAGTTAAGGTAACTTGCGAATAGGCAGGTAGAGAATTGTAGAAAAATCTGTTGTCCTTATTAGAAATTCAACAGGTAGATCTCAATACCAGCAGGCATAACCCATGGTCCAGGGCCTTCTTTCCTTTCTCGAGAAATTGAAAGCTATCTATCTTGCATGATTCACTGAGCTTTCAACCTTGAGGACTTTTATTAAAAATAATTCAGAATCAGAAAACTGATCCATGTCTGATAGATCTACTCAAAAGATCTAGTGCATTGGCTTAAATTCATCAAAAACAGTTCGAGCATAGACAAAACTTTGGTACTTACAAAGTAACTTCTTAAACATAGCTTATATTTGCTGAAGTGGAAAAGCTGCAGACACTTGTGCTTCTTTCATCTAACTCAATCTTCAAGAAATCTTTCTATATCCAGAAAGGAATCATTTCAAGAATGGAACTTTTGGAAGGACCTTGAGATCTTTATAAAACAACCAACAGGCCCGTTTTTTTAATGCTCTGAAAATGGGCCATTGGCTTTTCCCCCCCAAAAAAATGCACTCCATGGGATTTAAGAAAATTGAAATAACCATGTCAAGGACATCTCCTGTCCTGTTCTAATATGAAACAGAGGTTTATGATTTTTCTCTTTAAAATCTCTGTGACTTTTTTGCTATGAAATGACACTAGGTTTTTGTATAGCTGTGCATCACTGTGGTATGTCTTCGGAGGAGGAACCAGACTAACCGTCACAGGTAAGTCAATTAATTGATCTCTTGCTGCATGTGGTATTTTCATTTTTTTTCATCTTTTTCCTCCTTTTTATCCACTTTGACTCCTTTGATTTTAGGGTTGCTTTTTATTCATCAATGGTGATTTCTTTCCATAAGAACTGAATATTCACACCAGGTCAAATCTATGTTAATTCAAATCTATGTTATTTATCATCGGTGTTCCCAGGTACACTTTGATTTTCAGGATCAGGGTCAATGAGGTGTTCAGAAATCTTACTTATGGCTACTTTTACACTCAGGAGTAGCTATTCTTCGCTTAAAGAAAAACTGAGGGATTAATTTGTAATATAGTCCTTTCAATGGAATTGAATGGGGTTGAGTGAAAGTTTGATATTCTCACTGTGTGGTTAGATTTTTCCAGGTAGAATTAAATAAGCCAAAGTATGATATGATACCTTATCAATACGATACATTGCTTGATTGTTTGGTCATCAAAGCAGTCCATCTTCTTAAAACTATTGATAGATACAGCAGAGAAGGGTCAAAAATATTGGGGTCATTTTTTAAAAAATCAGACATCATCAAAATTGCAAGGGAATGTTGGATTGTTTGATCAACAGTCCATCATTCATTCCAAAATCAATCAATATATCCTGATATTTTTCTGTTTTTTCTTGTTTTATTTGTTCAAGTTTTACTATAGCTGCCCAACTCCAATAGACTCTGGCCAGTGGTTTCCCTTTAATTGAAACGGAATCTGCAGCAGGATCTAGGGTTAGATTTAGAGCAATGATGGTGATTGTCCAAATTATGCACCCCCGCCTTTCAGGAAAATATTCAGATTCTGCCACAAAAGTAACCCCTGGAGAAATGTTTCAGATGCAGGTGTGAGCATCTCTCTGATTCTGTGCGTAAGAGATACCATATGGATATGATGTATAATATTATATAGATAGCATATGAATATGAGATACCAGCCCCAGGTTCAGAGGACACCATTTCTCCTTGGCTTAACTTTGCAGAAGTGGCTATGGGAATGAACCATCCATTTCTCAGTTGTTGGGGTCTTTCCTAAACAACCTTCAAAGGGGTTAATGGATGTGGTGTGATTGTGAAGGGAAACAGAAGTGGTATTGATCCCTTGTGGTAGAATGATGGCCCATCCAACTTTCACTTTAGCAAGTCATATGGGAGTTTGGTCAAATTGTCTTTTTCTATTTTGTCCAAACTAAAATCAACCACCTTCATATCAAACCATAATTCTTGTTTCTTCCCCTAAACATTTAGACATTGGGATAAGCCTTAAATTCAAACCATTAATCTCAAATAAATAATACAATAGGCAAGCAATGGACTACAAAGTTTCACATCATCTCTTTTTCCAGAGGTTCAGAATTCTTCTCTTTTTCTCCTTCATGTGTTAAACAAATGATAGAAAATTTAAATCCTAAATATTTCTTTCAAAGCATAATTTGAGAAGAGTCCTTAAATAATTGATCGACTGAGTGGGGGGAAAAAGTAACATCCTATTAAGTGTAAGATGTATTTTGTGAGAGACGTCTGGTGGCCTGCACGTTACATGTATTCTTTCAATTTGATGACTTGGAATAAGGAGATCAGAAAAACATTTTATCAATTTTGGGTTATAGGGACCAACTTAGAATGAGTCTTGAAGTCATCGCTCATCAAGTTGGAATCTAACATAAATTGGATTCTCTTCTCTAAGAGGTTTTCCACAAAATGTCGGAAAAACATCTGGGTTGGGAGATAGGACCACCTTTTCTTTGACATTAAATGCTCTTAGAAAGTTGGGTTGACTTCCAAGAGAGGTAGACTTGCCATAAACGTCAACTCTGTTTCTGTCCTTTAATTCTCTTATGTAGTAAAAATGTGTTTCCCAGGAGAAAGATTCATGTTTTTTGATAGGAGGTCATGTGATCAACTGTTCCACCATGGAAAATCACTGCATTCAGGAACTAAAAATAATTTATTGCTCTTCTCTCTGAAACGCACACATGTAGGGAGAGAAACCAGCAGGGGAGTGAGAATCTGAATATACGGAAGTCTCTTAAGTTTCTAATCTTTCTTCTGGCATGGTAGAGAGAGAAAAATTAAACAATTCTAATTCATAATTGGTATAGTTAAACCCATTTGCAAGCTGTACATCTCCCTAAGGCATGCTGTTGTCCAGATGTTCTGTTGATGCAGCCTTCTCTGTCTTCTACTAAATGCACAGAAAAATAATTGTTACACAAGTAAGGTTCAAGGTAATCAGAAAGTTATTGCTCTTCCAAATGTTCTTGTAAGAGAAACAGATGTAAAAAAATAACAGTGGGACTCTGCAAGAAATATTACTCTGATGTAAAACTCATAGAATTTCTGGTGAAAAAAACCATTTTAGTGTTTCACAGAAGTAACTAAAAGAATTGTTGCAACAATGGAATATCAAACACTATTCTGAAAAAGTGTGCCTTGATGTTTCTCTCCCCTGCAGTCTTGATGAGGAAAACTGTCTATATATTTATCAATCTAGTTACTCTATCAATATTGTGTTGAAGTTTTAAGATGCAGTGTGGAACTTCATGAGATCATCCTCTCTTCCAGGTCAGCCCACCGTATCTCCTTCGGTGCAACTCTTTGCTCCTTCCCCGGAAGAGATCAGAAGCCCGAACCCACATACCGTGGTCTGTGTCCTGACCGGATTTTACCCACCTAGTTTCGTCCTGCAATGGAAATGTGATGATAAAGTGATGACATCTGATGTGGACACAACCCCGGCCACCAAGCAAGGGGACAATTACATTGCCAGCAGTTACATGAAACTGAGTGCGTCTGCCTATGAAAATTGTGGCACTTTCACCTGTACAGTGAGGCATGAAGGAAAGACCATTGAGAAGAGCGTGTCAAAATCTGGAAGTTGTTAACTCCGTCATGTAAGCTCTCCTGCCATTCGGCAGGAGACAGGAGTCCCTTCTCCTGGGCTCTCATTCATTCTTTCCTAAACTTTAGTGTGATCCACAGTGTCTCTTTCTATCCCGTGTAGTTACACTCTTTGTATCCCCTCCATGCCTTCGCCCTTCAAACCGATTCCTCCCCCCCCCCGATCTGCTAGATTCTACTGTCAGCACATTAATAAAGATGGATGTATTTCATGTGTGTGATTGTTTTGCCAAATTTATTACGAGGAGTAGTTGTGGGAAGACAAGGCTTTATGGTTTCAACATTCTGTTCCTCGCAGATATCAGCCAGCTCCAATATTAAGAAGGAGAGAGCTGAATCTGTTGTCATCGAAGAAAGGGCGCATCTAGTTTCAGATGCCGTGACGTTTTTGTATATTTATCCACTCACACAAGTTATTCCCCCTCTGGTTCCAAATGATAGTGTATTACATTGAGGATAGTAGACTTGGGAATGTATAGGATAAAACCTGGGGCCAGAATGGGTTGAATTAAGATTTTGATTTCCCACCTACAGTTTTTAGCTTCTCTCTGTGTCCACGAAAGCAGCATAAATTAGGCTTTCCACATTTTACCATCACGAGAAACCGCCTATGAAATCTAAACATTCTTTAATGAAAACACAAGCTTTCCACCTGTCTCCTCAGATGCTTCAGCTTTTCTAAACACAGAAAGCCAGTTGGTAACCTGATCTGGGAAAAAGATTCCAAGATTAAAAGTCACACTCTACCACTGTTGCTCAGGATCTGATGAACATGAGGATATCACCATGCATTATTGTGCTTGGAATGAGACATTTCTCATAAGTGTCTTCAACTTTATTGGAATGTATTAAATGGTGTATTGGAATTTTGGAAATTGCTGACCCAACATATCTCAAAGGTACCAGATGGAGGAGAAACAATGATAGATCCTGTTTAGATCGTATTGAAAACTTTGGTGTCTAGGATAACCAATCAGGAACTATTTGGAGGTTAGCCTGGGCTGAGGGTAATCTTACTTTTCAGATCTAGAAGAACTTCTAGAACATCTAGGACCTCTCATGTCTATACCAAACTCCTTTCACCGCATGGAGGTTCACTTCATTTAACAATCAGCATGCGCTTTCTGGAAGATGGTGTTATTTTGGACCTGGAAAACACAAAAGCACTGTTATGAATCCTTTCTTCAGAGACTAGGAACAACCAAGTTTATAAAGACAGGCTTTAGGTCTTTCCAAACCAGGCCGCTATAGGCATTTAATGCCAATAGGGCAGCCCCTCAATGTAAAATTATGCCTCTTCATAACAAAGTTTAAGGAAAAGACTTCACAAGTGACTTTTTGATTTTACAAATGCCACGGCCTCTAGCTTGGCAGGAGGACTGATTCATGTCCTAAGGGATGGACCACAAGGATCTCAAGGGTAGCTTTCCATACAGTGACCTATCCTCAATCAAATTATGAAATGTATCAAGGGCCATCAAGCCTTTCTTTAACTTTTTCCCAAAGAATTTGCACGATTTTATTCTCCTTCCTAAGATCTACTAGGTAACGCTGATGGAGTACAAGCCTCTCCAGTTAGCATCACAACAACATGGTGGCCAATACAACACATAGCCACCACGCTGATCAATAATGACACCGTTGTTATCATTCCGTGAATTTCATTTCTTTCCGAGTTTTCAGTGCCAATTCGCATGTGCTCCAGCATAAATCTATGGATATGGTCCAAAGTAATCACAACCTGTTTGTTTTGAAACAGGTGGAATTCAGATAGACTAGATACATCAGTTGGGAGCCACAAGGCTACATACGTGTTTTAAATAAATAAAATAAATAAATTTTAATCAGAAATCAATGAATTCCTGATAGCCTGTTGCATGCACAACTATGGAACTGACATTTCAGCACCTGTACAACTAAGGCTGTAAGAAGACAAATAAACACACAAAGAGGAACTGCCCACAGAAGGAATGTAAAGGTTGGTCCATTCCCCATGAATTCCAGTAGAAAAGTATGCTTTTAGTGGAAATTACAGTATGTCTCCTGAATTCTAGTTAATAAAAACCCAAAAACCCAGGTGTAACATTTCCTGGGCTGCCAATATGTTCATTATATGATTAATTAAAATAGGTTTCTGGAAGAGTTTCCCTACTGTTAATCAGGGAGGTCCTTACACCCCAAAATGATCTAGTGCCTTAATTTATAAGAAACCACTTTAATTTAGACAAAAGTGCCAACAAAAACACTTCTCAGTGTTCTACAACTGGCTATATCGCTAGAAGCTATTTTGTGACTCTTCTGTATAATTCAGTGTAAAAATGAACGATGGCTCTGATCTGTCCTGTTTTCTTCACTTATCGGTGAGACTGCATCCATTGGATTTTCTTGAATGATCTCCTTGTCCATGAATGGCTTCTGTGATGTCCAAGTATGAACCACTCACACCTCATCATTTTTCTTCTTCCGGAATACATCGTTTGCTCCAGATCCATTTTGAACTTTTATGAAATCCAGTTCATTGTCCAAGGTGGGATCTCTCTTCAATGAACTGTTGTGAAAATGAGGGGAGGTTTTTGTATGGCCGTATGTCACTGTGGCTCATCTTCGGAGGTGGAACCCAATTAACCGTCACAGGTAAGTCCATTTATCCTTCTAATCTTTCCTTCTCCATAGCATTTTGTAAAGCTTCCTCTTTTCCTCTTTTTCTTGGCCTAGCAGACCTTAACAAGATAAACTCTTTCACTCACTGGGAATGAACATTCCTGCATGTACAAAATCAGCATGTGGAGAAGAAGGTCCTTAGCCAGGAAATGGTAGAGTGCTTTCATTAATGCCATAGAAAAGTTGAGTTGTCTGAGTTGGGAAAAGTCTGGAGCAATCACAGAGTCAGTAGAGTTGCGTTACCAATTCAAGTCCAGATTTAGAAGGTACTTTACAAGATGACTAAAGGACTCTTTCTGAGATCATCTATTTGGCCACCAAGAAGCTGGAACAAAACCGGCCCTTTGAATACTCTTTAAGAAGACTTCTCCAATCCATCACCCTAAGATATTCTTATCATTATCAATTAGTTTGGACCAAACTATTTTTTGCATCATAATTTTTTGCCTTCATTTTCCAACACTCTTGAGCTACAAGAACTGACTTGATAGAGGGCTCCCCTTATCTCTAAGCACTTCCTAGTCTAGCTCCAGATGTTATTTTTCCGATGATTACTTTCCTGACTGCTTTTCATTGTCACCATACCTTGTCTGGGAATAATATTTCAGATAGAAATAGTTCAAAATGGTCACCTGTTATCTCTTAAGTATTTTTCCTTCTGAAAGAAAGTTCTGACTTGTATCTCAAAGAGGTTTCTGCCTTAATTGATTTTATATAAGCAATTGGGTTTTTTCTTTTATAAAGAGCAAGATGCCTTTTGGAGAGACATCTGCAAGAAATGCCTTTGGTTGCATTCATGTCATATGTTGGTGTTGGTGGGGGATTTTTTTTTGTTTTTTGTTGGTTTTTTTTGCAATACAGTGACTTGGAATAGGGAGATCAGAAGAAATTCTGAACATTTCATCAATATTGGGCTGTGGGAACCAACTCAGAATGAGTTTTCAAGTCACGTTGTATCAAGTTGTAAACCGACATCTCAGACCTCAGAGATGTTCTCCACAGAATGCCAGATTAAATGTGGGCTAGAAGACTTGACCAAACATTCTTTTGCATTGAGCATAAAATTCCTTGGAAAGTTGAGGGGGGGATATCAAAGATACCATAATTCCCTGAAATTCAACTCTATGTCTCCCTTTAATGCCTTTGTTCAGTGAAAATGTATTTCCCAGGAAAAGGATTCTTGTTTCAGCTCATGGGATTGACTGCTCCACCATGGAGAAGAAAAATCACTGCATTTAAGAACTAAAAATAATATATTTCTCTTCCTGCCTCTGAAATTCACACATGCCGGGAGAGCAACCAGCAGGAGAATGAGCAAACTGAATATACAAAAGGCACTTCGTTCCTAATCTTTCCCTGGCCTGGTATTAAAAAAAATATTAATTAAACAATTATAATTCATAATTGGTATAGTAAATCTATTTACAAGCTGTACTTCTTCCTAAGGCATGCTGTTGTCCATATGTTCTGTTGCTAGAGACTTGCTTGTCTTCTGCAAAACGCAAAGAAAAATAATTGCAACTCGTGTAAGATTTAATATAATCAGAAAATTATTTCCTCTTCCAAATGGTTTTCTAAGTGAAATAAATTCCCTGCGGATACATGAAGGTATTCTTAGGTGGGACGATGCAGGAAGTATCACTCTCGTGTAAAACCCATTGAATTTCTGGTTCATGGAACTAACTTAACTTCAAGAATTCTGGGGAGAATGGGAGATCAAATCAAAATTTTGGGGGGGCTCCAAGACCGAACAATAGGAATCTCTTTTGTCCATTGGATATAATAGCCTCCTGTGGCATTAGAATTACATTCTAAACGCAAGGGAAGTCATACAATCATCCTCACCAGCTTTTAAATAATGTTTTTTCCCCCTGTTCCTTAAGAAGGAGGTTTGATGAATCTTACCATCTTGCCAATGGAGTATTCTAAGAAACTTTTCCTTAAGGTATTTTCTTTCTCGCACGTTCCCCTGCAATTTTGATGGGACCAAGTGTAAGCGTATTTGATCAGCTTTGTTATTTTATCCATGTTGTATTAACGTTTAGCTTTTAAATAATGTTCTTCTCTCCCTTAAGAAGGGGGTCTTATGACTTTTTTATCAACTTGCCCACGTAGTGTTTTGAGAAATTTTGCCTTGATGTTTTCCCCGCTCCCTCCCCTGCAGTCTTGATGAGGGAAACTGTCTATACATTTATCAATCTAGTTACTTGTGTTTTAAGATGCAGTGTGGAACTTCATGAGATCTTCCTCTCTTCCAGGTCAGCCCACCGTATCTCCTTCGGTGCAAGTCTTTGCTCCTTCCCCGGAAGAGATCAGAAGCCCGAACCCACATACCGTGGTCTGTGTCCTGACCGAATTTTACCCACGTAGTTTCAACCTGCAATGGAAATGTGATGATAAAGTGATGACATCTGGTGTGGACACAACCACGGCCACCAAGCAAGGGGACAATTACATTGCCAGCAGTTACATGAAACTGAATGCGTCTGCCTATGAAAATTGTGGCACTTTCATCTGTACAGTGACGCATGAAGGAAAGACCATTGAGAAGAGCGTGTCAAAATCTGGAAGTTGTTAACTCCGTCATGTAAGCTCTCCTGCCATTCGGCAGGAGACAGGAGTCCCTTCTCCTGGGCTCTCATTCATTCTTTCCTAAACTTTAGTGTGGTCCACAGTGTCTCTTTCTATCACGTGTAGTTACACTCTTTGTATCCCCTCCATGCCTTCGCCCTTCAAACCGATTCCTCCCCCCCCTCCGATCTGCTAGATTCTACTGTCAGCACATTAATAAAGATGGATGTATTTCATGTGTGTGATTGTTTTGCCAAATTTATTACGAGGAGTAGTTGTGGGAAGACAAGGCTTTATGGTTTCAACATTCTGTTCCTCACAGATATCAGCCAGCTCCAATATTAAGAAGGAGAGAGCTGAATCCGTTGTCACCGAAGAAAGGGCGCATCTAGTTTCAGATGCCGTGAAGTTTATGTATATTTATCCACTCACACAAGTTATTCCCCCTCTGGTTCCAAATGATAGTGTATTACATTGAGGATTGTAGACTTGGGAATGTATAGGATAAAACCTGGGGCCAGAATGGGTTGAATTAAGATTTTGATTTCCCACCTACAGTTTTTAGCTTCTCTCTGTGTCCATGAAAGCAGGATAAATTAGGCTTTCCACATTTTACCATCACAAGAAACCGCCTATGAAATCTAAACATTCTTTAATGAAAACGCAAGCTTTCCACCTGTCTCCTCAGATGCTTCAGCTTTTCTAAACACAAAAAGCCAGTTGGTAACCTGATCTGGGAAAAAGATTCCAAGATTAAAAGTCACACTCTACCACTGTTGCTCAGGATCTGATGAACATGAGGATATGACCATGCATTATTGTGCTTGGAATGAGACATTTCTCATAAGTGTCTTCAACTTTATTGGAATGTATTAAATTGGTCATGGTATATTGGAATTTTGGAAATTGCTGACCCAACATATCTCAAAGGTACCAGATGGAGGAGAAACAATGATAGATCCTGTTTAGATCGTATTGAAAACTTTGGTGTCTAGGATAACCAATCAGGAACTATTTGGAGGTTAGCCTGGGCTGAGGGTAATCTTACTTTTCAGATCTAGAAGAACTTCTAGAACATCTAGGACCTCTCATGTCTATACCAAACTCCTTTCACCGCATGGAGGTTCACTTCATTTAACAATCAGCATGCGCTTTCTGGAAGATGGTGCTATTTTGGACCTGGAAAACATAAAAGCACTGTTATGAATCCTTTCTTCAGAGACTAGGAACAACCAAGTTTATAAAGACAGGCTTTAGGTGTTTCCAAACCAGGCTGCTATAGGCATTTAATGCCAATAGGGCAGCCCCTCAATGTAAAATTATGCCTCTTCATAACAAAGTTTAAGGAAAAGACTTCACAAGTGACTTTTTGATTTTACAAATGCCATGGCCTCTAGCTTGGCAGGAGGACTGATTCATGTCCTAAGGGATGGACCACAAGGATCTCAAGGGTAGCTTTCCATACAGTGACCTATCCTCAATCAAATTATGAAATGTATCAAGGGCCATCAAGCCTTTCTTTAACTTTTTCCCAAAGAATTTGCACGATTTTATTCTCCTTCCTAAGATCTACTAGGTAACGCTGATGGAGTACAAGCCTCTCCAGTTAGCATCACAACAACATGGTGGCCAATACAACACATAGCCACCACGCTGATCAATAATGACACCGTTGTTATCATTCCGTGAATTTCATTTCTTTCCGAGTTTTCAGTGCCAATTTGCATGTGCTCCAGCATAAATCTATGGATATGGTCCAAAGTAATCACAACCTGTTTTTTTTTGAAACAGGTGGAATTCAGATAGACTAGATACATCAGTTGGGAGCCACAAGGCTACATACGTGTTTTAAATAAATAAAATAAATAAATTTTAATCAGAAATCAATGAATTCCCGATAGCCTGTTGCATGCACAACTATGGAACTGACATTTCAGCACCTGTACAACTAAGGCTGTAAGAAGACAAATAAACACACAAAGAGGAACTGCCCACAGAAGGAATGTAAAGGTTGGTCCATTCCCCATGAATTCCAGTAGAAAAGTATGCTTTTAGTGGAAATTACAGTATGTCTCCTGAATTCTAGTTAATAAAAACCCAAAAACCCAGGTGTAACATTTCCTGGGCTGCCAATATGTTCATTATATGATTAATTAAAATAGGTTTCTGGAAGAGTTTCCCTACTGTTAATCAGGGAGGTCCTTACACCCAAAAATGATCTAGTGCCTTAATTTATAAGAAACCACTTTAATTTAGACAAAAGTGCCAACAAAAACACTTCTCAGTGTTCTACAACTGGCTATATCGCTAGAAGCTATTTTGTGACTCTTCTGTATAATTCAGTGTAAAAATGAACGATGGCTCTGATCTGTCCTGTTTTCTTCACTTATCAGTGGGACTGCATCCATTGGATTTTCTTGAATGATCTCCTTGTCCATGAATGGCTTCTGTGATGTCCAAGTATGAACCACTCACACCTCATCATTTTTCTTCTTCCGGAATACAACGTTTGCTCCAGATCCATTTTGAACTTTTATGAAATCCAGTTCATTGTCCAAGGTGGGATCTCTCTTCAATGAACTGTTGTGAAAATGAGGGGAGGTTTTTGTATGGCCGTATGTCACTGTGGCTCATCTTCGGAGGTGGAACCCAATTAACCGTCACAGGTAAGTCCATTTATCCTTCTAATCTTTCCTTCTCCATAGCATTTTGTAAAGCTTCCTCTTTTCCTCTTTTTCTTGGTCTAGCAGACCTTAACAAGATAAACTCTTTCACTCACTGGGAATGAACATTCCTGCATGTACAAAATCAGCATGTGGAGAAGAAGGTCCTTAGCCAGGAAATGGTAGAGTGCTTTCATTAATGCCATAGAAAAGTTGAGTTGTCTGAGTTGGGAAAAGTCTGGAGCAATCACAGAGTCAGTAGAGTTGCGTTACCAATTCAAGTCCAGATTTAGAAGGTACTTTACAAGATGACTAAAGGACTCTTTCTGAGATCATCTATTTGGCCACCAAGAAGCTGGAACAAAACCGGCCCTTTGAATACTCTTTAAGAAGACTTCTCCAATCCATCACCCTAAGATATTCTTATCATTATCAATTAGTTTGGACCAAACTATTTTTTGCATCATAATTTTTTGCCTTCATTTTCCAACACTCTTGAGCTACAAGAACTGACTTGATAGAGGGCTCCCCTTATCTCTAAGCACTTCCTAGTCTAGCTCCAGATGTTATTTTTCCGATGATTACTTTCCTGACTGCTTTTCATTGTCACCATACCTTGTCTGGGAATAATATTTCAGATAGAAATAGTTCAAAATGGTCACCTGTTATCTCTTAAGTATTTTTCCTTCTGAAAGAAAGTTCTGACTTGTATCTCAAAGAGGTTTCTGCCTTAATTGATTTTATATAAGCAATTGGGTTTTTTCCTTTATAAAGAGCAAGATGCCTTTTGGAGAGACATCTGCAAGAAAAGCCTTTGGTTGCATTCATGCCATATGTTGGTGTTGGTGGGGGATTTTTTTTTGTTTTTTGTTGGTTTTTTTTGCAATACAGTGACTTGGAATAGGGAGATCAGAAGAAATTCTGAACATTTCATCAATATTGGGCTGTGGGAACCAACTCAGAATGAGTTTTCAAGTCACGTTGTATCAAGTTGTAAACCGACATCTCAGACCTCAGAGATGTTCTCCACAGAATGCCAGATTAAATGTGGGCTAGAAGACTTGACCAAACATTCTTTTGCATTGAGCATAAAATTCCTTGGAAAGTTGAGGGGGGGATATCAAAGATATCATAATTCCCTGAAATTCAACTCTATGTCTCCCTTTAATGCCTTTGTTCAGTGAAAATGTATTTCCCAGGAAAAGGATTCTTGTTTCAGCTCATGGGATTGACTGCTCCACCATGGAGAAGAAAAATCACTGCATTTAAGAACTAAAAATAATATATTTCTCTTCCTGCCTCTGAAATTCACACATGCAGGGAGAGCAACCAGCAGGAGAATGAGCAAACTGAATATACAAAAGGCACTTCGTTCCTAATCTTTCCCTGGCCTGGTATTAAAAAAAATATTAATTAAACAATTATAATTCATAATTGGTATAGTAAATCTATTTACAAGCTGTACTTCTTCCTAAGGCATGCTGTTGTCCATATGTTCTGTTGCTAGAGACTTGCTTGTCTTCTGCAAAACGCAAAGAAAAATAATTGCAACTCGTGTAAGATTTAATATAATCAGAAAATTATTTCCTCTTCCAAATGGTTTTCTAAGTGAAATAAATTCCCTGCGGATACATGAAGGTATTCTTAGGTGGGACGATGCAGGAAGTATCACTCTTGTGTAAAACCCATTGAATTTCTGGTTCATGGAACTAACTTAACTTCAAGAATTCTGGGGAGAATGGGAGATCAAATCAAAATTTTGGGGGGGCTCCAAGACCGAACAATAGGAATCTCTTTTGTCCATTGGATATAATAGCCTCCTGTGGCATTAGAATTACATTCTGAACGCAAGGGATGTCATCCAATCATCCTCACCAGCTTTTAAATAATGTTTTCCTCCCCTGTTCCTTAAGAAGGAGGTTTGATGAATCTTACCATCTTGCCAATGGAGTATTCTAAGAAACTTTTCCTTAAGGTATTTTCTTTCTCGCACGTTCCCCTGCAATTTTGATGGGACCAAGTGTAAGCGTATTTGATCAGCTTTGTTATTTTATCCATGTTGTATTAACGTTTAGCTTTTAAATAATGTTCTTCTCTCCCTTAAGAAGGGGGTCTTATGATTTTTTTATCAATTTGCCCACATAGTGTTTTGAGAAATTTTGCCTTGACGTTTTCCCCGCTCCCTCCCCTGCAGTCTTGATGAGGGAAACTGTCTATACATTTATCAATCTAGTTACTTGTGTTTTAAGATGCAGTGTGGAACTTCATGAGATCTTCCTCTCTTCCAGGTCAGCCCACCGTATCTCCTTTGGTGCAAGTCTTTGCTCCTTCCCCGGAAGAGATCAGAAGCCCGAACCCACATACCGTGGTCTGTGTCCTGACCGAATTTTACCCACGTAGTTTCAACCTGCAATGGAAATGTGATGATAAAGTGATGACATCTGGTGTGGACACAACCACGGCCACCAAGCAAGGGGACAATTACATTGCCAGCAGTTACATGAAACTGAATGCGTCTGCCTATGAAAATTGTGGCACTTTCATCTGTACAGTGACGCATGAAGGAAAGACCATTGAGAAGAGCGTGTCAAAATCTGGAAGTTGTTAACTCCGTCATGTAAGCTCTCCTGCCATTCGGCAGGAGACAGGAGTCCCTTCTCCTGGGCTCTCATTCATTCTTTCCTAAACTTTAGTGTGGTCCACAGTGTCTCTTTCTATCCCGTGTAGTTACACTCTTTGTATCCCCTCCATGCCTTCGCCCTTCAAACCGATTCCTCCCCCCCCCGATCTGCTAGATTCTACTGTCAGCACATTAATAAAGATGGATGTATTTCATGTGTGTGATTGTTTTGCCAAATTTATTACGAGGAGTAGTTGTGGGAAGACAAGGCTTTATGGTTTCAACATTCTGTTCCTCACAGATATCAGCCAGCTCCAATATTAAGAAGGAGAGAGCTGAATCCGTTGTCACCGAAGAAAGGGCGCATCTAGTTTCAGATGCCGTGAAGTTTTTGTATATTTATCCACTCACACAAGTTATTCCCCCTCTGGTTCCAAATGATAGTGTATTACATTGAGGATTGTAGACTTGGGAATGTATAGGATAAAACCTGGGGCCAAATGGGTTGAATTAAGATTTTGATTTCCCACCTACAGTTTTTAGCTTCTCTCTGTGTCCATGAAAGCAGGATAAATTAGGCTTTCCACATTTTACCATCACGAGAAACCGCCTATGAAATCTAAACATTCTTTAATGAAAACGCAAGCTTTCCACCTGTCTCCTCAGATGCTTCAGCTTTTCTAAACACAAAAAGCCAGTTGGTAACCTGATCTGGGAAAAAGATTCCAAGATTAAAAGTCACACTCTACCACTGTTGCTCAGGATCTGATGAACATGAGGATATCACCATGCATTATTGTGCTTGGAATGAGACATTTCTCATAAGTGTCTTCAACTTTATTGGAATGTATTAAATTGGTCATGGTATATTGGAATTTTGGAAATTGCTGACCCAACATATCTCAAAGGTACCAGATGGAGGAGAAACAATGATAGATCCTGTTTAGATCGTATTGAAAACTTTGGTGTCTAGGATAACCAATCAGGAACTATTTGGAGGTTAGCCTGGGCTGAGGGTAATCTTACTTTTCAGATCTAGAAGAACTTCTAGAACATCTAGGACCTCTCATGTCTATACCAAACTCCTTTCACCGCATGGAGGTTCACTTCATTTAACAATCAGCATGCGCTTTCTGGAAGATGGTGTTATTTTGCACCTGGAAAACACAAAAGCACTGTTATGAATCCTTTCTTCAGAGACTAGGAACAACCAAGTTTATAAAGACAGGCTTTAGGTGTTTCCAAACCAGGCTGCTATAGGCATTTAATGCCAATAGGGCAGCCCCTCAATGTAAAATTATGCCTCTTCATAACAAAGTTTAAGGAAAAGACTTCACAAGTGACTTTTTGATTTTACAAATGCCACGGCCTCTAGCTTGGCAGGAGGACTGATTCATGTCCTAAGGGATGGACCACAAGGATCTCAAGGGTAGCTTTCCATACAGTGACCTATCCTCAATCAAATTATGAAATGTATCAAGGGCCATCAAGCCTTTCTTTAACTTTTTCCCAAAGAATTTGCACGATTTTATTCTCCTTCCTAAGATCTACTAGGTAACGCTGATGGAGTACAAGCCTCTCCAGTTAGCATCACAACAACATGGTGGCCACTACTACACATAGCCACCACACTGATCAATAATGACACCGTTGTTATCATTTCGTGAATTTCATTTCTTTCTGAGTTTTCAGTGCCAATTCGCATGTGCTCCAGCATAAATCTATGGATATGGTCCAAAGTAATCACAACCTGTTTGTCTTGAAACAGGTGGAATTCAGATAGACTAGATACATCAGTTGGGAGCCACAAGGCTACATACGTGTTTTAAATAAATAAAATAAATAAATTTTAATCAGAAATCAATGAATTCCTGATAGCCTGTTACATGCACAACTATGGAACTGACATTTCAGCACCTGTACAACTAAGGCTGTAAGAAGACAAATAAACACACAAAGAGGAACTGCCCACAGAAGGAATGTAAAGGTTGGTCCATTCCCCATGAATTCCAGTAGAAAAGTATGCTTTTAGTGGAAATTACAGTATGTCTCCTGAATTCTAGTTAATAAAAACCCAAAAACCCAGGTGTAACATTTCCTGGGCTGCCAATATGTTCATTATATGATTAATTAGAATAGGTTTCTGGAAGAGTTTCCCTACTGTTAATCAGGGAGGTCCTTACACCCAAAAATGATCTAGTGCCTTAATTTATAAGAAACCACTTTAATTTAGACAAAAGTGCCAACAAAAACACTTCTCAGTGTTCTACAACTGGCTATATCGCTAGAAGCTATTTTGTGACTCTTCTGTATAATTCAGTGTAAAAATGAACGATGGCTCTGATCTGTCCTGTTTTCTTCACTTATCAGTGGGACTGCATCCATTGGATTTTCTTGAATGATCTCCTTGTCCATGAATGGCTTCTGTGATGTCCAAGTATGAACCACTCACACCTCATCATTTTTCTTCTTCCGGAATACAACGTTTGCTCCAAATCCATTTTGAACTTTTATGAAATCCAGTTCATTGTCCAAGGTGGGATCTCTCTTCAATGAACTGTTGTGAAAATGAGGGGAGGTTTTTGTATGGCCGTATGTCACTGTGGCTCATCTTCGGAGGTGGAACCCAATTAACCGTCACAGGTAAGTCCATTTATCCTTCTAATCTTTCCTTCTCCATAGCATTTTGTAAAGCTTCCTCTTTTCCTCTTTTTCTTGGTCTAGCAGACCTTAACAAGATAAACTCTTTCACTCACTGGGAATGAACATTCCTGCATGTACAAAATCAGCATGTGGAGAAGAAGGTCCTTAGCCAGGAAATGGTAGAGTGCTTTCATTAATGCCATAGAAAAGTTGAGATGTCTGAGTTGGGAAAAGTCTGGAGCAATCACAGAGTCAGTAGAGTTGCGTTACCAATTCAAGTCCAGATTTAGAAGGTACTTTACAAGATGACTAAAGGACTCTTTCTGAGATCATCTATTTGGCCACCAAGAAGCTGGAACAAAACCGGCCCTTTGAATACTCTTTAAGAAGACTTATCCAATCCATCACCCTAAGATATTCTTATCATTATCAATTAGTTTGGACCAAACTATTTTTTGCATCATAATTTTTTGCCTTCATTTTCCAACACTCTTGAGCTACAAGAACTGACTTACTTGATAGAGGGCTCCCCTTATCTCTAAGCATTTCCTAGTCTAGCTCCAGATGTTATTTTTCCGATGATTACTTTCCTGACTGCTTTTCATTGTCACCATACCTTGTCTGGGAATAATATTTCAGATAGAAATAGTTCAAAATGGTCACCTGTTATCTCTTAAGTATTTTTCCTTCTGAAAGAAAGTTCTGACTTGTATCTCAAAGAGGTTTCTGCCTTAATTGATTTTATATAAGCAATTGGGTTTTTTCTTTTATAAAGAGCAAGATGCCTTTTGGAGAGACATCTGCAAGAAAAGCCTTTGGTTGCATTCATGTCATATGTTGGTGTTGGTGGGGGATTTTTTTTGGTTTTTTGTTGGTTTTTTTTTTGCAATACAGTGACTTGGAATAGGGAGATCAGAAGAAATTCTGAACATTTCATCAATATTGAGCTGTGGGAACCAACTCAGAATGAGTTTTCAAGTCACGTTGTATCAAGTTGTAAACCGACATCTCAGACCTCAGAGATGTTCTCCACAGAATGCCAGATTAAATGTGGGCTAGAAGACTTGACCAAACATTCTTTTGCATTGAGTATAAAATTCCTTGGAAAGTTGGTGGGGGGGGATATCAAAGATATCATAATTCCCTGAAATTCAACTCTATGTCTCCCTTTAATGCCTTTGTTCAGTGAAAATGTATTTCCCAGGAAAAGGATTCCTGTTTCAGCTCATGGGATTGACTGCTCCACCATGGAGAAGAAAGATCACTGCATTTGAGAACTAAAAATAATAATATATTTCTCTTCCTGCCTCTGAAATTCACACATGCCGGGAGAGCAACCAGCAGGAGAATGAGCAAACTGAATATACAAAAGGCCCTTCGTTCCTAATCTTTCCCTGGCCTGGTATTAAAAAAAATATTAATTAAACAATTATAATTCATAATTGGTATAGTAAATCTATTTACAAGCTGTACTTCTTCCTAAGGCATGCTGTTGTCCATATGTTCTGTTGCTAGAGACTTGCTTGTCTTCTGCAAAACGCAAAGAAAAATAATTGCAACTCGTGTAAGATTTAAGATAATCAGAAAATTATTTCCTCTTCCAAATGGTCTTCTAAGTGAAATAAATTCCCTGCGGATACATGAAGGTGTTCTTAGGTGGGACGATGCAGGAAGTATCACTCTCGTGTTAAACCCATTGAATTTCTGGTTCATGGAACTAACTTAACTTCAAGAATTCTGGGGAGAATGGGAGATCAAATCAAAATTTGGGGGGGGCTCCAAGACCGAACAATAGGAATCTCTTTTGTCCATTGGATATAATAGCCTCCTGTGGCATTAGAATTACATTCTGAATGCAAGGGAAGTAATCCAATCATCCTCACCAGCTTTTAAATAATGTTTTTTTTTTCCTGGTCCTTAAGAAGGAGGTTTGATGAATCTTACCATCTTGCCAATGGAGTATTCTAAGAAACTTTTCCTTAAGGTATTTTCTTTCTCGCACGTTCCCCTGCAATTTTGGTGGGACCAAGTGTAAGCGTACTTGATCAGCTTTGTTATTTTATCCATGTTGTATTAACGTTTAGCTTTTAAATAATGTTCTTCTCTCCCTTAAGAAGGGGGTCTTATGACTTTTTTATCAACTTGCCCACGTAGTGTTTTGAGAAATTTTGCCTTGATGTTTTCCCCGCTCCCTCCCCTGCAGTCTTGATGAGGGAAACTGTCTATACATTTATCAATCTAGTTACTTGTGTTTTAAGATGCAGTGTGGAACTTCATGAGATCTTCCTCTCTTCCAGGTCAGCCCACCGTATCTCCTTCGGTGCAAGTCTTTGCTCCTTCCCCGGAAGAGATCAGAAGCCCGAACCCACATACCGTGGTCTGTGTCCTGACCGAATTTTACCCACGTAGTTTCAACCTGCAATGGAAATGTGATGATAAAGTGATGACATCTGGTGTGGACACAACCACGGCCACCAAGCAAGGGGACAATTACATTGCCAGCAGTTACATGAAACTGAATGCGTCTGCCTATGAAAATTGTGGCACTTTCATCTGTACAGTGACGCATGAAGGAAAGACCATTGAGAAGAGCGTGTCAAAATCTGGAAGTTGTTAACTCCGTCATGCAAGCTCTCCTGCCATTCGGCAGGAGACAGGAGTCCCTTCTCCTGGGCTCTCATTCATTCTTTCCTAAACTTTAGTGTGGTCCACAGTGTCTCTTTCTATCCCGTGTAGTTACACTCTTTGTATCCCCTCCATGCCTTCGCCCTTCAAACCGATTCCTCCCCCCCCTTGATCTGCTAGATTCTACTGTCAGCACATTAATAAAGATGGATGTATTTCATGTGTGTGATTGTTTTGCCAAATTTATTACGAGGAGTAGTTGTGGGAAGACAAGGCTTTATGGTTTCAACATTCTGTTCCTCACAGATATCAGCCAGCTCCAATATTAAGAAGGAGAGAGCTGAATCCGTTGTCACCGAAGAAAGGGCGCATCTAGTTTCAGATGCCGTGAAGTTTATGTATATTTATCCACTCACACAAGTTATTCCCCTTTTGGTTCCAAATGATAGTGTATTACATTGAAGATAGTAGACTTGGGAATGTATAGGATAAAAGCTGGGGCCAGAATGGGTTGAATTAAGATTTTGATTTCCCACCTACAGTTTTTAGCTTCTCTCTGTGTCCATGAAAGCAGGATAAATTAGGCTTTCCACATTTTACCATCACGAGAAACCGCCTATGAAATCTAAACATTCTTTAATGAAAACGCAAGCTTTCCTCCTGTCTCCTCAGATGCTTCAGCTTTTCTCAACACAGAAAGCCAGTTGGTAACCTGATCTGGGAAAAAGATTCCAAGATTAAAAGTCACACTCTACCACTGTTGCTCAGGATCTGATGAACATGAGGATATCACCCTGCATTATTGTGCTTGGAATGAGACATTTCTCATAAGTGTCTTCAACTTTATTGGAATGTATTAAATTGGTCATGGTATATTGGAATTTTGGAAATTGCTGACCCAACATATCTCAAAGGTACCAGATGGAGGAGAAACAATGATAGATCCTGTTTAGATCGTATTGAAAACTTTGGTGTCTAGGATAACCAATCAGGAACTATTTGGAGGTTAGCCTGGGCTGAGGGTAATCTTACTTTTCAGATCTAGAAGAACTTCTAGAACATCTAGGACCTCTCATGTCTATACCAAACTCCTTTCACCGCATGGAGGTTCACTTCATTTAACAATCAGCATGTGCTTTCTGGAAGATGGTGTTATTTTGCACCTGGAAAACACAAAAGCACTGTTATGAATCCTTTCTTCAGAGACTAGGAACAACCAAGTTTATAAAGACAGGCTTTAGGTGTTTCCAAACCAGGCTGCTATAGGCATTTAATGCCAATAGGGCAGCCCCTCAATGTAAAATTATGCCTCTTCATAACAAAGTTTAAGGAAAAGACTTCACAAGTGACTTTTTGATTTTACAAATGCCACGGCCTCTAGCTTGGCAGGAGGACTGATTCATGTCCTAAGGGATGGACCACAAGGATCTCAAGGGTAGCTTTCCATACAGTGACCTATCCTCAATCAAATTATGAAATGTATCAAGGGCCATCAAGCCTTTCTTTAACTTTTTCCCAAAGAATTTGCACGATTTTATTCTCCTTCCTAAGATCTACTAGGTAACGCTGATGGAGTAAAAGCCTCTCCAGTAAGCATCACAACAACGTGGTGGCCACTACTACACATAGCCACCACGCTGATCAATAATGACACTGTTGTTATCATTCCGTGAATTTCATTTCTTTCCGAGTTTTCAGTGCCAATTCGCATGTGCTCCAGCCTAAATCTATGGATATGGTCCTAAGTAATCACAACCTGTTTGTCTTGAAACAGGTGGAATTCAGATAGACTAGATACATCAGTTGAGAGCCACAAGGCTACATACGTGTTTTAAATAAATAAAATAAATAAATTTTAATCAGAAATAAATGAATTCCCGATGAACATTCCTGCATGTACAAAATCAGCATGTTGAGAAGGTCCTTAGCCAGGAAATGGTAGAGTGCTTTCATTAATGCCATAGAAAAGTTGAGTTGTCTGAGTTGTGAAAAGCCTGAAGCAATCACAGTAGAGTTGTGTTACCAATTCAAGTCCAGGTTTAGAAGGTACTTTACAAGATGACTAAAGGACTCTTTCTGAGATCATCTATTTGGCCACCAAGAAGCTGGAACAAAACCGGCCCTTTGAATACTCTTTAAGAAGACTTCTCCAATCCATCACCCTACGATATTCTTATCATCATCAATTAGTTTGGACCAAACTATTTTTTGCATCATAATTTTTTGCCTTCATTTTCCAACGCTCTTGAGCTACAAGAACTGACTGACTTGATAGAGGGCTCCCCTTAACTCTAAGCACTTCCTAGTCTAGCTCCAGATGTTATTTTTCCGATGATTACTTTCCTGACTGCTTTTCATTGTCACCATACCTTGTAGATTTCATTTATAAGAAACCATCTGAACAAAACACCCTACAAAGATATAAGACTTCACTAGAGAAACATATTCTACGTCTTTTACACTGGGTTCTTCCATATGCATTGATAAACTTTACAGGTCTTCCATGTTTCTTCCAATCATAAAGGCACCATCTCCAATTGAGACTGGATCTACACTGATGGTGAATTGTGATCATAGAAGTCAACACAAATGAAGTAAGTACACTTTTTTTTCATTCCTAAATTCTCTGTGGAACTATGATTGTTTAAAAAACCTGAAGAGTATCAACAATTGTTCTTCAAGAGTCTACTTGAATGCTAGGTAAGATCAAGACTGATGAGTTGTTGACCCCAGTAGGTTTCAATGATCTACTGTTGAAATCTTCAATGAAGTAAAGGTAGGTTTTTGTACTAAGGTGTGTCACTGTGGTTCATCTTCAGAGGGACAATCAATCTATCTATTGCCACTTATTTATAGGTCACTAATTAATAGTGCCCTTTGGCTTCATTAACACTTTGCTCTCTTTTCTTTCTCTGTCTTCAACTTGATATCAAGGTCGTCTTTATTTCATTTAGGATTCACATATTTCAAAAATGTACAGTTAATCAATAACCTGAATAGGACATACTAATTTCAACTGGTGATCATTTATTGCAATGGACATCTCTTCTAGACTAACTTGACAAGTTCTAGGTCATATTACGCTTTTTGGTCAAAACCCTTATCTATAGAATCACTTCTTTGTTGAAGACATAGAATTTTGAAGTACAATTAGAAAAAATCAGACTCTACAAGTCCAAGAACAGGACAGTATTCAGATGTAAACATAGTTGAGTCAGTGGAGTCATAGTAATTACTGTTCCAAAATCTACATGGAGATTTTGCCATAAACTGCCTTCTTCTGCAAAAGATGTCTCTGATTTTCTACCCTATTCTTAGAGTGCTTGAGAATTTCTCCTTTCTCATCATGGAACTTTTAAACTGATTTGAGAGATGGTAGAATGAATATTCTGTCCTTAGTTTCCCGTAAACTCCATAGCATTTCTGATTATGCATACCTATGTATAGTTGGAAAAATCCATTCCCAGTTGAAACAGAATGTCTCTTTTGAATTTAATTAAAGGTTTGGAAGCCATGAAGCATGCACGGTTCCAGAGAGAGAGGATTGTACCATGAAAAATGGAATAAGAGAGCCCCTGACTTATAACCACAATTGGGAACAGAATTATTCCAGTCCCTTGGAAGTTATTTGATTTTGGAATGAAAGTTGAAATTCTTGGATTCCACCATGCAACAGATAAAGGTTGGAAAGGAAATGACCCTTATACACCTAAAAAAAATAGACCTAACGTATACCCCTTAAAAGTATCTCTTGACTCAGCAGGATAATTAAAGATAGCTTCAGTCATTACTTCATGAATTGCAATAGCAAATATAATACACTAAATAATACATAGAACATAGAATAGAGTTGGAAGGGACCTTGGTGGTCTTCTAGTCCAACCCCCTGCTCAGGCAGGAAACCCTACACCATTTCAGACAAATGGCTATCCAATCTCTTAAAAACTTCCAGTGTTGGAGCACCCACAACTTCTGGAGGAAGGTTGTTCCACTGGTTAATTGTTCTAACTGTCAGGAAATTTCTCCTTAATTCTAGGTTGCTTCTCTCCTTGATTAGTTTCCATCCATTGCTTCTTGTCCTGCCTTCAGATGCTTTGGAGAATAGCTTGACTCCCTCTTCTTTGTGACAACCCCTGAGATATTAGAACACTACTATCATATCACTCCTAGTCCTTCTTTTTATTAAACTAGACATACCCAATTAAACTAGATATACCCAATACCCAATATGGAACTAAGGAGGACTTTTCTGACAGTGAGAACAATTAATCCATGGAGTAGCTTGCCTCCTGGAATTATGCATGCTCCATCATTGGAGATTTTCAAGAAGAGACTGGACAACCATTTATCCAGGATGGAATAAGGACTCCTGCCTTGAGGACAGAGTCCTTCAAGATCTCTTCTAGCTTCTATGTTCTATATTCTGATATCACATCTTTTCATGGGCAAAATTTCACTGTAGAGTTAAAAAAATCTTTCTGAGGCATATTCTCCAAAAGAATCCCCACTCTAGAGGTTTTCATTCCACTTAATTATGTTCAGTCACTTTAGGACTTTTGTAAGGTTCTAGTGGTGTAGATATTCTAAAGCAGAGATGGCTTTTTTTAATTATGAAACATCCTCTTTCCCAGTTTCAGCTTCGCTTCTCGTGAAATCAGAACTAGAGTGAGCTGTTTCTCACTGCTTATTCTGGTAGCTGCTTCTTAAACTATTACATCAAGAACTCCAGATTGATACAATGATGGAAGATCAGAACTCCCACCCAAAACTTGAATTTATTTGATTCAAATTTGGTGAGATCATTAGAAGCAGCTAAAATTGCTTCTGATGGTTGGGTTCCATAAGATCAACCAGGACTGGATACTTGTGCCAAAATACAGAGAAGACATTGAGAAGATTTTCTGGGCATTTGGTCTAGATTGAAAAATATTAACTGATAATAGCTTTGTCATCATTTATAGGAGATATAAGCTTCCTATGATATTGTTGGATTCAAAGAACACTCAAAGTCAACATTCAGTCTAGGGATCATAAAAGATAAAATACAACGGACATATAGTTGAGGCTGGAAGTGAGGAGTAAAGAATATTTACCAAACCAGACGTTTACAAAGATTAATACCTAGTGCTATATGTAGTGATCTATGATGACTGATTATTAATATGATCTTATATTTAAGGTTTAACTACTACCTCAAGACCTATTGTTAGGGATCATAGAAAATTAAAAAATGTAACAGGTGTATAATAGAGGGTTGAAGAGAGGAGTGAAAAATGTTTACCAAACCAGACGTTTACAAAGAATAATACGTAATGTTGTATATCAGATGCTACGATGTTTGATGCATACAAAGATTTTATGTACAATGCTGATTGTTTTAATAAAGGAATTCTTTATATTAAAAAAAAAGTCAACATTCAGTCTGGTTGGTTTCAGCTTACTGTGCTTTATGAACCAGAGTTGGCTTGCAAACCGTAATTAGAGCTTAGCAGAGTGTGTAACCCAAACAATACTTCTCTTATGAATTTCTGCTGTCCAAGGTTCAAAAATATCCAGATGCCCAATGAGGAGACTGAAACATCTGTATGTTGAAACAGAGGGAATGTGTGATCTCAAGGAAGCAATTATAAGCTAAGATTGCAAATCAGAAATTTTCCTTTCCTTTTCCTTAACCTCTATTCAGCTCTTTCTTGACAGTTACCTAGTCAGGTTGAGACTTCCGTAACATACAGAAAGATCAAGACATTTTAATATTTTAATTTAATAGGCTGGCACAGTAATAACAACATTAAGGTTTGTTTTTTCCATCATTGATATCAATAGGGAAGCTTCAGCCCACATGCCAATCAGGCACATTAAAACCAAAATAAAGTGTTTCAAATTGACCAGGATAATCTTGACATATATCATTTTTTAAAAAAATCCTCCTGGTTTATCTATCTGGTCATAAAATTAAACAGTGAAAATAGAATTCACTGCTCAAGTTTTAATAAATCTTTTCAAGCAGGATGGATGAGCAGCTCCTATGAATATTTATTTTTGGCCAGTAAAAGTACGAATTTAAACCCCATTCTTGAAGAATTTTGAGCATGCTTTCCTTAGTATATCAGATTTTCAATAACTAAGTTAAATGTCATAATTTTCTTACTAGGTACGATAGGACATAAAAAGGGAGGCATTATCAACGTACGAATAATAATAAACAACTCCACAAAAAGAAATGTATCAGTTTAGCTTTGGGAGATCATTTTTTGCTGCATTAACATGGGATCAAGCTGTCCACACAAATACGCTTCTGGGTCCCAAGTAGGGCCCATGACTGATCTCCAGCAGACTTCAGGGGCTGCCACAAAAAAGAAGAGGGAGTCAAGCTATTTTCCAAAGCGCCTGAAGGCAGGACAAGAAGCAACGGGTGGAAACTAACCAAAGAGAGAAGCAACCTACAACTAAGGAGAAACTTCCTGACAGTTAGAACAATTAACTAGTGGAACAACCTGCCTCCAGAAGCGGCGAATGCTCCAACACTGGAGGCTTTTAAGAAGAAACTGGACAGCCATTTGTCCAAAATGGTATAGGGTTTCCTGCCTGAGCAGGGGGTTGGACTAGATGACCTCCAAGGTCCCTTCCAACTTTATCATCATCATCATCATCATTATTATTATTCCAGAATTATCAAATTTCAATTCCCAATCTTCTCAGTCAACAAAGCTACCAGTAGTGGTGAAAGATGTTGAAAAATATAGCTCAACCATTTGTGGAGGATCTTAGGTTCTCCACCTCCATGTTGGGTTTACATGCAAAGAAACAAACTACAAGGGCAACAACAGAAGTCACTCTTGGTCTTTGTGACTCTTGTCCCATTCAGTCAGAACAAGATGGTCATCTAAGCATCTGTGGTTCTTGCTGACATTTCCTACTCAGTTTAGAGACAAGTATTGTTCCTGATTCTTGGTTAGGTACCAAAGGCAGTTGCTGATGCATCATGGTGAAGTTGATTAAGGAGGGGGGGGAATCACCAATGACGGTTAGTTTCAGGGGATTTCCGCTGGCGTTGATGTGAGCAGCTGCGAACTGCATGAATAGTTGTGAGCACAAAGTCATGGATGGAAAGGACTTGTAACCGAAGCAACATTTTCACTCCCAAAATAGACCCATCCATTACCACCCAAGATATGAGAAGAATCAGTAGAAAGCAACATAGGAGAGACTGTGCAAGACCTTAACATTAAAAAAAAAAAAAAGTAAGATGTGTCTATGGAGATTCTCCATCATCCCAATCATGGTTATCCCAAAGATGCTTTTCTAAAAGGCAACTGGACTTTCTTGTTTTTTCTCTCTCTGAAAAATCTTTCACCTCTCATCCAAGAAGCTTCTTCAGTTCTAACTGATTGGTGGGGAAATTTATAAACCCTTCCATTCCCCACCAGTCAGTTAGAACTGAAGAAGCTTTTTGGATGAGAAGCAAAACATTTTTAAAGGAAACAAAAAGAAGAAAGTCCAGTTGCTTTTTAGAAATGCACTTTTGGAAATAAGTCATGATAAACTGTGATGAGAGAGAGAAAAAGATATCAAGATGTGTCATCTGTGGTCCATGGAGAAGACCAAGCTACTTTGATAACAAGACTCATCATCTTGATATTATTATTATTATTATTATTATTATTAATTTAATTTCTATGCTGCCCTATTCCGGAGAACTCAGGGCGGCTCACATGTATATATGTACTCCAGGGAGTAAACCAAGCTATTTTGAACAGTGACAAACCCGTTCTGATAAGATTTGTTGAAGTTGCTTGGCTCACCCTCCAGATATAGATGAAGTTCACCAAAAGACCCACCAGTTAGTTAGAACTGAAGAGGTTGGACTAGAAGGCCTCCAGAGTCCCTTCCGTAAACTTGTGATTCTGTTATTCTGTTTTTCCAGACATTGCAATTAATAACCAGTAATAAGGTTTTCTAAGCAATGCTACCTTGTTTTGGGTTGCCCACTTTTCATGATCGTGGAATAGAAGCCTCTTTCTTCCCACTTTTAGCACACACAAAAAAAGGCAAGGATTTTGCTGCTCTTCAAAGGATCAAACATTGTCGCTCGTTTATTTGTTTTTTGTTTGTTTGTTTTTGTTCTGCTACCCAAAACCCTTGAAAAGTGACTCATTATTTGCAAGACTGCTTCGTTTTACTAAGATTATTCCCTCTCTTGTTATTTTAATCCACAGAGCCAACCTATTTTTTTTTAATTTATTATTAGATATCCATTTTGTTGTTGTTGTTTGCTTTCTTGTTTAATTGGGTTTTTTTTATTGTGGCACCATCTGACTTTAGAAAAGTTGCCACTTGAAATATTTTGAAGGGTAAGAAGGCCGGCATAAATTAATGCAGTGGGTATTTTTATACTTCCTTCTCTGCTAAAACAACACATACCCTGTAGAGAAACCACCAACAGCCACCAACAGCCAGAAAGAAAAGACATTTAAAAGACTAACTGAACCAAGTAGGATTTAGCATTTTTTTTTCTAAGAATCAAAGAAAAGGGATCAGTTAAAAAATAAGCGTTGAATCTCTTGCAAAGTCTGGAAAACAATGGTCATTTTCCACTTTCCCAGCAAGCCTTCCCAATTAATGGTGTCCTTCAGAAGACGAAAAATTTAATGTAACAGGTTCATAATGAAATGATCCACATTAAACTAATTATTGTCCTTGTATAGACTACAACAGAGACATGGCCAGACTAATAACCAATTGACCACACTATTCTGTCTTGATCTATACCAGTGGTGATTGGGGAATTCTGGGAGTTGAAGGCCACATGTCTTCAAGTAGCCAAGGATGTAACCTTCTTTCAAAGCCATCCAAGCTGAAAAAGCATCGTAGTTTAGCAATGAATATTTCCAACATTGGTACATGCTATCTG
The DNA here is from genome assembly GCA_034064705.1 of Bothrops alternatus. Taxonomy (NCBI): domain Eukaryota; kingdom Metazoa; phylum Chordata; class Lepidosauria; order Squamata; family Viperidae; genus Bothrops; species Bothrops alternatus. The sequence continues at coordinate 263,698 of JARGCV010000958.1, forward strand.
ATCGTCACTGCTAAGAAGAAACACTTGCAAGTCTTGCGAACCCCATTTTCTTCTGAACCAGAAACCCCTCTAGATGGTTTTAGGCCAGTCACATTCTCCGAAGTCACCCAGGAGCTTTCATGACCAAGGAGAGGCTAGATATGAGCCATCTTCTTTGTGGTCCAACACCATCACCACTTGACCACTCTGATCATCTTATAAGCCTAGTTCACACGACGTGCTAGACTACAGCAGGGTTCTTGAACAACCAAGCTCAGAACACCACAATTCAACCCTGAGCTAACAAATGTTCTCTTCTATTAACAGTATTTCTCAACTTTCGTGGCTGGAAGGTTTGTGAACTTCAAGCAAGTGTCCATGGAGATTCTCAGTCCTCTAGGTCATAGTTGTCCCAAAGGTGCTTTTCCAAGAGGCAATGGGGCTTCCTTGTTTTTCTTTAAAGATGTTTCACTTCTCATCCAAGAAGAAGCTCAGAACCTTGGCTACCTTGAAGATCTGTGGCCTTCAACTTCCAGAATTCCCCAGCTAGCATCCAAGCTGAAGAAGCTTCTTGGATGAGAAGCAAAACAACTTCAGAGAAAAACAAGGAAGTCCAGTTGCCTCTTAAAAAAGCACTTTTGGAACTTCAAGCAAGTGGCCGGAGAATTCTGGAAACTGAAGTCCACAATCTTCAAATTGCCAAGGTTGAGGAACACTGGACTAGACTAGACCAACATTGGAGTTGGGTAGTGGTTGCTGGTTTTCTTGGGACTTAGAAAAACTGCATGGTGCTTACACTGAGTTTAATCCATATGTCATCTCAACCCTACCACAGAATCCTAGAATACTAGGTCTGTGCCATAAAGTGACCCAACAGCCTAATTCTTACAACTTATCCGGCTACAGGAAAACGAACTAGCGTTAAAACTAAGGGAGATGAACATATTGTGAGAAAACAGTTGCTAGGTTTTGTTACTACCGGTACATCAATTAAACTCATTGCTATCAAGACAGAGTGGGAAGGGGTTTTTTTAAAAAGGGTCTACATTCCTGCTTAGAAGAATTTGATGCTTTTTGTGGTGGTGGGCACCCCCTCCCCCAAGATAGTCTGTTGTTTCTGTATTTTCTTAAGAGTTTTCCTTCAACTGCCCTAAGTAGTTCCACGGGATTCATTGCTTAATCCATACTTTAAAAAAGAACCAGCCAATTGTCTCTGAATAAAGATCAATACTGAATCCTACCAAGGGATACAGTGTCTCTCACCCTCTTAGCCCACCTGGCTTTCTCTGCAGCTGTGTGGGCAAGGGGAGGGGGAAACTCCCAGTTCTAAAATTAGGCCTTTTCTCTTGCAAAGAGCAAATCAGAAACTCGAGCGAGGCTCACAAACATCTCCAGAAAAGGAAGTGAAACTGTGTGAAAGGACCACTGACTTAGGAAAGGAAAGAGGCCTAAAGAAGAGGGAGCAAACATGTTCTTTGCTACGTGGCACAACTGAAAAACACATCTCTCCCCACCCTTGAAAAAAAAAAACACACCACGGTGTTTTGTTCCATGCTCTTTGCACACACACACAAAAAAACGAATCCACCTCTTTGGCCTGCAGTGAAGAAATTGGAAAAGGTGACAGGACAAAGGTTGAGGTCATGCCTACCTTGAGAATCAAAGTAGATCGCTTTTATATTATGAGCTTCCGGTTTATTTTAAGTATGCGAAGGGTAACTCCATGGGAAGTTTGTCATCCTGCAACGAAACACAATAACCCAAGCATGAGGTCTTTATTTAACGAAAAGGCTTCTGGGACGAACATGGGTTCCCCCCCCCATTTGTAGGAAATTAAATGAGTGGATACTTGCAGCAACCTCAACAGCGTTGAGTAAATGGGTCTTTCGAACTGATTGAACACCTATTGTAGCAGCCATTTTGTGACTGGAGAAGCCATCCCAAAATAGGAACATGCCTGAGGTATGTTCTTCAGACCTTCAATGTGCCCCCAAAAGTTGTTCCCCCCCTTTATTCTTCAACCACAATGACACATCCAAGCACATCGTGCAAAGGAACAGAACCTCGCTAGATGACCCTTCCTCAATTTAGCCGTGGCTGCTGCCTGTTCACTTGATAAAAGTGAACACTTGAAGGTCAAAGAGTCAATATCTATGATCCCTTATCCTTGATTGGAAGAGGAAGGAGAAGGAACAGCAGGCCAAGAGGTCTTCAGAAGTTGCAAAGGCATCTGGGTGGGCTTCAGAGATTGTCCGGTTGTGTTCATTTCAGCCATCCTTGCCTGGAAATTATCTTCCCTCCATCACTGAGTATGCCAATGACTCTAAAAGTGGAGGAACAATTTATAGAACATGGAATATAGCAGAATAGGTTTGGAAAGGACCTCAAAGGTCTTCTAGTCCAACCACCTGCTCAAACAAGAGATCCTATACTGTTCCAGACAAATTGCTGTCCAATGTCTTCTTATCTGGTGTTGGAGTATTCACAACTTCTGGAGGCAAGTTGTTCCATCAATAATTGTTCCAACAGTCAGGAAATTTATCCTAAGTTCCAGGTTGCTATTCTCCTTGATTGGTTTCCATCCGTTGCTTCTTGTTCTGCCTTCAGGTACTTTGGAGAATAGGTTGACCACTCTCTTCTCTGTGACAGCCCCATCAATACTATCATATCATATCATATCACCCTGTAGTCCTTCTTTTTGTTGGAACTAGGTGTGCATGTTATGTAGGTTGGTAAGTACTATCTGTTGTAACTAGGTACGTATGAACATCCCAATACATCTAAAAGTGGAGATACATTTCACTGTCCATTTTTTTTAAATATAAAAATTCCTTTATTAAGACATTCAGCATTGTACATGAAATCTTTGTATGCATCAAACATCATAGCATCTGGTATACAACACTACGTATTATTCTTTGTAAACGTCTGGTTTGGTATACATTTTTCACTCCTCACTTCAATCCTCTATTATACACCTGTTACATTTTTTTTTATTCTCTATGATCCCTAACAATAGGTTCTGAGGTAGTAGTTAAACATTAAATATAAGATCATATTAATAATCAATCATCACAGAACACAGCATATAACACTAGGTATTAATCTTTGTAAACGTTTGGTTTGGTACATATTCTTTACTCCTCACTTCCAGCCTCAACTATATGGCTGTTGTATTTTATCTTTTATGATCCCTAGCAAAAGATCCTGAGGTAGAGATTCAATAACCTGGGGTAAAAATTCAGTCTGCTTTTTCATTATTAAAGTAATCAACATTAAGCATAAGATCATATTAAGAAGCAATCATATTAAGAAGCGATCATCATAGAACATAACATACAACAATAGGTAGACATTCTTCACTCTTCACTTCAAGCCTCTACTATACACCTGTTACATTTTTTAACCTTTATGGTCCCTAACAGTAGGTCCTGAGGTAGTAATTCAATAACCTGAGGTAGAAATTCAGTCTGCTCTTTCAATGTTAAAATGTTCAACATTAACCATAAGATCATATTAATAAGCAGTCATCATAGTTCACTGTCCATTTTATTGTATCCCATCCTCTGCCAGATTATTCACATTTCATCTGTGTAGAATGCAGATGTTATTGTTGGATTATGGCTTGTACCCAACGAAGATATTTCTTTGGTGTGGGAAGAATATTTATCCTCTGTTCGTTTCCCTCCGTAGTACTTCCCAACCTAGGAAGATAGATCTGACACCTTCTTTCTTAATCTTTACAGCGCCAGGCAGGAAATGGTTATTCTCCCTGACATTTTTAAGTTGCTACCGTCACGATATATTATATGCTGTGGAGCTTTTTAATGAGTTTCATTTCTGCTGCTTAGAAAATATTATAGCTACGTGAATCTGGTTTGCGCCAACTCCAGCATCCAGTTTAATTAAATTTAGGCCATTGACTTGAACATACCAGTAAGTTTGGACAATTGGGTATAAATGCACATGCACAGAAGATCTTCCTTCTTAAAAAGGGGGGGGACTAGAAATCTAATTGAGGCAACTGGATTTCCTTGTTTTTCTTTGAAGAAGTTTCCCTTCTCATCCAAGATGCTCCAGAGCTGAAGAAGCTTCTTGGATGAGAAGAGAAACATTTTCAAAGAAAACCAAAAAAAAAGTCCAGTTGCTTCTTGAAAAAGCACATTTGGGGCAACCATGACCCGGATGACTGAGAATCTCCATATAGACATCTAATTTATTGGATTGATCTGATTTAAATCGGTTTGCACTGATGGACCAATCGGCTGCAACAAAGTTTTCTTAAAATAAAATCAATTATTCCAAAGGAATTCAGGAATTTTATGTGGTAGGGCAATGTTTTAATTTTCCTTTAGAAGTGACCTCTTTTTAAAAAAAGTTACTCTGAAAATTAAAAAAAAATAGTGTACTAAAGTATCCCCACCCTGCAGAAATTATACACATACAAAAGAAAAGCATGGAAAATATTGTAAACTTAAAGAAAGCTCCAAAGTTTAAGCTTCAACATTTGTATGCTAAAAAAAAGTATAGAGGGAAGGAATCTGGATGTGTGGCTAATTGAGTTTAGCTTCACAACTTGTGTGACTCCAGGTAGTGTTGCCTGTAAACTAGCCTACTATTGTGTACTCAATAAACCATGTTTAAGGAAACCTTGAAAAGCATGATGTAGGAACCCAGACTGGTCAATGTGATGAGGAAGAGAGGAAGAGAGGAAGGGAGGAAGAGAGGAAGGAAGGAAGGAAGGAAGGAAGGAAGGAAGGAAGGAAGGAAGGAAGGAAGGAAGGAAGGAAGGTAGGTAGGTTAAGATTGATGGATGGAGTGCGATTACGGCATCTTGGGCTGCGGTTTGGGAAGGTAGATCTTCCCAAATGGATCCCTGGCGAGACGCAAATACATCCAGGGTAGGAGAGCACCTTCTGAAAAGGCATTCCATGGCTTACTCCCCTGGATCCTTGGCCTAAATAAAAGAGGACTGGGATTATAAAGAGTACTTGCCACTTTGAAGACTGCCCGGGGAACTGAACTTCAGAACTGACCTCCAGTATAGGATGAAATGGGGATGAAGATGTTGACTATCTTTCATATGATACATTCTAGTTATTGTACTAGGAAATGAAGCAGAAGTTTCCAGATCCAATATCAGTCCACCCATTTGAAACGCATGTTTCTATGCAATGGTTAACGTGCTCACTTCTGCACATTCCAGAGGATTTTGTAAAAGCTGATTTCATTTTCTGCCCAATGGACAGAACCGTAGTTGCATTTGAGCAATAAAGTGTTCAATTTCTTTCCCTCTCTCCTGCCTCTCTCCCCCCCACCATTATTCCATTGTTCCTTGGGTTATGTTGTTGTTATGGCAACAGCTAAGATAATAAACTTGTAATAAACTTGGCATCAAATTTAAAAAAAAAAGATGGATGGATGGATGGATGGATGGATGGATGGATGGATGGATGGATGGATGGAATTTTAAAATGGAAGGAAGAAAGGAAGGTTAAGATCTATGGATGGATGGATGGATGGATGGATGGATGGATGGATGGATGGAATTTTAAAATTGAAGGAAGGAAGGAAGGAAGGAAGGAAGGAAGGAAGGAAGGAAGGTTAAGATCAATGGATGGATGGATGGAATTTTAAAATTGAAGGAAGGAAGGAAGGAAGGAAGATAGGTTAAGATGGATGGATGGATGGATAGATGGATGGATGGAATTTTAAAATGGAAGGGAGGGAGGGAGGGTAGGAGGGAGGGAACGGAGATCAGAGACTAGGGAAAGAAAAAGGGAGCAAATTATTTTAATAGATGAAACTGTACAAAAGACAACATTATGCACACATCTAAACCATTCAGGAGGATAGTTAGGAACATTTTAAGGTGATTATTGGAAAGTAAACTTGTTTGGGCAAGAGGGACTTGAAAATATGAAAGTTGTACGCATTTCCAAAGAGTAGCAGTAAGATGTGACTAAACAAAGTCAGATGCTCTTAGATGCCAAGAACTGAAGTGTGTTCAAAACATCATCCAACTATTAAGAAATGTTTGCATTTACAGGAAATTGAGGAAGTTACAGACTATTAATTGCTACATTTACCTCTTGGCCAATCAAGTGAAGAATGTTATGTTCACGCTCAGATACAACATCATATTATTCAGGGTTGTGTTTTTTGTATTTATCTGTTTTGTCTCTGTTTTTTAGATCTAAAGCAGATCTTCAAAATACACTATACGATGCTCTATCAGACGGCAAAATCTTCAAAGCTTCCATCCGTTTAATTCTCCCTTCTGTTTTGCTGTTTTGATGCCGAATGTTTATTATTTGAAAATGTTTGTTGACTAAAACTAGCGTGCACACCATCTGCCTGTTCCTATATTTTTCATTGCTTTATAAGACTTGATTGATGAATATTACTGCATTCACTATGAGGCTGTTGGTTACGCATTCCTCAATAAAATAAATGGCTTCTTTTAATAAAATAAATACCTTTTAGCTTTTTTTCCCCAATAAAATAGCTTCTTTCAAGAAAATAAATTGCTTTTTTTCCGATGTTCCTGTTGGGCCTAAACCTGCCCCTTAGATTTTTTCTAAAGTTAGTCTAAGATGTGAAAGAAAAAGATACGCAACCTCCCCCCCCCCAAAAAAAAATATTAACCAGCACTTTCCATTAACTTACGAAACTCAAAACTATCTCAAATTCTAAAGAAATCTGAGAATGAGTAGGGTTGGGCCTTTTTCATAATGGAAGGCAACTTTCAGGAAACTGACAGGTGGCTATTTTTCACAAAATGTTACCCTGCTCTAGTATTACGGAAATTCTTTTTTTACAAAAAAGACACAGTCGGAAAAAGAGAACTATAATCTTTCATTTAAAAAAAACAAACAGAGAATGTGTTGTTCAGGCAATGTTTCATAGGGAATTAATTTTCAAATTTCTTAAAATAATTTTATCTCCCCATTGATTGGGCAGCTCGAGACAAAGAACAATAAGAACAATAAAAGAACTTGCTGATGGTCCCAGCAACAAGATGTTGCATTTTGTCGGAAACTTTAACCAGAAAGATAGAGCCCATTGAATTGAATGAGGTAGATTTCAGATCATACCTGTTCAAAGGCTAGAACAAAGAATGGGAAAAAACTGAATAAATAATGGAAAATAACAGCCCAGTGCCTTGTATCATCAGCAGCTTTACTTGAAATAATATACCACCAAATCCCGTGGTGTTTTTTTGTTAAGATCACTGTTATTTTAGCCCCTTCTATTCTCTTTCACCATTAATATTAAAAATAAAAGTGGCTTTAAGCATGCTTTTGCACACAGTATCTTCAGTTTTTTATTCCCGCTTTATATCAAAGAAAAGCAAATTCATGACTAACAAAGGATGGAAACTGATCAAGGAGAGAAGCAACTTAGAACTAAGAAGAAATTTCCTGACAGTGAGGACAATTAATCAGTGGAACAACCTGTCTTCCAAAGTTGTGGATGCTCCAATACTGGAAGTTTTTAAGAAGAGACTGGACAGCCATTTGTCTGAAATGGTTTAGGGCTTCCTGCCTGAGCAGGGGGTTGGACTAGATGGCCTCCAAGGTCCCTTCCAACTCTTGTTCTGTTCTGTTCTACATGCACGCACAATCACTTATTCAAACTCTAGAATGAAAGGAGCTTGAGAGTCTATAAAATGCAATTGTTCTCTAATTTTACTGCAACTTTTTAATGATTGCGGTGTGGAAAGCATTTTGAGTAGAAACATTTTGGGTTTTTGTTTTTGTTTTCAGAAAAATGTCTGAGAAGATGGAACCATGAATGGTCCATATGGCTAGATTCAATGAATTGCTAAAGGATTGAGCTAGTTCTATATTAACCATGGATGTATTTTTAGCTTTTCGAATGTCACTCATTATTCTGTAGATAGATAGATAGATAGATATATAGATAGATAGATAGATAGATAGATAGATAGATAGATAGATAGATAGATAGATAGATAGATAGATAGATAGATAGATGATAATAGGCTCCTTGGAGTGATCCTACCTACAACAACTGGAGTACCACTTGAACACTGTCTTTTGCCTGCATGAAGGTGGACCAGAACCTAGGTTTTCTCAATGTCTATAAAAACACTTCCACCACTAGATCATCCTGGTTCTTGGGCTGAGAAGAAAGGACTGGCCCAAAGTCCTCCAGAGCTTCCACGACAGGAAGGAAGGATAAAACTGGATTCTACTTGGCGTCAGTCCAACATCTTCATAAGTGGACCACCTGGGTTCTCGGAGAGAGTGAGTGGTGATCTCAAAATCACTCCATGAACTTCTGTGGCTGAAGGAGGACTAGACTGAGTTCTCACAGTGAGAACAATCAACAGATTGCCTTCAGAAGTTGTGGGAGCTTCATCATTGGAAGCTTTCAAGAAGAGACTGGTCTGACATCTGTCAGAAATGATGTAGGGGCTCCTGCTTGGACAGGGGGTTGGACTGGATGACCCAAAAGCTCTCTTCCAACACTGTTATTCTATTCCATTCCATTCCATTCTACTGTATTCTAATCCATCTTCTTAACCACCACAGCAGTTCTCTGATTTTGACAAAGAGTAGTTGAACAAAATGTGATTATATTTGTGATCCCAGGCTGTGTATTGTATTTTATAGTGTTTTTAAAACCAGGGAAGGGTTCAGGTGCTCTTTTGAAAGCAGATGTGGAAGGCTGATTTCTTAATATAAATCTGCCGTAATTTCTCCACGTAGGTTGATCCTCTCTTCTTTGTGAGATATTGGAAGACTGCTATCATCTCACCCCTATTCCTTCTCTTCATTCAACTCTTTGACCAGGATGGTATAGGGTCTCTTGCCTTGAGCTGGGGGTTGGTCTAGAAGACCTCAACGGTCCCTTCCAGCCCTATGGTTTTATATTCTATAAAATTGGTGAGACCACCGGACAGCAGAGTCTTCTCCTGACACCTGCTTCTTCCTTTTTTTTTTTCCACCCTTCATTTCAATGAAGTGAATCAACAAGTTGAAACCGCCTTGTCACTTTCCACTACAGTGGAAAACCAAGTTCTAATGGGGACGTGTCTCTTTGCCCCCCCCTTGCAATCCACAGATGTCATAGCCGCTGTCCAGAAATTCACACCCCACCAGTGGAGCATTTTCTGTTTGTGAGTCTCATAACGCTGTTAATACTAGTAGCTGGCAGGAAATCAGACTGCCTAGCTGACAGATGGCTTTTAAAAATAGGACACCTAGAAAACCTCCTTTTTTTCCACATCATTCCATCCCTTCGTTGGTTCTCTGCTCTCCATAGCGAGTTGTTTACTCCATCTGTTCCCAGCTTCCTGCCTCCTGGGCAGTTTGAACCACCAAACCCATCTTCCTCAGCCAGCAGGTCCAAGGCTTGGGAGTCATAAGAATTTACCAGTCAACAGATCATGGAAGAGCTTAAGATTTTACTCAATAGGCTACGGAGATTCTTAAAAATACTCATTGATGTAATATTTAGGATTTAGATTTATAAGAGAAATGAGAATTAGCTATTAGATTATAGCTTTGAATTGTAATGCGGAAGTTGGTTTGTGATTACAAAAGGTATCTTATTAGTAAACGATGCGGTATTAGGATGAGAACTAGAACATACTTGTGAAACAAAGTAAGAATGTAACTAACTGAATAATAGGTGTATCCTAGTTGTGATAGCTACTCTGTAATGAAATTAGGAAATTCTGGGTTACCCGAAGTTTAAATGGATATTGAAGTCTAAATTGGAATATGTCAATTGAAATTAGGTAAAAGTCAAAACAGGACTTGGATATGTATATTTAAAATTATATTGACAAATGTATTGATTGGTGGAGCTATAATTAGCAATGTTTTAACTTGAATCTGATATAATAAGTAAGGGAAATAATAGAGAGGGAAACTTTAATGATGTAACCTGAGATATATATATATGAAAGATTTCTTGATTGCACCATTGATCACCCAACCACCACGCTGCTTCCTAAATGTTTGGATGTAAAATTGGAAAACTAATAAAACTTGTTACAAAAAAAAAGAAAAAAAAAGAATTTACCAGTCAACAGACAAGCATCATCCTGAGATGAAAAATAAAGCATTGTTTTATCTACTTGATATCTACTCCTGCCTGAGCAGGGGGTTGGACTAGAAGGCCTCCAAAGTCCCTTCTAACCTTATTATTCTACATTATGTGATCTCGCCACTTTTAAAAAGCATACCACCACAATTCTTTCATTTTGTGGATTAAGCTGTTTATCGGATTGGTCTGTCCTTTCTACTATCCTCTTCTATTTTTGAAAATTGCCGTTTGAGGCCTATTGCTCAGGCAAGAAAGCTTTTGTTTTTCGTTGAATTTTAATTTATTTTTAACTCCTATCCCCAAGCCTTAGAAATGGAACGAGGAAAAAAAAAAAAGAAATGGAACGAGGGAGAGTCACACTTGCTTCCTGCGTGACTGTCAAATATGTTTTATTTTCTTATTTGCTTCACACACACAAAAAACCCCCACAACATAGCCCCTCTGTTTCTCCAAAATGGTTTCTTTTACGAAGGTAGAACAGGGTGGACAAATCTGAGGGGGGTTAAAAGACTCCGAACATTTAATATTTAAGATACTTGGGAGGTCTGAGGTTGTCAGAATTAGAGGGCCCACACCAGGGTGGTCCACAGGATGAGTCAAAAAAGTCACAATCGCAGAATCAAAGATCATGTTAAATGTTAATACCACTTTATCATGCCTTGGTAGGGCCACACTTAGAATCCTGCATCCAGTTTTGGTCACCACAATGAAAAATAAAATGTTGAGACTCTGGGAAAGAGTGCAGAGAAGAGCAACAAAGAGGACTGGGGGACAGGAGGCTAAAACATATAAAGAACGGTGGCAGGAATTGGATATGTCTAGTTTAATGAAGAGAAATAGCCACTTTCCAATATTTGAGGGGCTGCCACAGAGAAGAGGGACGGGTTCAACCTATTCTCCAAAGCACCTGAAGACAGGACAAGAAGCAATGGATGGAAACTAATCAAGGAGATTAACCAGTCAATCAACCACAGAAATGTTGGGTTTAATTGTGGTTGTAAGCGAAGGGCCACCTGTAGTGAAGGAGACCCAGAAACCATAAAATTATAAACTGAAATACACCCCTCCCTTAAAAGTCTTGATAATGGCATTCTGGAGGTTTTCAAATCAACATTGGATACCCACTGGTTTGGGATTTCTGCTCCAGGCAAGGGGTTAGACTACAAGACCTCTTAACATCCCCAAGCAGTGCTAGGATGCGATGTCAGATTAATTAGATTCCTGTTCCATGTTCCTTCTTTCTTGCTCTGTGATCTACATTTTAATTATATTACATTTTGCACTGCACCTCTACCTAGCCTATATTTTTTACGGCGCTATAAGTCAAAGTAATATAAGGCTTTTTTTTTTCCAGTGCAGCTTTTATTTTACTGTTATGTGGGATTTGTCATTGTTCTGGGTGGTTGTATTTTATGGATAATTGGGGTGCAAATGCGAGGAAGAAGGTGATAAATATGAAGCACAAATATATATCTCCAAGAAGGCCCGCTCCTGAATATTACTGTGTGCATTTGGAGGTCCTTTATGCCCTGAGAATCTTAAACAAAAAAAATCATATTCACTGTCATTAGTTGAGAGTTCAATTTGTCTGGATAAAAGAATTTTTTGGCTGTTGTTTTGGTACCTGTGAGGTAGGATAGGATAGGATAGGATAGGATAGGATAGGATAGGATAGGATAGGATAGGATAGGATGGGATGGGATGGGATGGGATGGCATGGCATGGCATGGCATGGCATGGCATGGCATGGCATGGCATGTGATAGGATAGGATAGGATAGGATAGGATAGGATAGGATAGGATAGGATAGGATAGGATAGGATAGGGATGGGTGAGAAAAACTGAAGAATTGGGAAGAAGGGGAAGAATTAAAGAATTAAGAAATAGTTAAGATATTTAACCCATAAGATTGATAGACGTAAGAATAAGAACATAGAAATAGAATACAAGGATAGAAAATTAAATTAAATAAGAAGGGAGACACAGAGAGAGGGATGTACATAGATAGGAGAGAGAGGTGATTGATAGATAGATAGATAGATAGATAGATAGATAGATAGATAGATAGATAGATAGATAGAGAGAGAGAGAGATAGAGAGAGAGAGAGAGAGAGAGAGAGACAGACAGACAGACAGACAGACAGACAGACAGACAGACAGACGATGATAGATAGAGAGAGAGAGAGAGACAGACAGACAGACAGACAGACAGACGATGATAGAGAGAGAGAGAGAGAGAGAGACAGACAGACAGACAGACAGACGATAGATAGATAGATAGATAGATAGATAGATAGATAGATAGATAGATAGACAGACAGACAGACAGACAGACAGACAGACAGACAGACAGACAGACAGACAGACAGACAGACAGACAGACAGACAGACAGAGGGATAGACAAACAGCAGTGCAACAACAGAGACCAGATTCACTTTATCAAGACAAATGTGTTCTAGATCAATAATGGAAAAAATCAGAAAATAAGATTAAAGTGGGGCACCCCTCCGTCTTTGTTTGAGATGCTCCCTTGGTAATTAACCTCTTCTTGATTGCGAGCAGGGATGTCCAGGGGGTGGGCAGGCTCTCCTCCCCAGCACTGGAAACCGTCCTTCCACAATATGGATTGGTTTATCTCAGGTCTACGGGGAGACTACAATAAACATCAAGGTTTGTTCTTTTGGTATCTTTCAGGGGAAGAGAAAAGCTCACGAGGTCCCTCTGGGGCTTATTGTGTCACATTACAACAGTCCTTTAAAAGGGACGAAAGAGTAAAAAAGAGGTTAACCTTTATGGTTGCAGTTTTTTTTTTCCTTTATCTTTTTAGAGTTATATTGATTTAAGTTAATTTCTTTGTTTGATTGTTCAGAGCCACCCAGAGTCACTGAGAGGCAGACAGCAGACGAGTCTAACACGTGAAAATAAATAAAAAATTTAAATGAATTAAATTAAAAATTAAATTTAATTAAGTGAGTTTAATTAAACTGGATGGTTTTCTTACGCCTAGTTGATTCTTATCTAGCATGGTCCTCTTAGTTCCATTTATAACAACCACATTTCTGGCCCTTCGGCCCTTTTAAGCACAGGTACAATTGGTGCTATTCTCCAAAGCCCCAGAAGGCAGGACAAGAAGCAACAGATGGAAAATAATCAAGGAGAGAAGCAACCTAGAACTAAGGAGAAACTTCCTGACAGTTAGAACAATTCAGTGGAACGGTCTGTCTCCAGAAGTTCTGGGTGCTCCATCACTGGAGGTTTTTAAGAAGAGACTAGACAGTCACTTATCTGAGATGATATAGGTTCTCCTGCTTGAGTGGGAGGCTGGACTAGAAGACCTCCAAGGACCCTTCCAACTCTATTATTATTATTATTCTGTTAAGAGGGAGTCAAGCTATTCTCCAAAGCCCCAGAAGGCAGGACAAGAAGCAACAGATGGAAAATAATCAAGGAGAGAAGCAGCCTAGAACTAAGGAGAAACTTCCTGACAGTTAGAACAATTCAGTGGAACAGTCTGTCTCCAGAAGTTCTGGGTGCTCCATCACTGGAGGTTTTTAAGAAGAGACTAGACAGTCACTTATCTAAGATGATATAGGTTCTCCTGCTTGAGTGGGAGGCTGGACTAGAAGACCTCCAAGGACCCTTCCAACTCTGTTATTTATTATTCTGTTAAGAGGGAGTCAAGCTATTCTCCAAAGCACCAGAAGGCAGAACAAGAAGCAACGGATGGAAACTGATCAAGGAGAGAAGCAACCTAGAACTAAGGAGACATTTCCCAGCAGTGAGAACAATTAACCAGTGGAACAACCTGCCTCCAGAAGCGGTGAATGCTCCAATGTTCTTAAGAAGAGACTGGATCAGCCATTTGTCTGGAATGGGATCAGCTCTCCTGCTTGAGCAGAAGGTTGAAGAACTCCATGGTTCCTTCCAACTCTATTATTCTGTTATTCAGTCTAGGAGCTTCATTTACTGATGTCCCTGATCATAGAACATAGAATAACCAGGTTGAAAGGGACCTTGGAGGTCTTGTAGTCCATCCCCCTTACTTGAGCATCAGACCCTGTACCATCACAGAGAATCTTCAAGCCTTCTGTCTGCTGCTGTACAAAATTATGTATCTCTAAAGTTCTTCACCTCCCCAATTAAAATAGATTCCTGAACTTCCGGTTCAAATACATGGAAGAGCCCCGAAACAATCAGTGCAAGATAGATGGATGAAGGCAGAATGAATGCACATACACACACGTAGACACCAGGTACGTAGGAATCTCATAATATGATTTCTCCATGTTCTTTTCTCTTGAATTTTCTCTCTGTCTCTCTCTGCCTCTTTCTCTCTCTCTCTCTCTCTTTCTCTCCCTCTTTTTTCCTTTCTCTCTTTTCCTGTCTTTCTCTCTTTCTCTTCTTTCTCTTTTCCTTTCTTTCTCCCTTTCTTCTTTCTTTGTCTCTCTTACACACACACACATTCTTTCTCTCTTGCTCTTTCTTCTCCTTTTTCTCTCCCCTTTCTGTCTTTCTTACTCTCTCTCAATGTGATTATTATTGCTACCCAGAAGAACAACAAGAAAAATAAAAATTAATGCAGTGGGGAAATATATCCCTTTGCTACCAATCTCACTGCAGCCATGCAATGGAACATCTTGCCTTCAGAAGTTGTGGGTACTCCATAACTGGAGTTTTTTTTTTTTAAGAAGAAACTGGACAGCTATTGGTCTGAAATGGTAGAGAATCTCCTGCTTTAGTTGGGGGTTGGACTAGAAGATCTCCAAGGTCCCTTCCAACTGTGTTATTCTGTTATTCAGTGACAAAACCATGCAAAATCAAAATAAATTCTGATTGATGGCTAACCTCGGAACTCTAGTCATTTATCAAAATTCTCCTTCATTGATCGAATGAATGAATGAATGAATGAATGAATGAATGGAGGGAGGGAGGGAGAGAGAGAGGAAGGAAGGAAGGAAGGAAGGAAGGAAGGAAGGAAGGAAGGAAGGAAGGAAGGAAGGAAGGAAGGAAGGAAGGAAGGAAGGAAGGAAGGAAGGAAGGAATCACCACCGCTATTACATCCGATCATTTTCTTCCCAACCCAGAATGGGGGGGGAAATTGATTCTTTCTTGTTGATTAGTGAGAGTGAACAGAAGTGCAAACAAAACTACAAGAATATCCTCATCGCTCTCCTTAAGTTGCTCCATGTTAAAACAATTTTGCGCCCTGATTATATTATTGTGTAGGAGTGAACACAGCCAGTGAGCGCAGGAGTGAGCACAGCCTTGCATCATTGTGCAGGAGTAAAGGCTAAGAATTGCAGCATCTTTTTCTGCTTTGTAAAGTAGCGGGGGAAAGCATCTTAACATGTTTAAGTTGAATAAATAAGCATAGAAACTATCATAAACAGCCTTTAAATTTAATAAATAGGGATAATAACCCGTCTTGAGGAACAACCCAGTGCTAGTGAGAGTGTACAGTTGTGCTCATCTGTCAGTACTTTAAAAAATTTCACTTTCTTTCTCTCTCTCTCAGATCTGTGGTAGTCAGTCATGCAAAGAATTGGGAAACCACTGTGTTTTCGATTAAGCATTTCATTATTCACACAAGTTGTGAATTAACTGGGTGAATTTTATGTCTGTGTTCACCTCTGGCCCCTGCTGGCTGTGGATGCTATTGTTATCCTTGCAGATTTGTGGAGTTTTGACTGCAAATGTAAGGTTGTGCTGCCATCTTGAGGCCATTTCCTGATTTTAAATGTGAATAGTGTGGTATTGTTTAATTTTTAGTGGGAGGAAGGAAGGAAGGAAGGAAGGAAGGAAGGAAGGAAGGAAGGAAGGAAGGAAGGAAGGAAGGAAGGAAGGAAGGAAGGAAGGAGGGAAGGAGGGAGGGAGGGAGGGAGGGAGGGAGGGAGGAGAGAGAAAGAAAAGAAAAGAAAAGAAAAGAAAAGAAAAGAAAAGAAAAGAAAAGAAAAGAAAAGAAAAGAAAAGAAAAGAAAAGAAAAGAAAAGAAAAGAAAAGAAAAGAAAAGAAAAGAAAAGAAAAGAAAAGAAAAGAAAAGAAAGGAAGGAAGGAAGGAAGGAAGGAGAGAGAAAGAAAAGAAAAGAAGGAAGAAAGGAAGGAAGGAAAGAGAAAGAAAGAAAGAAAGAAAGAAAGAAAGAAAGAAAGAAAGAAAGAAAGAAAGAAAGAAAGAAAGAAAGAAAGAAAGAAAGAAAGAAAGAGTTAAGGATTTACCAAATATAAACTTTATGTTAAAAAATTCACTACATGAAAAAGAACAGGAAGAACCATTCCATTATTAGCCTTTTACCATGAAATCAAAACTTCAGACCAAATTTCAAGAAAGTCCTATATGGCCTTGACACTTTGAGAATTAAGTATTTGAGAGGCATTAAAGATTAACCAACATAGCCAAAAGGATAAGAATTGTCAGTCCAGATAGTAAGAATCCCCAAGGATTTCTCACTTATCTAAAGCCATTCAGCAGTACACATCATTTAATAGGTTAAAATTTTACATTAAAAGAAATTGCTTGTCTTTTCTGCATCCAGCCAGCAGGCTTGAGGATTGGGGCCAGTTAGACATTATTCATTACTAATAAAGAGTCAACAAATAAATATTTTAACCGGAAGGCAATCTAGATTTATTGCTAGGTTAAAATTAATTTCACCTTTGCTTTCTTTTAGAATTTTTCTAGCATGCCCTTGCGGAGTTTGAACGTACTTTATGGTGACAAGATAGCAAACAATATTACTTCAGAAATGGGAGAAAGGATTTCCCTAGCCCAAGGCTGGTAGGCCTTGAACTCAGGACCATTCCCTGGCAAAAGAATGTTTTCATACTGAGCTACTTCTCCTTCTTCCTCGGTCGTCCTCAACATACGACCAGTTGCTTAGCAACCGTTGGAAGTTACGACATCAAAAACCATTTATGATCTTTTAGATCTTCTCGTTATGTCAAAATGTGCCCAGGAATTTTTTTAATGGGATTTGCAATCGTTATTGATCTGTAAGCTTTCAAAGGCTGAAGGCCATAAAATTCCAGAAGAATTTCTAATGAATAATGCATTAATGAAGGCAAAAGTTAATTGGGGAGCAGTCTTTTGCATCAAACTTTCACGGCGCTTGGGAAGTAGCAACTGTGAGAAAGCTGCAATCAAAGAGAATGAGAGGGAAAGGATTTTAAAGCCTAATCACAAAGGGGTCCTAGCGCTGTGAATCAGCAATGACTGGCTAGACAAAATATTCAAGGTGGGAAGAGAGAGTGAAAATAATTGGGAAAATCTAAATTCACAACAGATAGAGAACTATATGTTTATTCTTTTTATGAATGTTTATCTCTCAGCTCTCTGTCTTAGCAAAAGACTCTGCAGGCAATTGAGGGTCCTAGCAAAGTCAGTAAACTAAAGACTTTTCAACTGGAAATCAAAACTGCATTTAAAAAAAGGGGTGCTCGTGAATTTTTGTCTTGCTATTTATTGCATTTTCTTTATTTAAGGCCTTTGTTGGCTGTTTATTCATTAGTTTCACTAGCATACGTGTTTCGGGACACCTTTCTAAGGATCGGATTGCTTTGTCCCTAATTATATATGTTTTCCCAGAAAAAGAAAGAAAGAAAGAAAGAAAGAAAGAAGAAAGAAAGAAAGAAAGAAAGAAAGAAAGAAAGAAAGAAAGAAAGAAAGAAAGAGGGAGGAGGGAGGGAGGGAGGGAGGGAGGGAGGGAGGGAGGGAGGGAGGGAGGGAAAGAAAGAAAGAAAGAAAGAAAGAAAAGAAAGAAAGAAAGAAAGAAGAAGAAAGAAAGAGGGAGGGAGGGAGGGAGGGAGGGAGGGAGGGAGGAAAGAAAGAAAGAAAGAAAGAAAGAAAGAAAGAAAGAAAGAAAGAAAGAAAGAAAGAAAGAAAAGAAAGAAAGAAAGAAAGAAAGAAAGAAAGAAAGAAAGAGGGAGGGAGGTGAGGGAGGGAGGGAGGAGGAAAGAAAGAAAGACAAAGAAAGAAAGAAAGAAAGAAAGAAAAGAAAGAAAGAAAGAAAGAAAGAAAGAAAGAAGAAAGAGAAAGGGAGGGAGGGAGGGAAAGAAAGAAAGAAAGAAAGAAAGAAAGAAAAGAAAGAAAGAAAGAAAGAAAGAAAGAGAAAGGGAGGAAGGAAAGAAAGAAAGAAGAGGGAGGGGAGGGAGGAAAGAAAGAAAGAGAAAGAAAGAAAGAAAGAAAGAAAGAAAGAAAGAAAGAAAGAAGAAAGAAAGAAAGAAAGAAAGAAAGAAAGAGGGAGGGAGGGAGGGAAGGAGGGAGGGAAGGAGGGAGGGAGGGAGAAGGAAAGGAAGGAAGGAAGGAAAATCATATTTTCTTACAAAGCTGTTCCTTCTCTATTCCATGGATCAAATTCTCTCCTATTATTAGCTACTTTTATAATTGGTTCTCTTGTCCAAGAATCTCAACCTCATTCCCCATATTAAGAGGCTGTTAGAATAAGAATAGCAACTGTCTGGGGATCATTTCAAATGATTAACCTCAGCTTCTTTTATTTTAATTCCTATTTATTGTCCTCTGCGGGCGTCCTAAAACTGTTGCTCTTCGCTTCTGGGAGGTGTCTCGAGACTTAACGTTAAGACTTTAATTCAAATTCTTTTAAGTTTCCGCTTTGATCGAGCCCAAGAAAATCCTTACTAATTATTGATTAAAAGGATTGCTCAGCAGTGTTGGGTTGTTGTTTTTTAAAATGACAAATTTCACAGCTGAGTAATCCATGAATAATGCACCAGCTGTTCCCAAGTTTTCGGCTTTCTTTTGATTGGCAGAATTAATTGAAGAAGAAGAAGAAGAAAAATCAGTGTGAATATGTGATTTCACTAGGCCTGGAGCTTTTCCAAAGAAAAAGAAGCAAAATATTATGGAGAGACATGCGTAAGTGCATTCGCACCCAGAAATATATACTCTCCGTTCGTGAAGTTAACAAAATAACAGGATATCGGAGTTGGAAGGGACCTTGGAGGTCCTCTAGTCCAACCCTCCTGTTCAGGCAGGAGGCCCTATACCATTCCAGACAGGGGGCTGTCCAGTCTTTTCTTAAAGTGATGGAGCACCCACAACTGTCCCCTTGGTTAATTGTTCTCACTGCTGTGGAACGACCAGTTAAGTCTTCCTGGATTTGGGGGCAGGTCATGCTTATGCCACTTGTGGCTGTTCAAGGATTCCAGGCTAGATCCTCACTTAACCCCTCCCTCCAGCCTAGCTGACAATTCCCATGCATCAGTCACCACACTTCCTGCTCTGTCTGTCCACAACGTGCCTCCACACCAGCTTTTCCCCTTTCTTCCAGAAATTCCTTCATAGCACAGCCTTCCGACAGCTCTGTGGGCTGCAACATTTTGGGTCCAGAGACCCATCCAATCATTTAGGGTTCTCGTCACCCGCCAAAGCTACCCACCCTTCAGTCTGAAGCCTGTCCCCATTTTTCCTTAAGGGATGGCGAAAATTCTGCTTTGCGTGCAAAGCCTTCTCCCCCCACCCTCCCATCAAGCGATGGACTGCGAAATGCACAGGACTTGTCATTTGACAAAATTCTCCTAAATGACAGAAAGCGTTTGAGAAACCGAGTCAGGGGGGGGAAGTTCCCTCTCCAAAAGAATTGGATAGTTCATTTCTTCCACCATCTAGATGGCTCGCAGACCGGCATGCGAAAAAGATTTACAAAATGTTGTCTCCCTCGGGACTCATTACGGATTTCTCAGCTGCTCCTCTCGGACGCTCCCTAGCCACCCAGAGCTGTTCATTAATACTGTAAATTTATGGAGTGATATTTAAATGACGTTCCCGGGTGCTATCGAGAGCGCTGAGAGATGGGGAGCCACCAGCGTGGCGTCGGATCACCTCCACAGGCATCTCCAAGCTAGAGGAAACCTCTGATGGGAGCAGAGAGGAGAAGAACGCTGGCGTTTCAACAGCAAGCAGAGGAGCATATGGCTCTCCTTCTGCAGAGTGCGAAACAAGAGCTTCCTTGCTCATTTCCCTGCTTTTTATCATCTTAACAACATTGCCTTTCAGAAAGCGGGAATCAAGTTCATTGCAATGCATGGGATAGAAAAGGTGGATAGAGAAAAATTCTTTTCTCTATCACACAATACTAGGACAAGGGGGCACTCCCTAAAGCTCGTAGCTAAGAAAGTGAGGACAAATAAAGGGAAATATTTCTTCACCCAGAGGGTCGTTGATTTATGGAATTCACTTCCTGAAGGGGTCGTGACAGCTGTCAGCCTTGACAGCTTCAAGCAGGGTTAGATAGATTCGTGGATGCCAAGTGTATCGGGGGTTATTAAAACGGATTGTCCATGTGCCGCCTCTATGTTGGTTGAGGCAGGCAGGATTCCCTTGAGTACCATTTGTTGGGGGTCAAGGGAAAGGGAGGGGTTTTGCCTTCTCTTTCTGCTCAAGATCCCCATGTACAATTGGTGGGCCACTGTGGGACACAGAATGCTGGACTCGATGGGCTTTGGCCTGATTCAGCAGGGCTCTTCTTATGTTCTTATGTGTTAATCTTAGGAGTTTCCAAACAAGCACAGCTAGGTGTACAAGCTCTATTGGGGGGGGGGGGTTTAAGGTTACGTTGACAAGAATGTTTCAAGTCTGGGAAAATACATCTTTTCCCCCCTTGCATTTACACCCCAAGAAACTAGGGGGGGTCCCCTCTGAGATGCTGACCATGCCACCATTCCTTCCATGGGCTCAGATGCCCCTCTCTGACCGTTGTCTAACAGTCTGCAGTTCTTCTTCCGTCTCTCCCAAGGCCATTCCCACATACATTGCAGCTTTTGTCTTTATATCATGGGGGGGGAAGTCCTCCTTTTTTACAACACTGTAGTCCCTTAATTCAGGGTGAGTTGAGGCAACTGGAGGGAGCTGAGCATTTACTGACTGGATGCCCTTCCTGACACCTATGCAATTTATTTTTTTTTGAAAGATGGTCAATCTGTTATTTCTTCAGCTCATCACCAGATGGAACCCTAATCCCTCACCAAGCGATCCTGCTTCACAAAGAAATTGGCACTCTGAGCCTAACAGTCATCTCTCTCTCTCTCTCTCTCTCTCTCTCTCTCTCTCTCTCTCTCTCTCTCTCTCTCTCTCTCTCTCTCTCTCTCTCTCTCTCTCTCTCTCTCTCTCTCTCTCCCTCTCCCTCTCTCTCCCTCCCTCCTTCCTACCTACCTTTCTCTCTCTCTCTCTCTCTCTCTCTCTCTCTCTCTCTCTCTCTCTCTCTCTCTCCCTCTCCCTCTCTCTCCCTCCCTCCTTCCTACCTACCTTTCTCTCTCTCTCTCTCTCTCTCTCTCTCTCTCTCTCTCTCTCTCTCTCTCTCTTGTTCTTGTTTTTTCTCTCTCTCCCTTCTCTCTCCCATCCTCCAATCAATCAGAATAGAGCTGGAAGGGACCTTGGAGGTCTTCTAGTCCAGCCCTCCACTAAGCAGGAGAACCTAATGCCATCTCAGACAAGTGACAGTCTAGCTTCTTCTTGAAAATCTCCAGTGATGGAGCACCATGATTTCTGAGGCAAGCTGTTCCACTGGTTAATCGTCCTCACTGTCAGAGAAGTTTCTCCTTAATTCCAGGTTGCTTCTCTCCATCCAATGTTTCTTGTCTTGCCTTCAGAAGCTTTGGAAAATAAACTGACCCCCCCTCCTCTTTGTGGCAGCCTCTCAAATACTGGAATACTGCTATCATATCCCTACCTAGTCCGTCTTTTCTTTAGATTAGCCAAACCCAAATCTTCTTCCGTTCTCTCTCTCCTCTCTTTCTCTCCCTTTCTCTCCCATCCTCCTTCCTCCCTTCCTCTCCTCTTTCTCCCCCTCTCTCCCATCCTTCCTCCCTTCCTCTCCCCCCTTTCCTCTCCCCCCCTTTTTTGTTCTCTCTCTCTCTGTCTCTCTCTCTGTCTCTCTCTCTCTGTGTCTCTCTCTGTGTCTCTCTCTGTCTCTCTCTCTGTCTCTCTCTCTCTCTCTCTCTCTCTCTCTCTCTCTCTCTGTCTGTCTCTCCCCCTCTCTCCCCTCTCTCCCCCCCCTCTCTCTCTGGAAGAAGGGCTTACTTGTGTCTTTCTCAGGCCCCCCAACAGGGAAGCCAGAGCACCATCTGCAGCCAGAAGATTTTCCCAGCTCAGGAGAGTGTAAAAACATGACATTGACCATCAGGAGGCCAAGTTTCCAGAAAAGCTTGGAAATCTTTTTTTTTTTTTTTCTGAAGGGAGAGGAGAAAAGTCTTTGCAGTTGGCACTCAAAACACATGCATATTTGGGGTGATTAAGCTTCAGTTGTATCGCTTGACATAAAACGGTACGAGATTTAGCTAGATTTCGCTTCCTGGAACAAATGGAGTCTCTGCTCAGCCATGGAGGGAGGGAGGACATTAGAAAGCTTAATTGGTGGACCTTAAAAGCCCCCCTCCTCCTCCTCCTCCTCCTCAAGGTTGCCCTCTGTGACCCTTTGTGTAATAAGCCCCTTCTCAACTGGAGCAATTAACTTGGGTGGAATGTTGCAACAGCCATTAGCTGTCCTAACAGGATCGTTTAAGAAAGGTCAGCCATGCCAATGTCTTTCTTTGGGGTCTTTGTTTTTTTTTTTAATTCCGCCCACAACAGTAAAGTCAGCCTTCCTGCTAATTTGACGGCTGGCTAACTTCTAGCCCTGGAGCCTGAGAGAATAGGCATGATCCAGTATTTATGAAAGAGGGATCCAATTAATTCATTCATTCATTGGAAAAGGAGAACCGGGAACTAGCATATTTATAGGGTTTTTTTTCCTTAAGCTGAGATGGGAGGAGGGATAACAAACTCTACCGTAGTATCGGTCTCCCGCTGGTTGCGATGAGGGCAACCACACTTTTCATCACAACATGACATGGGCTTTGAGTCACTGTCACACACACACAGCCGTATCTGTGGAACAGCCATAGTTATCATGCTCTTTGCCGCTTACCCAAATATCAGCTGGCGTGGGGATGGAGAACGTCAAGCTAGCTCCAGAAGACAGGAGTGTGATAGTAGGAGGGAAAGAGCTTGGGAGAGGGATCCAAGAGATACTGCCATGGGAGCTCTCGGATAAGAGACTGCATAGCCCACAGCTGCATAACGGGCTGAGACAGAGGGTCAGAAGAGACCCTCCTTAGTTTCTTAGGCTGTAAAGGAGGCAGCTGTAACGGTATGTGGGAAAGACCTTGGGAGATGGGGCAGAAAAGGAGAAGAAGAGAGGCTGCCCTGGAGCAGGAGACAGCTCCAAGAAGACAGGAGTGTGATAGTATGAGGGAAAAGACCTTGGGAGATGGATCCAAGAGATACTGCCACGGGAACTCTCAGATAAGAGACTGCATAGCCCACAGTTGCGTCATGGGTGGGGGAAAGAGACTTGGAAGGGACCTTCCCTAGTTTCTTGGGATGTAAAGGAGAGGGCTGTAATGGTATGTGGGGGAAACTTTGAGAGTTGGGGAGATGAGATGGTGCCTAGGGAAAGATTAGATAACGGACAGCATATCCCTCAACTGCATAATGAATGGAGAGAGGGACTCAACAAGAGACTCTCCATAGTTTCTCAGGCTATACAAGGGGAGAATTGTACGTTTAGACTTGTGGGTGTGTCAATGTTGTTTTACAATAAAGCAGAATTAGCTCACCTGCTCATGTCTGGTCTATGTCTGGTCTACCAAGCAAGGCTGATAGGGGCTTGCTCTTTGTCAAAACTTTTGGGTGAGGGAAAAAGAAGTGAAATTAATTAATCCTCTCTCTCTCTCTCTCTCTCTCTCTCTCTCTCTCTCTCTCTCTCTCTCTCTCTCTCTCTCTCTCTCTCTCTCTCTCTCTCTCTCTTTCTCTCTCTCCACCCTCTCTTTCTCTCTCTCTCTCTCTCCACCCTCTCTTTCTCTTTCTTTCTCCCTCTTTCTCTCTCTCTCCCTCTCTTTCTCTCTTTTCTCTCTCCCTCTTTCTCTCTCTTTTTCCCCCAACCTTTCTCTTCTCTCTCCCTCTTTCTCTCTCTCCCTCTTTCTCTCTTTTCTCTCTCCCTCTTTCTCTCTCTCTTTTTCCCCAACCTCTCTCTTTTTTCTCTTTCTCTCTCTCTCTCCCTTTCTCGGTCTCTCCTCTCTTTCTCTCTTTTTCTCTCTCCCTCTCTTTCTCTCTCTCTTTCTTTCTCCCTCTCTCTCTGTCGCCGTCTCTCTCACACACACAAAACACGCAACCTCAACCCACCGAAAATCCAGCAGGACAAAGACTATCAACTTCTACAGGCAGATCCTGGAGAAGTTGACATGC
Source organism: Bothrops alternatus (assembly GCA_034064705.1). NCBI lineage: Eukaryota > Metazoa > Chordata > Lepidosauria > Squamata > Viperidae > Bothrops > Bothrops alternatus. Next base: position 287,997 of record JARGCV010000958.1, read on the forward strand.
ATGAGGGCTCATTAAGTTCCCAAGGCATGGGGGAAAGGTTATTATTTCTGGTGGAAGCAAACTTTGGATGACCATTAGGAGAAATAAGAGGAAGGATTAGAGAAACCACCGGACCTTTGAGTTTAGCCTAAAGTAATAATAATAATAATGTTATTCTTCTTCTAATGTCCACTGGGAGCTCGCTTGGTGTAAGAGTAACCAGGGTGACATTTTGTGCAGAAAAGCTCAAGGGAGCCAGGTAGGTGTTTAAGCACCTTGGCTTATCCCCGCAGGGAATAAATGTCAGGTGAAGACAGGGAAGAATTAGCATTAATTTTACAGGAGAACAAGAGGTCCTCAATCACTTGCCCACTAAGCCTGAACCAGGGCTTTCTGGATCCGCTGAGTCCAAACCAGGTACAGCCAGTCGTATCAGTTCACTCCTCCTTCCCTTTCAGAAGAAATCCAGAAGGGGGGAACAGCCATGGTTCCTCCCTCAAAAAGTTGGCGCACCTGACTTTATAAGCCATCTTTGATCCAGGTGGAAAGAAGAGTCAGTGGAATACAGGTAGTCCTAGACCAGGGGTTCTCAACCTTGGCAACTTTAAGACTTGTGGACTTCAACTCCCAGAATTTGCTGGCTGAGGAATTCTGGGAGTTGAAGTCCACAAGTCTTAAAGTTGCCAAGGTGAGAACCCCTGTCCTAGACTTAAAACCATTCATTTAGCAACTGTTCGAAATTACGACAGTGACTTACGACCAGTTTTCACCCTTAATGGCTGTTGTAGCAAATCCACCAGTCACATGAACAAAATTTGGGCCCTTGGCAACCGCCATGAATTTACAGCTAACTCTGCTCACTGCCAGCAGTTCGATCCTGTCAGGCTCAAGATTGACTCAGCCTTCCATGCTTCTGAGATCAATAAAATGAGGACTCAGGATTGTTGGGGGCAAGGGGCTGGCTCTGCAAACCACTTACAGAGGGCTGTAAAGCACTGTGAAGCTGTATATAAGTCTAAGAGGGCTACGATATTGCTAGTGCTAGTTCTCTACCTTTTCTCCTTCCTTCTTTCCTTCCTTCCTTCCTTCCTTCCTTCCTTCCTTCCTTCCTTCCTTCCTTCCTTCCTTCCTTCCTTCCTTCCTTCCTTCCTTGGTACACAGTGGTTAGAATGCAGGATTGCAGTTTGATCCTGACCAGCTCAAGATTGACTCAACTTTCCATCCTTCCAAGGTTGGTAAAATGAAGACTCAGATCGTTGGGGGGCAAGAAGCTGACTCTGTAAAACTGCTTAGAGGCGGGCTATAAAGCAGTGTGAAGCAGTATATAACTCTAAGTGGAACGACCTAAGTACATAAGCATCTGAGAATCACGTGATCACCATCCGCAACCTTCTGAGCCAGCTTCCAACAAACAATGGGGGATTGCCGGATTTGCTTAAACAAGCATAGGATTCATTAACACCTGCAGTGAGTCGCTTAACAAAGTTGCAAAAAAAAGCTTGTAAAATCAGGCGAGACCCACTTAACAATCGCCTTGCTTAGCAACCGGGGGGGGGGAAATCTGGTCCCAATTGTGGCGCAAGTCTAGCCCTGTTAAGGCAAGGCGGGAAAAGCCACCCCTTCAGTTGTTATTCTTTACAGAAAGCTCAATCATCGTTTGCATCTCAACACGCCCGCAGGGCTACGAATCTCGACTTAATGACAGCATAATATTAGAGGAGCGAGCAAGAATATTCCTTTCTGTGTTTAACAAGCTGCTTATCAACTATTAGAAAGGGAGGTGGGGAAAACAAACGTGGAAGCATGAGGCTCAGATATCTGTTCCCCAAAGAGCAGAGCTGGGCTGGCATCCATCAAACATTAGGCTTATTAACAGTAAAATATAGAGGAGAGAATCTTGTTAGATGCAAGGGGTGGGATTAATATTATCTTTATATGTTATGCATCCTGCCCAAGGAGACACATCTATTTTGACTTTGGGGGAAGAGTCAGCTAATCCATAAAGATGGAAAAAAGAGTGCCTTTTTTAAAAGCCTTCTGCCTTTACTTGTTTGTTATCATTTTCTATTTTTATCCCATCGTTGCGGTGCTAATGGACTGGGCAATCTATTATTTCATGCAGCCCATGAATTTTCTGCTGTGCTTTATATTCTATGTCCTAAGTCAGGGGTAGGCAACCTTGGCTCTTTGATGACTTGTGGACTTCAACTCCCAGAATTCCTGGGCCAGCATAGTTTGCTGTGAGCCGCCCTGAGTCTTGGGAGAAGGGCAGCATATAAGTCAAATAAATAAATAAATAAATTCTGGATATTGAAGTCCACAAGTCATCAAAGAGCCAAGATTGCCTACCCCTGTCCTAGGTCACAAATAAAAGATGCAGCCAAACTCTTAGGCTTAGTCCAGCATCTTTCTTTGATAGTGGCCAGCCATCATCTACCTAGGTCTAGCCTAGGTTTGTCTAGTCTAGTAAAAAGAAGGGACTAGGGGTGATATGGTAGTGGTGTTCCAATATCACAAAAAAGAGAAGGGTCAACCTCTTATCCAAAGCACTGAAGGCAGGACAAAAAACAGTGGAGGGAAACTAATCAAGGAGAGAACCAACCTAGAAGCAAGGAGGAATTTCCTGAGAGTTAGAACAATTAATCAGTGGGATAGCTTGCCTCCAGAAGTTGTGGGTGCTCCATCACTGGAGGTTTTGAAAAATAGACTCAACAGCCATTTGACCAGGATGCTTGAGCAAGGGGATGAACTAGAAGACCTCTGAGGTCCATGAATTCCCCTCATCTTTCTTTGAAGTCCTCTCCATTGATGGCCATCGCTTATATCTTAGAATTACGACAGTGCCCTGTGCCAAAGTCATCATTTACCCTACACCTTATTTCCAAAGATAGGAAATTCTGTAGGAATGATGGGGGAATCATGCTCTTGCAGAGGTGCAGCTCCCAAAATCCTTCAGAAGATGGTGGGACCAAGGATCTTGGCTACGTATTGCTCAGAATCCCTTGGAAGCTGTCTTGAGAAGGGATGAGACAGCCCAGTTGCTACACCATCCTTCTGCTGTTTACCACCGATTAAGCTAAAGTGATTTCATTAGAGGGAGATGTTTTAATTACAGAAAGGCTGAGATGGTGAGGTGGGGCCCAGGTTAATTAGCCCCCCTGAGATATCAGAATTACTGGCAGTGAAGTTTACAAAGACTAACCTGTGACTCAGCAGAAGCAGAAGCTTTGCTTAATTGCCGGGTCTTTCGTTTGATTTATTTTTTTAGATTCCAGTCCCACCTTTCAACTTCAAAAGGTGGAGATGACCGCAAGTTCAGGTAGTCCTTGACTTAAAACCACAATGACAATCAGATTTTTTATTATTATTATTTTTGCTAAGGAAGGCAGTTGTTAACTGAATCACACTTAAAAGCTAACCTCTTTTTTTTCTGGACCTCTCTTCTTTCTCTACTTCGTACGAAGAGAACCTGTTTCGTAGCCAAAAAACAGAAGTTTGATCATGGTTTTTTTCCACCCGACTAACCAGTTTTATTCAAAAACATATTTGTAAGCTGAAACTCACTTCATCCAAAAAAGAACATTTGCTGCTCAGAAACAGTGGGTTGTTTTCCATTTTTCTCTGCCTTTTAAATTACCTGTAAAAGTTCCAGATTTAGGCATGTTTTTAAACCCCACTTCATCCCTAGTGGAACTTCCTAATTCTTTGTAGGGTCCTGTTAAGGAATCATTAAGCGATCTCTTAAGAAGTGTCTACAAAATTCTAATTACGTAAACAACCTAAGGTGCTCCTCATGGTAAGAATTTTAAGCTCCTAAGGTATCCATTTCATCAAGTTGACCCAATTTGGGGAATAGAAAGGACCACTCTAATTCTCATCAACAACCATGTAGTGGTTGCAAGAGACACGTTTGTGTGAACGTTTTAAAAAAAAAGTGGATTTCAGAAACCTTTGTTTGTTTAGGTGTCTTCCACAAATCCTTGTCGAAATGCTTAGCCATCTTCAGAGTTTGCTAGGGCAGGAAAAGAATGCATAAATCAGGTTGGCTTTTTGTGAATTTATATCCTGCAGAAGAGGTGTCTTGTTATTAGTTTTAAAATCTGGTGGTCGGCTTCTCAAATAATCTTTTTCCTTGTTTGTTTTTTTAGTGTAAGGTTATAAATCTTGTTCCGAATTTTTAAAACCTGGGGGGGGGGTTCAATTTCTAAAAGAACTTACCTTCTTTTATTTGTAATGTTACAAATTTTGAGTATTGTATAAGTTTGTTTACCGTATATTATTTTAAGGATTTACGGAATACGGAACGAGTTAGAAAGGGACCTCGGAGGTCTTCTCATCCATCTCCCCCTGCTCAAGCAGGAGACCCCGTACCCTTTTTGACAAATGGCTGTCTGATCTCTTCTTGAAAGCCTCCAGTGATGGGAGCTACCCACAACATCTGGAGGCAAGGCGTTCCACTGGCTAATTGTTCTCAATGTCAGGAAATTTCTCCTTAGTTCTAGGTTGGGTGTCTCTTTAATTATTGCTTATTGTCCTACCATCAGGTATTTTGGGGAAATAAGTTGTCTTTCTCTTCTCTATGACAGCCCCTGGAAGACAGCTATTGTGTCACCCCTAAACCTTCTCTTCGTTAGAGTGGACATATCTAGCTCACCCATTCATTTATCCTCCAGACCCCTTACCATCTTTATTGCTCTTCTCTGCCCTCTTTTATTGGATTGCTAGAAAGCCCTTCCCACTGAAGATAAGGAGTTCTCTAGAGCAATTGCCTCAAATACAGCCTTCTTGAGACCAGAGCTTCTCAGTAGCTATAGCATTTTCTTTCTACCTGATCCCTCGGTCCCTTTCCATCTTTCCTCTGGGACTGCCTCGGCAATCGTCTGTTGATTTGCTATTGAACACTCCAGCATTGCGAGAAACGACAGTCACCCATTCTGTTGCTTGCTGCGGCTGGTTTGGGTAAAGAGGGCAGAATGTCTTCAGAATCTTCCAAAAATTGGAATCATGTTCGGCTTCTTCAGGCAGCTAGCGAGGGGCTGAAGACCATGGAGAACCATCATGCTTCCCAGAAACGGGAGAAGAAAGCCAAGAAAGAGTCTGCCTCTTTAGGAAAAGAAGAGCAGAAAGAAGAAGACGTTGGTCAGGAAGGAAGTCCTGCTTCTCCAGAGCTTCCCAACACCACAGAAAGTGACGGTGTGGACAAAGAGAGGCTGGCAGATCTGAGGAGCCATCTCCAAGCCCAATTTTCCATCAGAGAACAGGCAGAAGATCCCACTTCAGATGGTCAGCTGATGAAGTTGGTGGAGAACTTAGTCCATGGAGAAGAGGACAAAGCATTGCCTGTAAGTACTAATGAGAGTTTGGAAGGTCAAAGTACAGTTTGTCCATTGTGTGTGGATGACTCCACCGGTCATTGCAGCGGACTCTCCATGGAAGTCCAAAAGGCATTGCAAAGGGACCTGGCAGAGCTGAAAGAAGAGGTAGTGGCCAGCATTGAAACGATGAAGACAGAAGTTATGGAGGAGCTACACAACCTTCGCGAGACTCTCTACGCCTATAATGACCATCACTTTTTCCAGGACCTTAGCCCTCTGAAGGAGCTGGATGAGAACACCCTTGACCAACTGAAAGGAAGCCCTTACAGGACTCCCGAAGGTGGGAAGCTGGGGAATACCATCTCCCAAGAAGAGAAATTCAAATCCAGGTCTGTCCCAACTCTCCACCCACTTCATGTCTCTGGCCGAAACCAAGCAATGTTCCGAGCTGTGAATGCCATTACCACCAGGAATGGTTTCTACTCCAGCTTATCTAGATCGAATTCAGATCCTACAGAGCCAGTGCAAGCTCAAAGTATTGTCCTTCCACCAGCGGTCCCCAAATCAGCTACCAAGAAGCATCTCAGGAAGATGGCGCCAGCTTCCACTCCTAAAACGTACTCATCCAATGGGAAATACGGTGGGAAGATGGGATTCAAAATGGTGCCCCAGCACCACCTGCCTGGTGAAGGCAACGAAGGTCAACTTCACTGACCATCAGAGATTCTTCTGTTGATCGCTGAGGTCTCCGAGATCAGGAGGAAGAGTCCCATTTCCCAAATGGCTTTGACTGGCAGGTTCTGTAGGACACGCCAGGTCTTTCTAGAACGATAGCTTTGAGGTAACCCTAAACTGAACATTCACCCTACTGTCATGTTTTTCTTTTGCAATATATAGATATGACTGTTGCAATATTCCCACAGTCACGTGATCAAAATTGGGAATTTAGCAACTGGTATGTATTTATGACAGTTGGTGGGGTTGTGTGACCGCCATTTCTAGTCTTCCTAGTCTTCCAACAATTGGTCCCAATTGTGATCGTGTGTCGAGGGCTACCTGTATTTTTAAATGGATGCATGTGTGTATGATTATTAATAATAGTATATTGTTGCTGTTTACTCTGATTGCCTTGGGTGCTTTGACAATCAGATCCTTCCCAAGTATCTAGGAAGCTGAAGACACTGAGATTAAAATGAGATGAAATGAGAGATAAATCACCGCCATCATCATTTTTGAACCATTAGTTAGAAGACAACTTCGCTCCAAAGCCCCAGATTTTTTTTTTTTTAATTATAAAAATTCTTTTATTAAAACAATTAACCTTGAACATAAAAACATATTGTGCAGCAATCATCATGACACCTGGTATACAATACTAAGTATTAGTCTTTGATAACGTCTGGGTTAGTAAGCCTTTTTCCCCCCCTCCTCGTGTCTAGCCTCAACTATACTCCTGTTACATTTTTGATGGGAAGGAACAGGAGAAGCCAAATTAGCTATTTTAGAAACAGCAGCCTGAACAAAGCAGATTCCAGCTAAGGGGCACATTAGCAGCACCACATGGAGGATATATAAATTACTCTTTCTCGCTTTTTTTTGTTGTGAGGGCTGGAAAAATAACAGCCCGTCCCTCCCAGGGCTACAAGGGGAGAGAATTCAGAGAAAAATCAATGAAGATTTATTTCCATAGGCCAGCAAGACCCATCGCTCTGGCAAAAGCCAAGTGAATCTGCTTTTTGTAGCTCTCGATAGAACATCTAATTAGCTGGCTGTGTCTTTGTCAATATGCTTCTGTTACACCCCTGACGGAGGATCGGAGAGCCGCTGGGCAAGAAATAGATCACCTGGAAATTTCTGACACTTTTGACAGGATCCCCGGTGCAAGACCCACCAAACAGGTAGTGTGTCTGTTATCGAGTGCAGATACCTCCTGTAGATTCGAGCTGATGGCACGGTGGGCTTCCTGCAGCAGTCGTGGTTTAACAGAATAACAGAATAACAAGAGTTGAAAGGGACCTTGGAGGTCTTCTAGTCCAGCCCCCTGCTCAAGCAGGAGATCCTATACCATCTCAGATAAGTGACTGTCCAGTCTCTTTTTAAAAACCTCCACTGTCGGAGCACCCACAACTTCTGGAGGCCAGCCCTTCCACTGATTGTCAGGAAATTCGTCCTTAGTACTAGGTTGAATCTCTCTTTGATAAGCTTCCATCTATTACTTAATAACAACAGGACAATAGAATCTGGAAGGGACCTTGGAGGTCATCTAGTCCAACCCCCTGCTCAAGCAGGAGATCCTGTAACATTTCAGGCAAATGGCTGTCCGGTCTCTTCTTGAAAAGCTCCAGTGATGGAGCACCCATAACTTCTGGAGGCAAGTCGTTCCACTGATTGATTGTTCTCAGTGATGGGAAATTTCTCCTGACATTTCTAGGGAGAGATCATTGCTTAATGGGGGGCGAAATTACAGGTAGTCCTCAACAATCATTCACTTAACAATGGTTTGGAGTTTCCACAGGGCTCAAAAACAGTGACTTGCAACTTGTCCTCCTAATAGTTACAACCCTCGCAATCAATCTCAGTTGCAGTTTGGGTGTTTGGCAACGCTCTCACATTGATAACAGTGAATGGGAGACTGTGGCTAGTCCAAGGTCACCCATCTGGCTTTATGTCTAAGGCAGAACTAGAACTCATGGTCGCCTGCTGTCTTCAGCATTCCCTTTAATGTTCATGAATATCTAACCTTCCTTTGCCAGTGCCTCAACTGAGCAATTCTGGGGGGTGTGTGTGTGAAAAAAGAAGGTGCAAGGCTATTAATTTTGCCCCAAAAAACACAACCCTTTGTGAGTCGAAACTCACTCCAGAGATTGAGAAAATGGTGTAAGCTAATTCATGAGGACAATTTAAATAAACACAATGTTGTTGTTTTTCCCCAGTCTTGGCATCGCTTTGAATGTCCCTCTGCTTTGATATTGTGAATATGTGTTATTCTTTATACTGTTTCCATCTTCCCTTAAAATATTAACTTGAATCCACAATGGTCTGAGAATCAGTGTCTCCAACTTAATACCAATCAGCACGCGAAATACTACCTTACCCAGACCTAATCCACATATCAAAAGATAAGGTCTGCAAACACAAAGAGAGTTAATTGAATTAAGTCTCCCGGCAGAATTGTATGTTCACAAGGATTCACACACACACACACACACACACACACACACACACACCTCAGCACGTAGATACTTCCACACCTTGGGCAAGCTCCCCCTATAAAGTTTTGCCACTGTACCCCATTTCTCTGCAGCCTGCCCCTAAAAGCAAACCATTTTCCTTTTAGGAATAAATATTTCTTCTTTCTTCGCAGCTGCCTGCACCTCATTTTTATTTATACTTGGGCAACCCCCAGCTTATGTTGGAGCCCCGAATTCTTCTTCTGAGAGTTCACATCCTGTAGAAGAGACTCAGAAGCAGATCTTCTGCAGCTTAATTGCAGAAAAGGACTCGAAAGGGAAAGGCAATCCTGGAGGAATCTGACCAGCCCCAAGGTTGATCTCTCCACTGTTAGGAGAAGTAAGACCACCATCTCAGGTGGCCTTTCTCGAGAGAGGGAAGAAATAGTGTGCTGGAGGCAAAAGAGAAAGAAGGTGGTGTCTGAAGCATATCTCATTACACCGCCTCCCTAGACTTCTGGCCACCGACATGATTTATTTATACAAACATTTTCACACCCCCTACTTTGACAAATCGACATTTTGCAGTGTTGTAAAAGGGAGAGAGAGAGAGAGACTAATATATCAACCTAAAGCCAAGAGAAATCCAACTACAAATCAGGTAATAAAATCTGCCTGTGAGTCAGCTTTACCACTTTTAAGTGCCGTATGCCCTGTGGAATCTTAAGAGCATTCTCAAAGGACCGGAGGCTGGGAGCGTATAGCAAAGTCTCCCAAGTATGGGAACAGCCAGTCTTGGCCTTATTGGAGCATATCTTTCTAGCATGGTTCAAGACCCAGCAGCGAAGGTGGTTCTGCAAATATCCACATTTGTCTGTGTGTGTGTGTTTGTGCAAACTTTAAAGTCCAGGGACCATACAACCAGTTCTTGGCAATATAGTTGCTACATTTTGGGCCTGAAATGTGCATCATTTGAGACTGGAAACACAGAGTAGAGTAGAGTAGAGTAGAGTAGAGTAGAGTGGAGTAGAGTAGAGTAGAGTAGAGTAGAGTAGAGTAGAGTAGAGTAGAGTAGGGTAGGGTAGGGTAGGTAGGGTGGGTAGGGTAGGGTAGGGTAGGGTAGGGTAGGGTAGGGTAGGGTAAAGTAGAGTAGAGTAGAGTAGAGTAGAGTAGAGTAGAGTAGAGTAGAGTAGAGTAGAGTAGGGTACGGTAGGGTAGGGTAGGGTAGGGTAGGGTAGGGTAGGGTAGGATAGAGTAGAGTAGAGTAGAGTAGAGTAGAGTAGAGTAGAGTAGAGTAGAGTAGAGTAGAGTAGAGTAGAGTAGAGTAGAGTAGAGTAGAGTAGAGTACGGTAGAGTAGAGTAGAGTAGAATAGAATAGAGCAGAACAGAATGATTACAGAAAAGAGGGAAGGGAAGGGAAGAGAAGGGAAGGGAAGAGAAGAGAAGAGAAGAGAAGAGAAGAGAAGAGAAGAGAAGAGAAGAGAAGAGAAGAGAAGAGAAGAGAAGAGAAGAGAAGAGAAGAGAAGAGAAGAGAAGAGAAGAGAAGAGAAGAGAAGAGAAGAGAGAGAAGAGAAGAGATTGCAGAAGAGAACAGAACAGAACAGAGAGTACAATGGATAGGATGGGATGGGACGGGACAGGACAGCGTAGAATAGAATCTTTCTCGCAAGCCTTCTTTCCTGGCTCTTTTTTCTCCCCTTAACAATGTAAAAAACAGACACGCACACACAAATACACCTACACATTTAGTCCGTTGGACTTCAAGCAGCTGAAATGCTCCACGGCTCCTTTCCATAACCTGCTTGCCTCGCTTGGTCAAACTCTTAATGGTGCTGCGTCAATCATTCTACCAGGAGGCCCGGGCAGCATCTGCTTGAGAGATGTTGCCCAGCAGCTTTGCAGAAAAAAAAACCGAAGCTATTCTGCGCTTGCTGCAGAGGTCTTGCTTCACAGTATTCTTTTAAAGAAACAAAACACGGCCATGTGACATGGATTGATGCTTGAGTAATAGCTTTTTCTGTCGTGAAATGCTCTAAAGCATCCACTTCTTCCATTTTTCCTGGAATTAAGGAGAAACTTCCATTAGTTGAGGACACTCAACTAATGGGACAGCTTTGCCTTCAAAAATCATGGGTTGCTCCATCCATTTTTAAGAAGAGACTGGACATTCACCTGTCTGAGACGGTATAGGTTCTCTGCTTGAGCAGGGGGCTGGACTAGAAGACCTCCAAGGTCCCTTCCAGCTCTATTCTATTCTAAGTCTAATCCTTTTCATTTAATTTGCTGCATTGGACCAATACAGGTTAAGGGCTTAGTTTAGAATTCAGAGAATTGAGCAATATCCAGATATTAAATCCAATAAACCAAGGTTTGATTCATGTGAGGTAAATATGCTGCTAGTCCTCAGCATGCAGTCGCAAGGGAGGGGCAGAATTTCCACTGTTAAGTAAGGCAATTGCTGAGTGAGTCACATCCAATTTTACAACCTCCCTTTGCTAGGATTGTTAAACGACTGTTAAGTGACTCACACATGGCCATTAAGCCAACCGGACTTGCCCCACTGACTTTGCTCCTCAGAAACCCCCCCCCCCAAGAAGATCACAAACGGGGATCACATCAGCCAGGATGCTGCAACCCTCCTAAATACATCCTGGTTGCCAGGCACCCAAATTTTGACCTCGTGAAGGTGAGGATGCTGCCGTGATGGTGAGTGTGAGGACCCGTCGTAAATCACTTTTTTTCAGTCCTACTGCAATTCTGAACGGTCGCTAAACATAGGGGTTAAAAACCGAGGACTACCTGTAGAACACAAACTCAGCATTTAGGTATGTCTCTAGGGATCCTCTCGTCCTCTCCATGCTTTCAAGCCACATCCTTATTCACAGGACAGAATTTCAACAGAATTTGGACACACACACACACACACACACACACACCCGTTAGCAATCCATAAATCAAAACAGCCTTATAGAAGACCCCCTAAAGCACAAATATTTGTTTTTTTGCTCATGTGTTAAAAAAGAAGAAGAGGAAGGCAATGGCCTTTCCAAAACTAACTTTAGCTACGTTTTCCTTGCGGCTAAATTTAAATCTATAATTAAGACCAAGAGAAAGGGATGTGGATGTCTCTTCTTAATAGGTCTGCTATTTCTAGAAAAATAAAAATAAAAAACAACAACTCAGCAGGCCTGGTTTCTCTTATTTCCTGAGCGGTAATGCAGCGGGTTGTGTGTGGGGGGGGTTGATTTATAGATTGGTTCGTCCCCCCCCCCCCCATTTTTGTGCTCAAAACCCCTTTGGAAACCCAAGCTGCAAAGAAGAGCTGAGTTGCCCACAAGAATTTCAGCGATGGAGTGAATTATATCAGCCCCCAAAGGAGGCGACTGGCGAAAGGATCCCTAGAGCAGGGTTCATACACGTCTGCAGTTATCCATACAGTGTGTTAAAACAAGGCAATTCCAACCTTAGATTTCTCTACAGCCTCAGGAGGAATCTGAAATGGTTTCAGATGTTGCTGAACTACAACAGCTAGCATCCTCCACCACTGATAGGCTCTGGAGTCTCACCACAGCTGGAGGACCCCCACCACCCCCACCACCCCGTTTCTCATCAACTAACTCAAGCCCAGTGGCATAATGTGATTTATTTCCCATTTTAAGGGAGAAGAAAAAGCCAGAGAGAGGGTAGAATTATAGGGAGAATAGCCCTACCTAGGAACAAGGCCTTAGGGCTCATTCAAATCAAGCCAAGCCAGCTTCGATTCATCTCCAGATACATCTGGAAGAACTTTCTATGTCCACCATCTCCCTCTAGAACTGGAGGTAGGTGTTAAGAGAGGGAGCGATGCAGAAAGCAGCAAAGGCCTGACCTCAGCCAGAATTCCTGAAGCCTTATATGACCAATTCTCAAGGAAATGCATTCAGTTTGGTGACATTCTTGTAACATAGGTGAGCAGCGATACAGTTCCTGCTTGAGACTGTTCGCGAGGGATAATTTGGTTGCCTGCACCTCACCTCCGTTCGTGTAAAGGAAGCCCCGCCCTTTTTTTTCAACATGTGACGATGTGGCCCCATCTTGAGTTTGGGGACTCTCCTAGAGGACGCTCTGCCCCTGTGGCAGTGTCTACAATTTGAGTGATAGGTCCCTAAAGTAGATTATAGTGGTTCTGATGGGATTCAACTCAGATTTGTTATGAAGCTTGTTTCTGATCCCCCCCCCCCATTCTTGGCTTTTCTTGGAATGGATGTTTAGGTGGCAGAGAGGGGACTCCCTCCCCACTGCCTCAGTGACCCTGATGAAAAGGTAGAGTAGCAACCCTCTTGATTGTTTTGTTTTCAGAGATTCAATTGGTCCCGCAAGTGGTCTAAGCTGGTGGTTGGGACGAATGAAATGGAGTCAGCCCCGTCGTAGAAAAATTAAGAACTCTGAATTTATTCATTAGAACTTCAATTTACATAATTTCAGACCTTCCTTACATAATTTCAGACCTTCATGCTGGCAGAAGGTGCCTTGTGTGTCATTCTTCTGCTTGGCATGAGGACCACTCATCCGTTGGCCAAGGTGAAAGCTTTCCACCTATCTTGTTTCATTGTTGGCCCCATTTACGGTGGCAATTATGAATCGGACGCCTTTGATTGCAATACAATTGTCCCTTTGATTGCAATACAATTGTCCCTCAAACACCCCATGATTCTAGACTTGTGCCTTGCTCAACTCAGATAGGGAAGCGTCACACTGAAGAACCACACCTAGGAAGGTGCCACAGATCTATAATGGATTCATGACTGGCCATTCACTCAGACAGCTAGGAGGAGCCAGAGAATTGGCCAACCAAACAAGACAAGAGCAGAGGAAGAAATACACTGGCAACAAGAGAAGAGCCGCCACTGATGGTGGCATCACGGGAAGCATAGACGGTGCGGCCATTAAGAAGCTGTAAAGGACGGAAGTTGTTGACCATTTTCTGTGGTGTCCCAGCTGAATTTTTGAAGTACGTGGTGTCCACAAATATATTCAGCTAAAACAAGAGAAAGAGAAGAAAGAGAAGGGAAGGAGTGCTCTACAGCCAACCCAATACCTCTGTACATTTGTCAATTGGTGGTCAGCCATCTTGACCACACTGAAATGTGGACAGTTTTTGATGGAAATGAAAAGACCAGCTTTGAATGTGAGGATGAAGGCAGTGTGGGTGTTACCTGAGATCTGCTGATGGGGATCTTCTCTTCAAATACTGTCCAGGTGACCGCTTCATCACAGTTTGGTGTGGTGAGAGATCCTTTGTAGCGGTAATATTTGGACAAGGAAGCCAAGCTGGGGAGAAGATTGCTCAAGGAGAAGGTGGATGCCATGTCAACATATTCTCCTAGGCAAAAGCATAACCATGATTGGTAGTGGAGAAGAAGAAGAGAAGCTCCATTCTGGATTGGTTCAGGATAAGATGAAAGGAAGTTAATACGGTTGTGTGACAGACACCCAGCACTCATTGAAAGAAAGCACAGGAGATGTGATGTTCTCACCTCAGAATCTACGAAGGTGTTGAGGGCTTCCAATTGATTTGGCCTCCCAAATAGGACTACAGCTCCTCAGGTTACTAAAGGACTCGTGACAACAATTTTGAGCTAGGAATTGGGCTCCCCAAAACAGGTATTGTCTGAAACCAAAAGACAAGACATTTTTTTTATCGCAGAAATTCTCCCCAGCAATGATAGTTGTAATTTCTTCTATCTTAACATATCATTGTAACTTCATTCCATGTCTTAATATAGTTATTTTGAAATAATATACAATTCATATTTGTCATATCCATTTATTCAGGTACTTTATTTTTTCAATCTTAAAATCTGTTTTCGTCAGTTCTGTTTGATCTGCTATTTTCACATTTTTGTTAATATCTTCATCTTCTATTTATTAATCTTGAAACTTGCTAATGCACCAATGTTTTTGCTCATTAATATTTCAATTTTCTTAAAGGATTTTCCAGAACTAACACCAAGTCATTGCAAAAGCCCTTAACTTAAAAGTTTCTCTTTTAAATCTTACTCCCTCATCTTGTCTTATATCTATACTCAGTATTTCAAGAATTAAAATAAAGAAGAGGAGACATTAAATTAGACATGCTATATTGAGAATATGGAATACATATAAACACAGATTGTACCAAAAACACCTTTCTGGAGCTCAGCACAAGAAGTATTTTATGGACAAAAACATGATAGATGAAGACAAATAGCTATCTTATCACAAAACACTAGAATTTTGTCAAGGGTAATATAAAATAAAATCAAGAGGTGAACTGGTGCTGAATGATTCTCTTATTTACAATATTAGAAAGATCTAAAATAGCCCCAAACTATG